>CM076582.1:1501037037-1501440989 GCA_034641835.2 Pinus albicaulis
TTCAATGGACAGAGGAATGTGAAACTAATTTTGAGTAGTTCAAGAATTTTCTTACAACTTCTCCAGTCTTGAAGATTGCAAATCCAGATAAATATTTTGTGATATGTACAGATTCTCGCAATATAGTACTTGGTGGAGTCTTGATGTAGGAAGGATAAGCATTATGCTATGTGTCAAGGAAATTGAAGGAGCATGAGCATAACTACTTGACACCTGATCTTGAGTTGGAAACGATTATTCATTCATTGAATATGCGGAGACACTATGTTTTTGGCATGAGGTCCATTTTGATGAATGATCACAGTGGGATGAGGTAATTGTTTTACCAACATAATTTGAATGTAAGGCAAGCTGGGTGGTTGGCCACACCCAGTGAGTTTAACTTTGAGATTAGGTACATTAAGGGTAAGGAGAACAAGGTTACATAATCTCTTAGCAGAAGGGTGCATATAAATCACATTGCAACTATAAGTTCATATGGGAAAAATATATACGATCAAATATTATAGGCAGGACAACCTGATGATAGATACAAAAAACTTAAACACATGTTATAAAAGCACGATACATGTGAACATGATTTGTATTGTCATCTCATGATATATGGCTTGGTAATATTTAAGGATAGGATATATGTGTTGGACGATAATGAGCTCAAGAATAATATCTTGTGATAATTCCATGTTAAGTCATATTCAGGTCACTCGAGATATCATAAAACATTGCAATGGTTAAGAAGTTATATCATTGGCCTAATTTGATGAAAGATGTGGAAACGTTTTTTGCAAGATGCTTGGGTTCTCAACAAGTAAAAGTAGAGTGTAAGCATCTAGGCGGTTTATTGCAACCGATTATATTTCCAAAATGGAAATGGGAGACCATTTCCATGTACTTCATTACACGTTTGTCGAGGAAATATAGAAAACATGATTTTAATATGGTTGTGGTTGAAAAGATGACCAAGGTAGCTCAAGTAATTCCATTGAATTATATGAATTCAACTATTGAGGTAGCCTAGGTCTTCATCGGGGAGATAGTGAGGTGACATGGAATTCCTAGGAAGCTTGTGTTAGAAATAGATGCCAAGTTGACTTGCAAATTTTGAAAGAGTTGTTTGTATGTTTGGGTAAATATTAAGCCTTCATTAAAACTTATCATTCAAATATAGATGAACAGACAGAGAGGGTAAACATAATTCTTGAGGACATGCTGAGGATGTATGTTATGCACCAGTAGATGAGGTGGGAGAAGTATCTTCTACTAGTTGAGTTTGCATATAATAATGGGTATCAATTATCTTTGAAGATGAGTCCATTTGAGTAAATTTACAGGTGGAGTTGTAATACTCCAATTATTTGGAGGGATCCAATGAACATGGTATTGATTGTACCTAGCATGTTGGTTGAGATGGAACAAGAAATGAAGGTTATAAACAAGAATCTAAAGGTAGCATAGGACAGAAAGAAGAGTTAGGTCAACCAAAACTAGGTATTTAAGGAGTTTTCGATTGGGGAGCATCTGTACTTGCGCATCAAGCCTAAGAGGAGATCCTTGAGGATTGGATCATGTATCAGGTGTTGGGTCACAAAAAAGGTACATTTTACCCTCATGATTTACTTGATTTATTATTATTTTTCATATGTTTTCTTTAATTTTGGGAATAAATCTAGAAGAATTCATTATAAACAAAGGGTAAAAATAATTATCACTAAATTATGTAATAATGAGTAAAAAAGGCTAACTTCCACTATTTTTAGGTGGAGGAAATCCAAACTAATTACGTTGTCCAAATGATTGAACATCACTAGCCAGAAAAGAGAAAATGATCTCGTTTTTGTTTATATAGGCCAGTGACAATCAAGGAGGGCCTCGATCATTCAATAGTAAAAAATGTTAGTTAGCTGTGAAATCCTCAGGATCTCCTGATCCTGAGGATTCACCTTTATCTGTTATGTTTCTTTGTAGATATTGTTGAGTCTCAAAAAGTGTTTTCCATATTCATACATATTTCCATTATGGCATAACCATTCAACTCTCATTTCATACTATCTGACCTAAAACCCTACATCAAATAACCATTTTCATAAATATATGGGTTAGGATCATTGTCTTCCAAAGTTATTTATTTTATGTGTTTAAAGTGAATTTATGATTAGAAACTAGAAAATTAACATAGTTTCATATATCTATATATGTGTTATGATTTGTGTGACATGTGTACGTCAAAAGGAAGCCTCTAAAAGACCTTTATGTGGCCTCCCAAAACCAAATTCGAATTTGAGTGGAGAAGATCATGGGATCATGAGGATATGTGTCTCATTTCCTTTTTGTATTGAAACTCTAAGAAGATATGTGTCTCATTTCTTATTTGTATTGAAACTATAAAAAGACATGTTCCTTATAATTTCCTATTTTGATTGTAACTCTAGAGATAGAGGGAGAGATTCATGGAATCTCATTAATGAAATGACTTCTTATATTTTTGTATAAATAGGAGAAGATTTCTCCTATCAAAAAGGTGAAAAATAGGAGAAAAAGAGAAAGGATTATAGAATGTTTTGTAATAAAGCTTGAGATGGAATGGGATGTAGAGTTGTGAGTTTATCAGTAAAGAAGTTCGGTCATCAAATGCTGGTTTGATTATACTTATGACAAGCTAGGAGTCGACCAACTTAGGAGCGGAGGGCCCCTACTTCTAAATGAGGTTTTTATTATGCTTTTTAGATAGATTTTCTTCAATTTATTTGTTTAGTATTTCTTTCTGCTTATGCTCAAGTTTACTGCTTTCATAATTGACAATTGCTGTGTCCAACTGAGTAAAAACTATTTGTCTATATTACCAAATATTTACAATTGAATGGTTAATGACTTATAGGTACAATGATTGTTTAGATTTCATTTTCTATCTTTCATAGTTGAAAATTGTTGTGTTCAACCAAGTAAAAGCCATTTTTCCTATTTTCAAATCTTATATTAAAATGATTAGTGACTTATAGGTACAATGATTGTTTAGATTTCATTTTCTGTCTTTCATAGTTGACAATTTCTATGTTCAACCAGATAAAAGCCATTTTTCCTATTTTCAAATATTATATTAAAATGCTTAGTGACTTATAGGTACAGTGATTGTTTAGGTTTCATTTTCTGTCTTTCATAGTTGACAATTGCTGTGTTCAACCAAGTCAAAGCCATTTTTCCTATTTTCAAATCTTATATTAAAATGGTTAGTGACTTATAGAAAAAATAATTGTTTAGCATTTCATTCTTCCTATCATTTTCTTACTAAAATTAAGAGAATAATAGATTTTTCTGAGAGCCATACCAAGGAATGAAGGGTTTAGGATTGGATGAGACTTGATAAGTTGGTTATTCACTTAATTAGTTTTAGTTAGAAGATCCTCATCCTATTGCAACTAATAATCTCTTTAAAGGACATTCTGATTGAAACTAAATGTGAATATGATTTGCAAGAATGGATAAATGATTAGATTCAATGCAATGTTTGAGTTATCAAATGCATTTCTTGTTTTCATTTCTCAAATCTCAATTGAGTTATAGATCCATGGATTGGGTTTACTTACTAATTGAAGTACTTTCTTTATCTTTTTTGTCTAGAACTAGGCCTTCAAATTTTTCCATAAAACTTTGATTTCTTTTTAACTTAGTTTCATAACATTCCTTTTTCTTCCTTTAGATTTATTCTCACTTTATAGCCTAGGATAGAACACTAAGGACTAAAAAGACAAAACCCCTAAAAACAATGAGAAAAACACATACAACGATGTAAGGAGTAGGTTTCTTAAGCACATATAGTGCATCACACTTCATAAAAGTTACAAGCCCTGGTTGATAATTAATGGAAGCAATTTAGGAACACTAAATTGACTAACCATTTTGGCGCCGTTGCCAGGGAAGTGTAATTAAGAGACCTTATTTCTTACATCTAAAAAAAAAATCAATTAATAATTTCTCAAGTATGATCTCCTCTTGTGCTTTATGTGATCTGGAGGATCAGAAAAATAATTTTTTTATGTTAAAAAATAAAAAATAGTAATAATTTTTTTTTTTTTTCATCATTTCATTTGATTTAATTTTACCATAAATTTTAAAATAAAAAAAATGAAAATTTTTACTTTCAATAAATTGTTTTGTTTAATAAAATATATATGTATATTTTTAAATCTTTGAAAATATAATATATATAATTTTATTAACAAATCATTTAAAAAAAAAAAAAAACAAAAATAAAACTTGTCGTATTTTTCTTTATTAATAAATTTTAATAAAGAAAATTGAAAAAACAAAAAAAAAAATTCCACTTTCTTTATTATTAATAATTTCTTTTTAAGAAAGAAAATTAAAAATTAAAATAAAAAAATAAATAAAATAAAATAAATCAAGAAAACAACCAAACGTATTCAATAAACTTCGTGGCATGGTTGAGTAGAAAAGACTATGATCTTAGGGTCCTATACTTTAGCTTTTTGCACAATTAGAATATGGATCCTGCATACAACTAGGGCAACTGGGGCAAGGGTAAAACGCTCTGCAATGGCCGATCAATCAAGCTGCCATGGTTCAGGCATATCTCCAGGCTTCTCCAAGTAGCATTGAACTAGCCCTGCCACTCAACCATGGAATCTTCACAATAATTCACAACAACCTCTTCTCTCTAGTCTGACCTTAGATATTTGTCCATTGTCCGAGTTCTGTTCAGGATCCAAGCTGCAAGAGTTTCCAAATCCGAGTCTTCAAGTTTGCTGGAGGTCTGAGACTCTCAAACGAGTGATTCTTCACCAATATAACTTCATCAAGGTGACTTCAAACAAAGTTGTGACAAATTCTTTGAGCTTTCGAACACCTACAATAAAAAATTGAACCACAACAATTGAATTCATAAGTGATTTCCAGAAAATGCAGCAGCATAGACACGATTTTAAAACACTTTTTTTTAGAAAACCAGAGTGATTTCCAAAATTCATAAAGCAGGCATTCCCCTAAGCCCCATAGTCAACACCATTGGTTCACCTACCTACCTCCTCGCACAATACCTTGCCAAAAAACTTCGCCCCCTTGCTGGCAACACCTCGTCACATATCAAAAACTCTACATCCTTTGTTCAATGGACCAAAAACATTGACATGCAAGATGAGGATCTCATGGTAAGTTTTGACATCGTCTCCCTTTACACTATGATTCCTATAGATGAGACCATTAACATTTTAAAAACTATCACAGATAGCGAAACATTAGACCTCTTAAAGTTATGTGTTAACTTCTCTTTTTTTAGCTTCAATGGAACTATTTATGAACAAACTCATAGGGTAGCTATGGGCTCACCTCTATCCCCTATTATTGCCAACATATACATGGAACATTTTGAGAAAATGGCCCTAAAATCCTTTCCATTCACCCCTGAAGAATGGAAAAGATATGTAGATGACATCTTTGCGAAATGGACCCATGGTATATTAAAATTACACGATTTATTAGCCCACATTAATAGCCTCTCAAATCACATCAAATTTACCATTGAAATTGAAAAGGACAACCAATTACCTTTCCTAGACATCCTTTTAACGAAAAAAGAAGGAAAAATTAGCACCAAATTTTATAGAAAAAAGACTCACACAGATAGATACCTTCACGCTGACTCACATCACCACCCTAACCAAAAAATTGGCATCATTAAAACCCTAACAACCAAGGCTTCCAGAATTTCAGACTCCCACCACCTAGAACATGAGTTAAACCATCTCTGCCATGTCTTTCAACAAAATGGATATAATAAACATGTCATCAACAAAAAAATTCACCAAACCCTTAATAAAAATAACTTAAAAAAGCATTTGACATCCCTAAAATCTCTTTACCATACATAAAAGGAACAACTGATAAAATCTCTAGAATCCTCAACAAACATAACATCAAAATTACCTTCACTCCCCCTAATACTATTTTAAAAATGGTAGACTCTGCTAAGGACCCTATAAATCCTAGGCTACAAAAAGGGGTTTACATTATACCTTGCTCTTGTGGTAAGTAATATATTGGTGAAATAGGTAGATCCCTTAACATTAGACTAAAATAACATGCTGCTGACTTATCTCGGAACAGAACGGCCAAATCCGCCTTAGCTGAGCATGCCTTCTCATCCTCACATTACATACAAATGGAGGATGCCAAGCTTGTCTCTAAAGAAGACTATTACCTAAAGAGAAAAATCAAAGAAGCCATCGAAATAGAAAAAAGGAAGAACAACATAAATCGGGATGATGGACTCATTATTAGCAACACGTGGAAACCCCTAATACATAAAACCTCTCAAAACATAAAAAAACTAATAATAACTAGCATGAATGCAACTTGATAAAAAAATAAAATAAAAAATAAAAAATAAAAATAAAAATAAATAAAAATATAAAATTAATAATAAAATAAAATAAAATTATAATTATAATTATATCTATATCTATATCTATATCTATACCTATATCTATATCTATATCTATATATATATATATATATATATATATATATATATATATATATATATATATATATATATATATATATAAGTAATTAATAAAAATAATAATAGAATTTACAATTAAATAAATAAATAAATTCAACAAATCAACTAAATTTAATTTACTTTAATTGAAAAAAAGATTCAACTCTGACTATAACCTATACTAAAATCCTAGTAATATAAATAAATTAATAATAATTAAAATAAATTAAACAAAATATAGTAGACTAATTAACTAGGTAGATTATTTTAATCAAATCAAACTAATTAGTAATCCAATTAGTTAGAAAATAAATTTAGTAGATTTATTAATTATAAATTATCTCAAATTAAGACTTAAAATTAAATAATTTCTTAATTCATATTAAAAATAATAATAATAATAAAATTTTTAGAATTAAATTACACTTAAAAATAAAATAAAATATTATCTTTCAAAACCGACCTTTATAATCTCCTCATCATTCACTATTTATTGCTTTATTCATTTTCCCTATTTTTTCTCAAACATTTCAAAGTACATTTGACGTCTACCCATGATGATGGACTCACGTAGGAAGTCTGAAACATTGGGTTATTAAAAAAACTCAGTAACAGGTTATTCCTCTCTTCTATAAAATATAAAAAAACTGAGACGTGGGTTTTTCTCAAAACAGAGGCAATTAGGTAACTTAAAAATGGTTTTTTGAATTTCGCAACAGATTAGGAGAATTTATGGGTTCTTCAGAGCCTTAATTTGCAGTGTACGTAAGAGAAAAATGATTTTTTTAATGCAGAAAGTTACGGTTTGATGAGATCCAATTTTGAAGAATCTGATTTAATGATCCAATTCTGCTGGAAGTCAGTTGAGAGAAATACGACATCTTCCAGAAAGAAAATTTGAATTGAAATCAAAGTCTATTTTCACATGGCATTTAAAGACTAAATATTTCATTTTGACCAAATAAGAGCTGTTGTTACAACCATTGTCCACCCCTCTGTCATTTTAAGATCTGTGTGCTTGGTGGGATCTGCGACTGATTTATAAGCTGGCTGGAAGGTGTGCACAAAATAGCTATTATTCTTGTGTCAGCTTATGTATCCGAGATTGCACGTGGATAACTGAATACTCTACCTCAGTTCTCTGGATCTTTTGGGATGTTCTTTTCACACTGTATGGTTTTTCGAATGTCATTAAGCCCCAATTGAATGTTGATGTTGGCTGTATTGCTCAGTCCATCTATCTTTTATATGTTTTTGACCATTTTCTTTACCTTCCGGAATCTCCAAGGAGGCTTGTGAGTAAAGGAAAAATTCGTGAGGAAAAGAAGGTTCTTTTCTATTATATATATATATATATATATATATATATATTCTTTATTAATAATTTCTTTTTAATAAATAAAAAAAATAAAAAACAAAAATAAAATATGAAAAAACATAAAATTGGAAGGTATTGGTTAATTTTGGACCGATGATGAAAAATTCATAGCTAAATTTTTGTTCAAGGTTTTTAGCTACAGAAATTGTGCACATTTTGTAGCTGTCCACGTTCTGTAGCTACGAAGCAATTTTGCCGCTAAGAAACTTCACTATTTCACCCAAATTTCAAATTAGCCTAACTTTCTCTTCCAATATCAGATTTAGACAATTCAAACGTCGTTGGAAATATTTCGATGAGATATACATAATGAGAAAACTATCATCAAAGCTTGAAATAGTATAGACTAAAGAATTGCTGAAAAGACACAACAGGTAACTTCAGGCACTAATTTCAAAACAGGTATAAATTCTGTTGGTTTTCCTTCCTGAACTTGTTTTATTAGTACCAATTCTCAGTTTTTTGTGTAAATGTCATAACCAAAGAGATTGATCACCTCTGTCTTTTGATAATATTACATTCCATTGCAGAATAAGTAATAGTTTTATTTTGCAGGCTCCAGGAGGAAGGACACATGACTACAAGCGAATAGTGTCTCTCTCAAAGACGACATTTCTTTTACAAGAAGATGATCAGCAACAAAGAAAGAAACATCAATGCATGCAAACATGACAATGCAAATAAGATCCAACACTTCCAAGCCTTTCAAATGCCAGTGTCTCCCTTGCATCCATTCTTCCGTAGTCAATAAAACATTCACCTCATTTCCCTTTATATTCGCTATTGCATTTCTACTTAGTCATTCAATAAAATCCTCGTCTCATTTTCCTCATTGGTCATTTTTTTTTCCCGAGTCATTATATTTTCCTGCCCTACTTTCAATAACCTAGAAATAAAACCATTTATTTCCTCTACAAAGCTGATTCATTTCATTTTCATTTTAATTTTGTCAAATAAACCTTGATCCACTGCAAAAATTTTCATCCATATTCCTTCAAAAATTATTCTTTCATGCTTGTGTTAGATGATGGAGGATTACTTAAGGCCTCCCTTCTAACAAGTCTTGGCCTATCGACATCAGCACATTATCTAGGTCCAAGACTAGAGTCCTTAATAGTGCCTTGAGGCTTGTATGCATTAAGGACAAGTTCTCTTGCTGAAAATCATGGGAATACATCAATGTCCCTTAATCGTCAGATCTTGCAAGTGGCTCGACATCAGCCCATATATTCAAACTTTGCAAGATGCACTTAGGTACCTTGGCACTCATTGACATTAATGGTGAGTTTGCCTCGCATTGGTTAATGATATTCATCAATGGTTGGTAATCCATTGACTTCTCTTCATGCTCGACATCAACACATTTATTCACATGACTAGAATTGTACCATCATATTTTGTAACGATTGAAGACTACATCATTTCAGTAGTTTGCAGTAGAAATAAATTTGTATCAACAGCAATAAAGATCACAATCTTGTCATCAACATGAAGAGAACAAAGAGAACAAAGAAGTAGATCAAATTCCTTTGTTTACATAGTTCATGATCCAACAACATCAACAACCACATTCTTCAGCATACACAACTCATCCACATTTAAGGTAATTGAAGGTATGTGGTTTTCTAATTTTTAGTCATGTAACTCCTTAGAATGCTAAAATTGTAAATTTGGAAAAAAATCCTCACTCCCTTTTTCACATTGTCATATCTTTAGTTGGGGGGAAGGGACATCATTTCATATTCATATGTCATAAACTATCACAAATTTTCATTTCATTCCCACCTGCATATACTTCCCAACCAACTATTGTTGCAACATGATCCAAAAGATTATATGCCTTGCAAATGATCGATTCATTGATGAAGTATTTGATTCTAAATGCTTTCATGAACTTTGATGCAAAAAAGAAAATAAAGCATTGTTACACAAAAACCATTGCTCAAAAATCAGATGTCACACAAGAATCAACCATAAAAAAAATAAAAAAATGTTGCAATCAAATGTATTATACTTTTCCAAAAGAAAATATCGTAAAGAAAAGTTTGGAACGAATCAATATGAGTCGAAAATCATAAAATATCAACTCATGGATAAATTAATCGTTGCAATAGTTGCATGAGACATGCAACAACTTTAGTTGGGGGGCATGTTGAGTCCCAAAAAGTGTTTTCCATATTCATACATATTTCCATTATGTCATAACCATTCAACTCTCATTTCATACTATCTGACCTAAAACCCTACATCAAATAACCATTTTCATAAATATATGGGTTAGGATCCTTATCTTCCAAAGCTATTTATTTTACGTGTTTAAAGTGAATTTATGATAAGAAACTAAAAAATTAGCATAGTTTCATATATCTATATATGTGTTATGAGTTTTGTGACATGTGTAGGTCAAAAGGAAGCTTCTAAAAGACCTTTATGTGGCCTCCCAAAACCAAATTCGAATTTGAGTGGAGAAGATCATGGGATCATGAGGATATGTGTCTCATTTCCTTTTTGTATTGAAACTCTAAGAAGATATGTGTCTCATTTCTTATTTGTATTGAAACTCTAAAAATACATGTGTCTTATAATTTCCTAATTTGATTGTAACTCTAGAGATAGAGGGAGAGATTCATGGACTCTCATTAATGAGATAATTTCTCATATTTTTGTATAAATAGGAGAAGATTTCTCCTATCAAAAATGTGAAAGATAGGAGAAGAAGAGAACGGATTATAGAATATTTTGTAATAAAGCTTGAGATGTAATGGGATGTAGAGTTGTGAGTTTATCAATAAATAAGTTCAGCCATCAAATGTTGGTTTGATTATACTTCTGACAAGCTAGGAGACAACCAACTTAGGAGAAGAGGGCCCCTGCTTCTAAACAAGGTTTTTATTATGCTTTTTAGATGGATTTTCTTCAATTTATTTATTTAGTATTTCTTTCTGCTTATGCTCAAGTTTACTGCTTTCATAATTGACAATTTTTGTGTTCAACTGAGTAAAAACTATTTGTCTATATTACCAAATCTTTACAACTGAATGGTTAGTGACTTATAGGTATAGTGATTGTTTAGATTTTATTTTCCGTCTTTCATAATTGACAATTGCTATGTTCAACCAAGTAAAAGCCATTTTTATTATTTTTGAAATGTTATATTAAAATGGTTAGTGACTTATAGGTATAGTGATTGTTTAGATTTCATTTTTTGTCTTTCATAGTTGATAATTGTTGTGTTCAACCAAGTAAAATCCATTTTTCCTATTTTCAAATCTTATATTAAAATGGTTAGTGACTTATAGGTACAATGATTGTTTAGATTTCATTTTCTGTCTTTCATAGTTGACAATTGCTGTGTTAAACCAAGTAAAAGCCATTTTTCCTATTTTCAAGTCTTATATTAAAATGGTTAGTGACTTATAGAAACAATAATTGTTTAGAATTTCATTATTCCTGTCATTTGCTTATTAAAATTAAGAGAATAATGGATTTGTCCGAGAGCCATACCAAGGAGTGAAGGCTTCAGGATTGGATGAGACTTGATAAGTTGGTTATTCACTTAATTAGTTGTAGTTAGAATATCCTCATCCTATTGCAACTAAAAATCTCTTTAAAGGAAATTATGATTGAAACTAAATCTGAATATTATTTTCCACAATGGCTAAATGATTAGATTCAATGCAATGTTTGGGTTATCAAATGCATTTCCTAATTTCGTTTCTCAAATCTCAATTGAGTTATTGATCCATGGATTAGGTTTACTCACTATTTGAATTACTTGCTTTATCTTTTTTTTTCTAGAACTAGGCCTTCAAATTTGTTCATAAAACTTTGATTTCATTTTAACTTTGTTTTATAACATTCATTTTTCTTCCTTTAGATTTATTCTCACTTTCTAGCCTAGGATAGCACACTAAGGACTAAAAATACAAAACCCCTAAAAAAAATTAGAAAAACACATATAACGAAGTAAGGAGTAGGTTTCTTAAGCACATATAGTGCACCACACTTCATCAAACTCACAAGCCCTGGTTGATAATTAATGGAAGAAATTTAGGAACACTAAATTGACTAAACAAATATATAATAGTTCAATAGATGGAATAGAATAGGAGTTGATTATCTGATTACTGTAATTGTATTTTATTTGCATTCCTTATGAACAAGAATCTTTCACGTTCAGCGATGTTGTACTCTGACTGTTAAATTTAATGAAAGAGATATTGGCTTTCCCATAATCGTATTCTGAAAATCATCTGGTAGAGACTTTTGGGGATCTTGGGCCTAGTCCCTGGGAGTTATACTGCTATCTTCAGTCATATTCTCATATCCCTGTTTTATAATTAATCATTTCTGTGTTTTATAGAATTCATAATTGATTCGAATTTCATCAGCATAGAGTGGTTTGTATCTTATTGAGTTAAAGTATTAATTTCTTTCATTTATTTTATGAATGTGACTTCCCGCAAGTCATTTTAATAATTAGATTTTTTTTTATTCAGAGTGAGTTTATTAGTTGATCATCCATTGAGAATTTCAATTGTATAATGTGACTGTGTTACTTGTTGTTTAGTTACTATAGTATTCCCTACCTGATTAATAGATTATTGTAGATGTTAATAGATTGATGTATATGTTAGTCTGTAATTCTGGTTTGGTGTGAATTCCTTTGAGTTTTTATTTTCATCTACTTCCGTAGAAAAATTATAATTAAGTTGAGTTAATTGGTTGAATTTATTTAGTGATTGATTTTATTGTGTTGATTGAACTTCAAGAATTAAATTTTGCTTCTGCAACAATTTCAATTTAATAACCTCTAGTTTCACTTGCATATACTATGCTGAACACTCTTGAAATAAAAAGACTTACCCTAGGTTGATGATTACTGTAGGGATTAGGATTGTTTTAAATATACATATTAGTGAGCCAAAATTTTGGCTCCATTTCTGGGGAGAGTGTTTACAAGTGATGCTTTTATTTTTCTTTTTCTCAAGAAGAATTGGTTATTAAAAACAGAAGGTAAGAACCTGTGTACTGGTAAGAAAAATGCTTTCTTATTTAGTGAGCCAACATTTTGGCGTCGTTGCCAGGGAGAGTGTTTACAAGTGATGTTTTTATTTCCTGTGTACTGGTAAGAAAAATGATTTCTTATTTAGTGAGCCAACATTTTGGCATCGTTGCCAGGGAGAGTGTTTACAAGTGATGTTTTTATTTTTCTTTTGTTGAAGAAGAATTGGGTATAAAAAACAGAAGGTAAGAACCTGTGTACTGGTAAGAAAAACACTTTCCAATTGTCCCAATTTTTAGCGAAAATATAGAGGTTGAATAGAAGTAGTTTATTTTTATTTTTATGAATGACTAGAAAGAAAAAATATAGAAAAAAATCTAACCCCTCCATCCAAATCCAAGAAACCCAAGGGGCCGGTGACCCATGGAATAATAACATTCATAGACAAAATCATAAGGAAAGTTGAATCTCAGGCATTTGTAGTACCCAAAATAATTTCCGAAAAGAGTCCTACTATAATCCCTCAGGTAGCAGGCTCACCCTCTGTAGCTTACGCCAAGATCCATAGCAAAACGAAAGAGTCAGAAAAAAGCTTTCAAATAACAGAATATATAAATCCTAGCCCTTCACAAGAGGGAAATTCTTGCAATTTGCGAGAAGGAGAGGGAGAAACTAGTGGTGCTATGAAAACAAATTTAAAATCTTGATTGATGAAGAAATTCCTGACATCCTAGACTGTGGTAGTTCTGTAAGACCTTTTCCAAAACTAATTTCTAGTGCAGCTCGAATTATTCTCCCAAACTAGGAGATCACTGAAGGATATTGGCACATATTTGATCAGATGGCGCACAATCAACCCTAGGGACAAACATCAACATTGGAGTACCCCATTGTTGACGCAATCACAAATTCTCCTATGAATGATATTTTATTACAAAATATCCCCACTTTCCATGGACTAACTTCGGAAGGTTCAGATGCATTCCTATTTGAATTTCATGTTTTGTGTAGGGAATACGATTACACCACTGACCCTTAAAAAATGAAATTGTTCCACTATATATTGGAAGGGGTAGCTCTACGCTGGTTTATGGGGCTCGGTGGGGAACCATTAATAATTGGGAGCAAATGAAAAAATATTTTCTTTCTAAATACCAAGATTATTGTCAGACTAGAGAATTAAAAGATGATATCTTCAACATGACTGCAAAAAATAATGAAACATTAGAATAATATGTTGAATGATTCTAATACAATTTTAAAATTTCCTCGTATACTGCATTTTCTAAATATGTTATAAAAGTAACAATCATAAAGGGAATGAAATATGTAATATCCCAAAATGGGGAGAGCAGCAATATAGTACATAAAACTGGAAATATGCAGAAATATCAATGAATAAAAACATGAGACAACCATAGATCCATTCCATTATTATTATAATAGAAAAATAGGTACAAATTCTGGAGAGAAATATCACTCAAGCTGGGCAAACAAGCCTCCCATGAAAGAATACACCTAAATCTGAAATGTTGCTAATAGATGAAATGTCGGAATGCTATAACTGCCCTATCTATGAGAGAATAATAGTTGAAAGATATAAATATATATTTTTTCTGATAAAATGTTTCAAAAGTGCTAAGACTAGATATCTATGCTCCAAAATAGATTTCCAAGACAACCCAGAAAAGGTTTCCAGAAATACACACTATTCAAAAATAACTGATATGGCGCTAGGTTAAATAACCACTACAACTGAATCACTAATAGGAGGTGACTGATATGAAATATGAAATGGATGATCCTCCTACAATAGATTTCCTAAATTAAGGGATTATCCCCCCAAAGGAAACATAACTCCTCCAAATAGGGAAATAAATCCACTGCTGCAGCTGCTCTCTAAAATAATGCAGTCCTTGAAGGAAACTGCATTGTAGCTAATGGTAGCTACTTGGCCTCATTCGAAATATTGAAATAATTAAAAAGGACTTCATCAAAAGCCTCCTGAATGAAACTATAAACCCTCCAATGGAAAAAAATCTCAGAAATGGGGTTTTACAACCCTCCACTACTGCAACCCTACAACACAACACAAATCTGGAATATACTGCCCTGTATATAAAGAGTGAAGCTTGGCCAAATGCCAGATAGTGGTAATGCAGCTCAAGATAACCTCTCCTGAGTAGGAACTCTAATTCCCTCGAGGTTGAGGGTGGGATTTTCACTTGAAACACCCTAGGGCTAAACAACACTACAAATCTTGCTAAACAGCAAAAGCATGCATAGATATGTCACATGACAAATCTAGATCTAAAAAGATAAAAATCAATAATAAAAATCCATGTCTTCTAATGTTTCCATCCACTTCCTTTTATGCTTGGTGAGCATCCTCACCCTGGGCCCCACTCATTAAAGGATCTACTCTCATGCATACACTCCTCCTAAATAACTGTGTTGTCCTCCAATAAACCTCCACTATCTCCATAACCGCGCCATTGATTTGGTCAACATTGACCTAGTCCACATGCTCTAGCCCCTATTCACACATTAGGGTGCTTTATTAAGCTAAAATTATGATCCATATTCACATGATAAATGGTTTTATTATTTATAAAGAGATTTATGGGTCTCCCTACCCACTTATTCACCTATCTAAGTGATAAAACAAAACTTTAATATTCCAATTAGATGCAAGCTAACTTTGGAATATTACAAACTATGAATGGATAGAAACATTAAATCTAATGGGGAAAGGATACATTTATCAGGAAAGTTATGATGATATTATTTCATTGTGTGTTAGGTGATCTAGAGGAAGAACATGCATAAGACCAGCTGGACGGGATTCATTTGTAAGAAATAATAGGACTTTAGTTGGAAGCGTAACACGGAAAAAAATGGCAGTCCTTTGGAATATTTCAAAACTAAAATTTTGGGTACCCTTAGGACACAATTAGACGTCCTTCAAGCCAAACAGAAACAAACATTAGCAGAACAAAACCTCACTATCTTTTTCCCATGATGTCGAAATAAGCACAGCCAACAAGAATTCCCATTGGACATGGTCCAAACATGCGCCATCTGTACCAAAGACCACACCACTGAAAAATTTCCATCACTACCAGGGTTGAAAATGGTTTTCAAAGAAGCATAGGATAAAGATGAACCAATATATTTAATGAATCAATGTCGACAATGGCAAGCCCAAACTACAGTTATGCCACAAGATCCATCTCAGTTCTTTTCTTCTTCATAGTTAAATCGACAACAAAACCCTGTGGAATCCTGGAATACTCAACCACCTTTTTCTACTTGGCCATCGCAACCATTCTCCATGACCCCTTGGCCAACTCAATCCTTTCTGGGAAACGGGTGGCTAAATTCTTCTTTTACTCCTCAATTTTGGAAGAACAATCCGTATTCATCCTAGTGGCTTGCCTCTACCTCACAAAACACCAATTGGTCCCAAAACTGGCAGTGACCCTTGGGAATAACCAATTCACGTATGGGAATGGTTTGTCAACCTCAACCCATATTTCCAGCGCCATATCTGATACCAAAAAATTCTCATAATTTGATACGCCTTCAACTGCTAGCTCAACCAAACATGAATCCCAACAATAGATGAGTGCAGTTGATCCAAATCATTGAAAATCCAAACCTTGAAATCGAAAAAAAAGAATGCAATGAGCTTAGGTTGAGATCTGGATGCGTTATTAGCCCAGGGGAAGTCATAAATCCACAACAAGAAAAATCAGAACCCCCAACTAAAATTAATCCATCAACAATAATGGATACAGAAATTAAACAAGAAGAAGGCAGAAGTTAACAAGAAGACTCTGGGAAACTTGTTAGTGCTTCTCCTCTGTTCCCCTAAATATTGGTGATACCTAAACCAATTTTCTATCCAGTATTTGATCTTTTGGGGGAACATAAAAATATTTGTATTAAAATTCCCCTCCTCTAGGTCATTCAAGACATCCCTATATATGCTAAGACAGTTAAAGAACTATGTACAAAAAGAACTGTGAGGAAAACAAAAACTTCGCCAACTGTCCATGTTGTAGGAACCTTGTCTGATTTATTATTGGGTAGGGAGATACCTATAAAGTAAAAATACCCAAGGAGTCCCATAATCGCAGTAAAAATCTATGGCCACTCTTTCCTAAACACGCTAGTTGACTTGGGCGCAACCAGTAATATTTTGGCCGGAGAAACTTGTAAAACTCTTGGCATTACCGTTTTAGAATAGACCTCCACCTTGCTAGAACTCGTTGATTGATCAGTTGTCAAACAAGAATGAAATTTTCAAGACATCATGGTTTATGTTTATTCATGGAATACCCGGTATATTTTCTAGTCATAAATCTAAAAGGTCGACTGGATGGGAATCCCTTGATTTTGGGTCAACCTTCGTTGGCCACAACCGACGCTTACATAGGCTGTTGTACAAGAGACGTGACCGTTACTAAAGGGGAGGTTGTAAAAAATATTTTCCTATATCTCCCGGAAAAACCAAACCTTCCCATTGTAAATATTCACAAACACCAGCCAACATACCTGTAAGAAAACATTCGTTCACCACTCATAGTAGTCGAAGCACTTGAATTCAAAAATCAGACTCAAGATGACATAATCAATAATTTTATGAATCAACCAGCTGTTGCAGAAAATGAAAAATTCAAAATGTTAAAATCAATCTTGGATAATGAGGCACACAAAGACCCTTTGAAGGATAACGATGACCAGCACATACCCAAAACTACCATTCATAATAGAAAACCTATAGAAATTAAAGCAAGAAAATTTTTAAACATCAATGACAATCTAAACGATGATCAATAACATAATCTCATTAAATTTTTACAAAAATATAAAGGAGCCTTTTCTTGGGATTATTCAAAAATGAACGGAATAGATCCCCAACTGTGTACGCATCATATTTACACCAAAAAATATATTCGTCCCATAAGACAACCTCAACGAAGATTGAAATTGCACCTTAAAGATATTGTGAAGGAGGAATTACAGAAGTTGCTAGATGTGAACATCATTTATCCTATTTCGGATAGCAAATGGGTCTCTACGCTGGAATTGGTACCTATGAAAAATGGAAAGCAGTGAATCTGTGTGGATTACAGGGCGTTGAACAAAGCCACATAGAAGGAGCACTTCCCTCTTCTGTTCATAGATAAGGTCCTTGATACATTGGTAGGGAAATGATTCTTCTCATTTCTTGATGGTTTCAGTGGATATAATAAAATTCAAATTGCCCTTGAAGACTAGGACAAAACCATGTTCATGTGCCCATGGGGTATGTTTGCTTACAGAGTGTTTCCCTTCGGCTTATGTAACACCTCGGCCACATTCCAAAGGGCTATACTCAGCATTTTTGCTGATATGATAAATGAAAGTCTTGAAGTTTATATGGATGAATTCACCCCATATGGGGATGATTTTGAACAAGCACTACAGACATTGGAAAAAGCATTGGAACGATGTATTGCCACCAGGTTATGTTTGAGAAATGAAAAGTTTCGCATGATGATGACAGAAGGCGTGATCCTAGGACACTACATCTCCACGGATGGAATACAGATAGATCCGAAAAATATAGAGGTAATTCTCTTAGTATCCACACCCTTTACTCAGACGGAGGTACGTAGTTTCCTTGGGTATACATGATATTACCGTAGGTTCATAAATATTTTTTCACGGATTTTTGTGCCTCCATATGATTTAATAGTAAATGTTGAATTCAAATGGTATGACAAGTGCGACAATGATTTTACAGATTGAAAGAGGTTAGTCTCGACTGCACCAATATTGCACGGTCTCAATTGGGAAATACCATTTCATATTTCATCATATGCATCAGATACAACGATAGGAGCTCTTCTCAGTCAAGAAGAAGATAAAAATCCCTACGCTATTTATTATATCAGCAAAAATCTCACCACTGCTAAGTTTAATTATACAGTCACAGAAAAGGAATTCTTAGCCGTCATATATGCCATAAGTAAATTTAGACACTATATAACTGGCTATCAAGTATTTCTATATACTGATCATTCTTCCATTAGGTACTTAGCTAACAAACCAATTACAAATGGGAGAGTGACTCATTGGCTGTTACTTTTGTAGGAGTTCGATATCACTATTAAAGATCATCCAGGAAACGGGAACCTAGTCATAGATTTTCTATCTCGGGCCCCAAGGTAAATGATCTGCTAGCAGTGGAGGACCAGTTTCCTGATGAACACCTATTTTTTGTAGCAGTGAAAGCACCATGGTATGTAGACATGGTAAAATACCTCACAGTAGGAAAAATATGCATACATTTGACAACAAAAGAAAGGAAGCTAACCGTCCAATGCAACGCCCACTCTTCTTGTATTGGTGGGTATCTCTGTTGGAAATACTAAGAGGGGGGGGGGGGGTGAGTCAGTATTCCTTTCAATTAGAGCATTAGTTAATCTTCAATTATTATCAGCATTTGTACAATGATAGCAGTAAACAAGAGGAACACAAATGCACATAGTTTTTAAGGTGGAAACCCACTCCGGGACAAAAACCACCTAATGCTTTTCTAATAATTCTTTAATATTCAAATCCAATTGAAAATAAATCTCCAACTTCCTAGAATCTAGAAAAGCATTCTTCTCCAGCTCCCACTGGATGGATGCTCCAATGCCTGAGATTCTTTAGTAGTCAACTGAATGGATGCCCCAACACCCAATGAGCTACAACTCACCCTAGCACCACCCTAGCACCCTATAGAAGAATAAAAGAAGAATGGAGTCCCATACTAGGGAAAATGGTCCACTTTACAATGATATAGAATGATGTAGAAGAAGAATATATAGTAGACCATAACCCCAACTTTGATACAACCACCTAATGATGATCCTAGACCTCCCAACACTGCCTCTTCAACCCTTGGCAGATAGACACTAGTACAATTTGTACAATAATGTATTTACAATGAATAAGTACAATGATACGTTTACAATGATTGTATGCAGTGCTACCCACTTGAAGAATTCATATGATGAACTTCTTGCTGCTGTTATGCACCTTGGTTGCTGCTCTTTTCATGGTACCATCTTCTGCACCTTGCTTTGCTTTTCTACCATAGAAAGTCTAGTCCTTTGCAACCCTTGACAACACATGATCTAGCTTTTTCTTGCCTTCTAGGAGCTTGATATTGAATTTGGTGTATCTCTGTCATTTCAGATCCTCAATATCTGATTTTCGGTCCTGTAGTATTCCTCTGAGTCATACTTCCAATGCCATAGGTATTACCCAATTTGGATTCTTGAAGAGAGAGTTATACCCAATCTCTCATAATGCCCTAATTATGGACTGTTTCAGTAGAGTGCACTTGTACGCCATGCCACGTGTCACTGTTTTATTCATTTGTTTCTGAAATTGATTTAGAAAAAAGTACAGACCGTGTGATATCCATAATTTTTTACGTAATTCCAATCCAATTCTCAAAGAGAGATTTATGACGAATTTACCAAGGTCACTTCTTTGAGATTAATTTCAGGAGCCTACAAAAACCCTTACTTCCACAGATCATATCTCCAGAAATATTGTGCAACATGATCTGAAATGTTTACTGCAGCTTCCTCAAGATTTCAGCTTCACCTCATAACAATTTCAGCTTCTAAGCCTTCGTAGAAAAAGCTTTAGAGAAAAAATTCCATGATGACCTGTTTCGGATGGCCAAATCCCTTACTTAAGGAGGAAATGAAGATCACAATATATATGAATGCTTAAGTTGAGAGGGGCTTCAACAAGTGAATGTGGGAGGGATTTTAGGAGCTTAAAAAATATTAATTGTGACTTTTCAATGACCCATGCCCTAATCCCATGGACAAGTATAAAATATCAAAAGCATTATTGACCCATAATATATTAATTTGGTAAGTCAAAATTCCCATGCAATATTGGGTTAGCCCCTGGTGCTGCTTGGGTTGACATCAATGACAACCACTGATCAACAATCTCCCCCTTTGGCATTGATGGCAACATAAGTACTCCCCCTGCGATCATGGCACCTCTTCCTACAACATTCTCTCTCCCTTTGACATCAATGGCAAAAGGTAACTGCCCCTGAAACAAAACCATCATGCGGACCTGTACACACTTCCACTCTCGCTGACACACAATCGTCTTGCAGACTTGTACACACTTCCACTCCCACTTTGTATTCTTGAAAAAGGAAAATATAATGAGAACTTGAGAGAATCCCAAGATTTTGACGAAGATATTCAAATTCTTCATGAGGTAAAGGTTTAGTGAATATATCACCAATTTGTTCTTTTGTCCAAACATACTCAAGTTTGATATTCTTTTCAGCGACTTGTTCTCTAACAAAATGATATTTGATCGGAATGTGTTTTGTTTTTGAATGCATGACAAGATTCTTAGAGATGGTGATGGCGTTAGTGTTGTCACAGAATATGGGAATAGGCTCACTGAATTGTACTTGAATATCTTGCAAAGTTTGTTTCATCCAAAGGACTTGAGTACAACATGATGCTGCTGCAATGTATTCTTCTTCCACTGTAGATAATGAGATTGAAGTTTGTTTTTTTCTCAACCATGATACGAGACAACCACTGAGATAGAATGCTGCTCCACTAGTACTGTTACGATCATCAATGCTTCCTACCCAATCTGCATTTGTGAAGGCTTGAATAATGAGATTTTTACCCTTGTGATACCACAAGTCATATTCTTTTGTTCCCTTTAGATATCAAAGAATTCTTTTGATGGAAATAATATGTGATTATTTTGGTGTTGCTTGGAATCTTTCTACTTGTCCAACTGCTTGCATAACATTTGGCTGAGACGTTGTTACATATAGAAGATTACCAATCATAGATCTGTACAACTTCTTATCGAAATCCTTAGATGAGTCGTCTATGCTCAATTTGGAATCTGTCACCATTGGAGTAAGGACGGGTTTGCAATCTTCCATTTTGAATTTCTTGAGCATTTCCTTGATGTAATTGGCTTGAAATATAAATATTCCTTTCTCTTGCTGAGATATTTGAAGCCTTAAGAAGTATTTCAGCTCACCAAGTAAAGACATCTCAAACTCACTTTTCATCTTTGTAGAAAAGTTCTTACTTAGTCAATCATCATTGCTACCAAATATTATATCATCCACATATACCTCAACAATTGTTAAATTATATTTATCTATTTGTACATAAATATTGCTATCAACAATACCTTTCTTGAACCCTTGTTGACGTAGATATCCATCAAGACAAGCATACCATGCTCTGGGAGCCTGCTTGAGGCCATATAAAGCCTTCTTTAACCTGCATACATAGTCTTCTTTTTGTGATAGTAGAAAACCTTCAGGTTTTTCAATGTAAACTTATTCTTCTAATTCTCCATTCATAAATGCTGACTAAACATCCATTTGGTATACTTCGATTTTTCTTGAACATGCATAGGCGAGAAACATTCGTATGGCTTCCATTCTGGCAACTGGTGCAAATGTTTCATTGAAATAAATTCCTTCCACAGCCTTTTCAAACCAATCTTTCTTTGTTTCTGGTAACCTGCCCATATTCATTCAATTTGTTCCTAAACACCCATTTAGTCCCAATGACATTTTTATCTTTTGGTCGTGGAACTAATTCCCAGGTGTTATTCTTCTCAATTTGATCCAATTCTTCATTCATAGCTGCTACCCAATGTTCATTTTGGCTAGCTTCCTCAAAAATACTAGGCTCAAAGGTTGCTATAAAAGCAACGTGAGCTTGTTGTGATGAACGAAGCTGTCGACCTTCATTTATGTCACCAATGATTTGATTTGATGGATGGTTCTTTTGAATCCACTCTTTTGTTCTCCTTGGAGGAGCTTCTTTTTGTTGTTCTGGTATATCTTGATGATCATTATTTACTTCTTTCGCGTTGATAGTTGCTTCTTGTTCTACAATTTTATCTATGTATTTTTCAACCTCTGTCTCAAGTTTCAAAGATTCTAGATCCTCATCATTACTCGCTAGAACACCATCTTCATAAAATGTAACATTTATGCTCTCCACTATCTATTTTCGTCTTAGATTATAGCATTTATAGGCATTTATTTTGCGCGAGTAACCAAAAAAGATAGCTTCATCAACACGTGATTCAAACTTACCCAAATTTTAATCTTCTCTTTTGATATAACATTTTCTTTCGAAGATTCTGAAATATTTTGCATTAGCTGGTTTTCCTTTCCATAATTCGTATGGAGTCTTGTTGCTATTATTTCTAAGAAGACTTCGGTTGATAATGAAGAATGCCGTATTAATTGCTTGAACCCATAATTTTTCATCCAATTTTGAGTCCTTCAACATTGTTCTACCCATTTCCTGTACAGTTCTATTCTTTCTTTCAGCAACTCCATTTTGCTGAGGTGTTCATGCTATTGAAAATTTCCTTTTTATTCCATTTTCGTCACAATATTGCTGAAATAATTTGGAAGTGAATTCTCCACCATTATTTGATCTTAAACACTTTAATTTCAAATCAGTTTCATTTTCAACCAACTCCTTGTAGATCTTAAAGCACTCAAATTCTTTAGATTTTTTCTTTAAGAAATTGACGGCTGTCATCCTGGTATAGTCATCTATGATTAACATGAAATATAATTCTCCATCTAAGCCTTTTGTTCTCACAGGACCACATAGATCAGTATGTATCAATTCGAATGGATGTGATGAAAAGTGTTATTTTGTTTTAAATTGGACTTTTGTCTACTTGCCATGCCGACATGCCTCACATAGTGTGTTGGAAGGTTTTGAGATTTTTGGCATTTCTCGTGCTGCTTCCTTTTTGCTTATCCTAACAAGATTTTCAAAGTTTATGTGACCCATTCATTTGTGCCATAACCAACTTTCATATTATTTATCTAGTAGACATGCTTTAGTTGCTTCATCCAAAACATATATGTCGTTTAGAGCTCAACTTGCTGTAGCCACAATTTTACCATACTTGCCTTGCCTGATTTCACATTTTGTGGAGTTGAATGGCATTGTGTGTCCTTGATCACACATTTGTCCAACACTAAGCAGATTTTGATTCATGTTTTCGACCAATAGAACATTCTTGGCTATAACATCTTTGCTTCTGAGAGTGACGGTGCCTGATCCTATAACATTTGAAGATCCATCATTTCCAAAGGATATGGTTCCATCCTTCTTCTCTTTCATAGATACAAATTTCCTTCTATCTCCAGTCATATGCGTTGAGCAACCGCTGTCAACATACCACACATATTTCCTTTTTTGAGCCTTGAGAGCGAGAGCACAATTATTAGTCTTCTTCTTCTTCCATGTTTGTTAATTCTGTGGCTTCAAAGATTCTTCTGGAGGATTTTCAAGTCTGCAGTCTCTGGCTATGTGTCCAAAGTTCTGACATTTGTAACATTCCATATTATTTCTTAAATTTTCAAATCTATTGATATTTTTTTTTAGCCTTGGGAGGTTCATATTTGAAGAATCTCTTGGAATTGTATTGGTTCATAGGGTACGTGCGACATTCTACAGCTTTATGACCAAATTTACCACATGAATAACAATAGCCATGAAAAATATGTTGGTACCTGGATGAAAATATTCATCGAGGAATCATCTTCCAAGGATGTGCTTGCGAATCTTGTCCAATGAAGTCTTCATGTATGTCAGATCTCATAGGTTCATTTTTCTTTTTTGTAGAAGGTCCTGCTTCCTCTTCTTTGTAACTGAGGCCAGTTCTGTCGTTGTAAGATCATTGATTGTTGATGAGTTCTTCCAATGCCCTTGAGCTGTTGGCATAGTTTTGGACAGTTCTGCCCTTCTTCACTTCCTTACGCAGCGAGACTACTTCGGCTTCTAATGCTTCCCTTTCTTGGTTGCTTTCTTCCAACTTCTTTTGAAGTGACTCTTCAATACATTTGTGTTCTTCAACCTCAATTTTGAGACCTTGAACTTGTTCTTCAAGAGTGTTGGAACGAATCTTCTCGGCATTGAGCTCTTTTATAAGCTTGATTTCCTCCTCATAAAATTCTTCTATGGTCAACCCTTCTTCTTCATTGTTTGATACTTCTTGTTTATTGTGCTTGGCCATAAACAATACTTTGTCATTGGCTTCTTCTTTGCTGTCACTTTCTTCATCGGATGAGGAGCTATCTTCTTTAGAGAGAAAGTTCCTTTTGGATCCTTTATTTTTTCCTTGCTTGTTGAATTTCTTAAAGCCTTTCTTTCCTTTTGAGTTTCCATCACTTTTGTTCGGACATTTTGCTATGAAATTCCCAACCTCACCACAACCGAAACATATCAATGGAAGTTTACCTTTGAATTTTCCCTTACCAGGTTTTAGTTTTCTCATAAAGTAAGCATATTCTTCATCTGAAAGACCTTCTCCATCATCTCCCTTTTCTTCACACTTGCAAGTGCATGTCATTTCAATTGAAGGTTGTTTGTCCTTATTGGTTTTCTTAGATGCAACGAACGCAGTTTCTAGATTTGAAGTACCCTTTTCTTCATCAAGTCTCATTTCATATGCTATGAGAACTCCATGTAATTCTTCCTTGTTTAGTTTGTCCAGATTTGCACTGTATTCTAAGACCGATACCTTTGGGTTGAATCTCCCTGGTAACGTTCTAAGAATCTTCCGTATAATAGTCTTCTCATTAATTGGCTCTCCCAATCCTTCCAGAGTATTGGTTATTTCATCAACATATTGGAAGTATGCAGCAATGTTGCAATCTTCTTTCATTCTGAGTTGCTCAAATTTTGCTCTATAGATTTGAAGCTTTGCTTCTTTGACATTTAAGTCACCTGCATATATATTCTCAAGCTTGTCCCATACATTTTTGGCGGTTTTACAACCCAACACCTTATGATAAGCAGATTCAATAAGTCCACTGATAATAATATTCTTTGATTTTGCATCATTTACCAAATTCTTCTTACCTTGTTCATCCACGGTTGATGTAAATCCATTTTGAACAGTGTCCCATACTTCGTAACCTTGCGCCAAGAGATAGACCTCCATTCTTCCTTTCCAGAGTGCATAATTATTTTCATTGAATAGAGGTACACCATTCTTGGTATGCTCCATGACCTCCTTCCAGCTGTTAAACTGCTATTGAAGGAACCAAGCTCCGATACCAATTGTTGGAAATAATGAGAGGGGGGGGTGAATCAATATTCCTTTCAATTAGAGCATTAGTTAATATTCAATTATTATCAGTGTTTGTACAATAATAGCAGTAAAAAAGAGGAACACAAATGCACACAGTTTTTAAGGTGGAAACCCACTCCGGGACAAAAACCACCTAATTCTTTTCTAATAATTCTTTAATATTCAACTCCAATAGAAAATAAAGCTCCAACTTCCTAGAATCTAGAAAAGAATTCTTCTCCAACTCCCACTGGATGGACGCTCCAATGCCCAAGATTCTTTAGTAGTCAACTGAATGGATGCCCCAACACCCAATGAGCTACAACTCACCCTAGCACCACCCTATAGAAGAATAAAAGAAGAATTGACTCCCGTACCAGGGAAAATGATCCACTTTACAATGATATAGAATGATGTAGAAGAAGAATATATACTAGAACATAACCCCAACTTTGATACAACCACCTAATGATGATCCTAGACCTCCCAACACTGCCTCTTCAACCCTTGGCAGATAGACACTAGTACAATTTGTACAATAATGTATTTACAATAACTAAGTACAATGATACCTTTACAATGATTGTATGCAGTGCTACCCACTTGAAGACTTCATATGATGAACTTCTTGCTGCTGTTATGCACCTTGGTTGCTACTCTTGTCATGCTACCATCTGATGCACCTTGCTTTGCTTTTCTACCATAGAAATTCTGGTCCTTTGCAACCCTTGACAACACATGATCTATCTTTTTCTTGCATTATAGGATCTTAATATTGAATCTGGTGTATCTCTATCATTTCAGATCCTCAATATCTGATTTTTGGTCTTTTAGTAGTCCTCCAAGTCATCTTTCCAATGCCATAGGTATGACCCAATTTGGATTCTTGAAGAGAGAGTTATACCCAATCTCTCACAATTCCCTAATTATGGACTGTTTCAACAAAGTGCACTTTTACGACATGCCACATGTCACTGTTTCTTGATTTGTTTCTAAAATTGACAAAGAGAAAATTACAGACTGTGCACTATCCGTCAATTTTTATGGAATTCCAATCCAATACTTAGAGAGAGAGTTATGACTAGTTTTCCAAGGTCACTTCTTTGAGATGAATTTCAGGACCCTGCAAAAACCCTTACTTCCACAGATCATATCTCCAAAACTGTTACGCAACGTGATCTGAAATTTTTACTGCAGCTTCCTCAAGATTTCAGCTTTTCCTCATAAAATTTTCAGCTTATGAGCCTTCGTAGAAAAAACTTTAGAGCGTAAATTCCACGATGACCTGTTTCATATGGTCGAATCCCTTACCTAAGGAGGAAATGAAGATCACAATATATATGAATGCTTAAGTTGAGAGGGGCTGCAACAAGTGAACGTGGGAGGGATTTTAGGAGCTTAAAAAATATTAATTATGACTTTTCAATGACCCATGCCCCAATCCCATGGGGTTTTAGCCCACTAAATGGGGTACAAACTTCAAACTTGAATATATCTCAAACCGTGAAGAATTACATGACATGCCATATAACAACAGAAACATCTCGATAAGTAGAAAATATCTAAAGCATTATTGACCCAGAATATATTAATTTGGTAAGTCAAAATTCCCATGCAATATTGGGTTAGCCCCTGGTGTTGCTTGGGTTGACATCAATGACAACTGTTGATCAAAAATATCTTCCACACAGGAGATGATATGCATATTCGAAGATGCATCTGGGAGGATGAAATTTTTTAAATCCTAAGGGCTTACAATGATGAACCTTGTGGTGGACACTTCGCAGACTGTAGAACCAGGAACAAGGTATTACAAATGGGCTATTATTGGCCCACTATTTTTAAATATGCTATGAAGTATCTACAGGCCTGCGATAGCTGCCAAAGAATGGGATGCCTCGATCAATTTGATGAAATTCCCCTACAACCACAATTGGTGACAGAAACTTTTGAAAGGTGGCCACTGGATTTTTTTGGTCCATTCAATCCACCCTCAAACCAAAAAGCTTACATACTGGTTGCCACAGACTATGTAACAAAATTGGTCGAAACATTAGCATTGCTGAGAGCCATAGAAGAAACGGTTATTAATTTTATTTTTGAAATATTTGTGCGATATGGCTTACCCATAGAAGTGATCACAGACATAGGGGTGTAATTCATAGGACATAATATTATAGCCACTCTACAGAACCACCAAATTTTGTATAGAATCACTTCTCCCTATAGCCTGCAGGTGAATGGGCAGGTCAAGAGTACCAATAAAGTCATTGAAGCAATTCTGACTAAAACGGTCTCGACACATCGGCGGGACTGGGTTACTAGAATACAAGAGGCCTTGTGGGCTTACTGCAAAACTTGGTGAAATACTGCTAGATATTCTCCGTACCAACTTGTATTCATCAAGGAACACATTTTTCCCATTGAATTTGAAATAAAGACTCTCATAACAACACAAGAAGTGGGACCGGACATGACAGAGGCCCAAATCAAAAGACTTCAGCAGTTAAATGAAATAGATGAAGCCCGATTACTTGCTCTACAATGTGCCGCAATCATTCAGCAACAATAGGCTAAGTGGCATGACATCTTGATCAAGAAAAAGACATTCAAGGAAGGAGACTGGGAAATCCTCTACAACTCCAGATTTCAATACTTCCTAGGTAAACTATAAACAAGATGGCTTGGCCCATACGAGAGTCAAGAAGTCCATAATAATGGCACTGTCACTTTGACCACCATATATGGGTCCGGTTCTTCTTTCCAAGTAAACAGACATTGGGTACATCTTTATCATAAACCACTCACAAAGGATTATTTCTTCCAACAGGTACGTAACAACCCTACCATGCAAATCTTAGCTATAGGGAGTAATGACTCAGAAACTTTACCTTCATAAAAATCCATTCTTTTTAGTTTTGTAAATAATGTATATATCATCTTGCATTTGGTTGTGATTTACGCTTTGGTGAGTTTCATTGTTAAATCAATTTAACAACATGTTTTTTTTTCTTTTTAGAGTTTTGTTGTTCAAATGATTGAACAGTTGTTATTCAATTGAATGAAGAACCGTTGTTCGGTCAAATGAACATCAGATTTTATTTTCATGTGTTTTGTTGTTCAAACGATTGAACAAATGCTATTCAATCGATTGAACAACCGCTATTTGGTCAAATGAACAACACATTTTATTCTCATGTGTTTTGTTGTTCAAATGATTGAACAAATGTTGTTCAATCGACTAAACAACTGTTGTTTGGTCAAAGGAACAACGAATTTATTTTTGTGTGTTTTGTTGTTCAAACTATTGAACATTTGTTGTTCAATCAACTGAACATCCGCTATTCAGTGAAATGAACATCGAATTTTATTTTTGGTGTGATTTTTCTATTCAAAGGATTGAATAGTTATTGTTCAATCGACTGAACAACCGTTGTTCGGTTAAATGGA
This sequence comes from Pinus albicaulis, assembly GCA_034641835.2. Classification (NCBI taxonomy): domain Eukaryota; kingdom Viridiplantae; phylum Streptophyta; class Pinopsida; order Pinales; family Pinaceae; genus Pinus; species Pinus albicaulis. The sequence continues at coordinate 1,501,066,564 of CM076582.1, forward strand.
AAACACATTCTATTTTTTTATGTGTTTTTATTGTTCAGACAATTGAACAATTGTTGTTCAATCGACTAAACAGAAACTGCCCAGTCGAATGAACAACACATTTTAATTTCGTTTGTTTTATTGTTCAATCAATTGAATAGCTGATGTTTGGTCAGATTAAGAGTGCATTTTATTTTCGTGTGTTTTTACTGTTCAAACTATTGAACAGTTGTTGTTCAATCGCCTAAATAGTCGTTGTTTGGTCAAATGAAAAACGATTTTTTTGTTTTTGTTTTGTGTGTGTGTTTTTTTTTTTTCAAAGGATTGAACAACTGCTGTTTAATCGAATGAACAACCATGCTTTTTGTAATAAATAGATGTCTAAATGATTTGTTTCTTTTCCAATTTCATGACCATATAACCATTTTTTTATGCACTTTCTCATGAAAATTATCATGTGAATGGGGAATGAACATCTAAAAAGGAGAAAAACAGTGATATTAATAAAAATTATATTTTTTTTTTTACCTTTCATGGGTATATTTATTTCCAGACATTGATATGATCTTAACTATGTAATTGTTTGTCAGATATCTTTTTTTCAAAGATATTATCAAAACATTCATTATCTTAATACCATGCTGGTTTATATTTTTACACTACCAATGGTTGATATTCTAGGGTAGGCTCACTTAAGAATAAGTGTATAATTTTTATTGGAATTTCTTTTCACTCCTCACACCATCCCTATCTCTTAAGGAGTTAATGAGCCTCCCTCTATTTATGATTAAAAAATATACAAATGTAAAAATCATATGCAAATATTTTAGAGAGGATATGGGTCTCATCATGAGCCAACCTACCATTATGATAAGGAGATAACAAGTAACATTCCCACAATGGCCACCACACTAGGGCAATGACCTTCTAGCTATAAAAAAAAAAAAAAAAAAAAACCAACTTCCTGAAGGACAGGAGGTCTCATCACGAGCCATCCTGACTACTTTGTTAAATCCTAGTGAATGGAACTGTCACTATTTGGTTACCAAGCCAACATGGTGGTATTTCTATAAGAGAAAATGAATTATCTAAGTAAAAGATTCTGACTCATTTTTGAGTTAAAAAATAACCCTGTCAAGGCTATGGACGCCTGCTAGTAGTAATTTATTTGATTGTGGCATTGGAGTTTCATGTTGAACAACCAGGCTTCTTCTGATGGAAGTTCTGGTCACACTGAGATTTTACCATCTGAGGAGGAATTGCAAAATTTAGGGGATTCAGCACCCTATGGTGGTGAATATGTGGAGGAAGGAAACTTTGCAAAAATAACTTCTGAGTCTGAAAGCCAGTCAGGTGACAACATCCCATTAGAACATAGTATTGACATAGGCACAATTTCCATGGTGCCTGAACAAAATTCCATCCCATTAGAAAAAAATGCTAATATAGGCACAATTTCCATGGTGTCTGAAAAAAATGCCATCCTCTTGGATCAAAACAATGATATAGGAACACTCCTTCAATGCCCTAAGAAAATACTATTTTATCAGATAATGGCTTAGAAGTTGGTACAACTCCCTCTATGCATGAAGAAAATACTATACCCTCTTTTACTGGAAACCCTACGAAGAAAAGTAAGTCAGCGAACGCTAAGTTGAGGAAACTGTGCAAGAAGTATAAAAATTTGAAAATAATAGTCAAGCAATTAAGAGAATGGTTAAAAGAGGCAGACAAGGCTTGGAAGCCTAAGAAAGAAACATACATTACTGAGACTCAGACAAAAGTAGAGACACAAACAGAATTAGAAACATAGACAGTGGGAACCAAAACAGAATTATAAATGAAGACATTGGGAACTCAAAGAGTATTAGAGATGCAGATAGAGGAGAATCAGACATATGAAACACCTTTTTATACTCCTTTGGTAAAAGAAGCCATTATTTCAAGACTTCAAGATAAATTGACACAAACCTAGCAAGAATTGGATAACTCTAAAATGGAAGTGGTACGGCTACAAGTACACCAAGAGATGCTATAAAAGCTCAAGAAATTTATAGCAACTAAAGATGAGACTTTTTCCACCTTTAGAAGTGAACAGGAAAAGGTAAATATGGCACAAGCTCAGCTTGTAGAAGCCACAAAGCAAACTAACACTATTTTCACAAATTACTCAAATGTCCTATCTTGTAGATCACCTGCTACTAATTATGCTATGTTCTTATTAGAAAGATATATGTTACTGAAAGTAAATGCCATTAGAGTATGGAAACCCACCAAGTTTAATACTACTAAATAATTTGTTTAGTGATGTGGGGACCAGAATGAGAATGTCCAACACCTCTTGTGTGAACAATATCTGCACAACTTATTTTTGGAAGAGGAAAGAGATAGTAACCCAAGTCCCTTTATAGGAGACATTCAGTTTCAAGAATTTATCTCTTTTTCTGATAATCAAATCAACTACGATAAAGCTTATAATGTTTTTCAGAAAAGAGAGCATGGTCTAGATCTCTCGGTCAGAGGGGAACCCACTAAACCTCTGTACCTCTTCACTCAAAACTAAATATTTATGACATAGAAAGGGGTTATAGCCAAGTTGGGCCCACTCTACAAGGATATTTTACACGCTGGGAGAGAAAAATTCTAGGAAATTAGAGAAGATGCCTTGTTATCAACCAAGCAAAGATGGAAGGCATCCACCAACAGTGTTAAGAATCGAAATTATTTGAATGATAGAAACATAAAAGTAGTTGTTGTTCATTTTTTCACATACAAAAATATAATTTTAAGCATGGGTCCTACATGGATAGGGTTCCACTACAGGTTTCCTATCATATGGTACCCTCCTGAAGGCTACCACCATAATTATGAGCTTCTAGAGGGCCATGAAAATCAGGCTTTTGCAAGAATTAAATAGAAACATGGTTTCAGACTGTATAAAGAGGAAATTTACCCTACATATTCTTTGACTTTGTTACACCTCAATCATCTCATTGCATGAGGACATGCAATAAGGTAAGCTGGGGAGTATGTTGGGTCACGAAAAAGGTATGTTTTACCCTCATGATTTACTTGATTTATAATTAACTTTCATATATTTTCTTTCATTTTGGGAATAAATCTGGAAGAATTCATTATAAACAAAGTGTAAAAATAATTATCAATAAATTATGTAATAATGAGTAAAAAAGGCTAACTTCCGTTGTTTTTAGGTACAAGAAATCCAAACTAATTAACCGTTTTCCAACTAATTGAACAACACTGACCAAAAAAAGGAAAATGATCTCATTTTTGTTTAAACAGGCCAATGACAATCAAGAAGGGCCTCGCTCATTCAATAGTACAAACTTTTATACAACTGCGAAATCCTCAGGATCTCCTGATCTTGAGGATTCACCTTTATATTTTTTGTTTCTCTGTAAATATAAAAATATCAATAGATGGAATAGAACAGGATTTGATTATCCGATTACTATAATTTTATTTTATTTACATTCCTTCTGAACAAGAATATTTCGCATTCAATGATGTTGTACTCTGACTGTTAAATGAAATGAAAGAGATATTGGATTTTCCATAATACTATTCTGAAAATTATCCGATAGAGACTTCTGGGGATCCTGGGTCCAGTTGCTGGGAGTTCTACTATTTTCTTGTGTTATATTTGCATTTCCGTATTTTATAATTAATCATTTATGTGTTTTATATAATTCATAATTGATTTGAATCTCATCAGCATCAAGTGGTTTGTATCTTATTGAATTAAAGTATTAATTGATTTCATTCATTTCATGAATTTGGTTTCTCGCAAGTCATTTGAATAATTAGATTGTTATTTATTCAGAGTGAGTTTAGTAGTTGATCAACCATTGAGAATTTTAATTACAGAATGTGACTATGTTACTCGTTTCTCAGTTACTGTAGTATTTCGTGCTTGGCTAATAGATTATTGTAGATGTTAACATATTGATGTATATGTTAGTCTGTAATTATGGTTTAGTGTGAATTCCTTTGAGTTTGTGTTTTCATCTTCTTCCATAGAACATATTAGAATTAATTTGAGTTAATTGATTGAAGTTATTTAGTGATTTTTTTTACTGAATTGATTTAAATTCAAGAATTAGATTCTTCTTCTGCAACGTTTTCAATTTAATAACCTCTAGTTTCACTTGCATATACTGTGTTGCACACTCTTGAAATAAACCGACTTACCCTGGGTTGATGATTAATGTAGGCATTAGGATTTTTTTAAATATACATCGTAGTGAGCCAAAATCAGGCTCACACCTCAGTATTGTGGGCCTTTCGAGATCATTGAGAGGATTGGACCAACGACCTAATAACTTGCATTTCCTCCGATAATGAAATTCCATGATTTTTTCCATGTTTCATTCCTTAAGAAGTTTGTGAAATAATTTTTCATGTGATTGACTGATATGTATTGTAGGTGGAGCGAGAAGGAGAATTTTAGTTGTAAACTCAGTGCATTTTTTAGTGAAATATGCTCATGCTCTGTAATCGAGAAATTGAGAAAATTAAAGTGTAGTGGAAGCAGCTTGTGTAATATCCCAAAATGGGAGTAACATGGATATAGAACATATGCACAATTCCAACTTCAGTAAAATAAGAATAAAACATGTAAAAGTGGAAAATGTTGGAATAAATCTAGAGATCATGTATATGAGTAGAAACACTGAACCATATCATAATATATCAATAAAAATGTAAGTACACAATGCTCTAAAAGGAATGCACTCAAGCCACAAGATGGCTAAAATACATTGATGAAACTTAGCATTGGAAATTATAAATTGTTCCTCTTGGAAACTAGTACTATTGGGAAGGAGATATATGTGCGAGAGGACTCTGGAGTGCTCAGAATGATCTTGGATTTTAACCAAAGACTCTACTTGATAAACCCAGAAAAACCCATAACTAGTTTCGCCAGATTTTGAGTTTGGAATTTCGATCCTTTTTGGGTTGCACACTACACCCCTGTTGACTGAGTTACACACTCCCCAGAGAAAAATGATGATATGGGGCTAAAATAATGATCTATCAACTACAATATAACCCAATCAGTTCACTAACTGAAGGGTTTGTCCCTTCTCCCAATTCCCAAGCTCAAAACTTGAGATCTAGCTCCTCCATTGAATATGCAGTTGTTGCATGCACAACTGTTGGGAAATACTGCATTGTATAGGAGGCCTGATGATGTAGCCTACTGATAGTTAATACAATGCTGATCCCAGGCTGCTGAAGTGATCCCCAAAGTGAAGGATTAATCGCTCACAGGATTCCAAGTTGAGTTTCTTAGAACTTCCTCTTCTCCTCAAACCCTCACTACAGAATTACGTAATTCCTGTAGGAAATGTTGCTGCTTAGGAGAATAGAATGATGGCATGATGTTAGATGTAAAAATTATGCTCTCGGAAGACTAAAATGGATGCAAAAGGTGAAGGGTTGATCCCTCCACAAGTTTCTCAGCTGAAGTACTGAGAATATCCTTCCAACTCTCAAACCCAAGTTGAGGAATGTGTAATTCCTGTAGCTGGAAGTGCAAATGAGAGTGGCTAAAAGTGGCACTAATTTCCAGATGATGAATGCCGCCCAATAAAACCTTCCTAGAGTAGGCACTCGAAGTCCCCTGTGGATAAGGGTTGGATTCTCGCTCGAGAACAACTGGTGCTAAACAACACAAAAACTTAGCTAAACAGGTGAAGCATGCGAAGAAATGTCTTACTACACTCAATAATAAAAATCTAGACCACTTTGATTTTCTGCTCCCACCTTTCTTTTATGGTTGTGAGCCTTCCCTAGCCTTGACCCACCTCATAAATATGTTGCACATGTGGCCACTAGCCTCCATAAATACTGCACTATCCTCCACTATCTCCATCATCTCTGCAATTACTCCTCCACTATCTCCATCATCTTGCATTTATTCCTCCACTATATCCATCATATTCCTCATTATTTCTCGATGACCCGCACTCTTTCTTCATTATTATGTTTCTCCACTACTCTATAATGCTACTCCACTACTCAGCTAACCCACATTCACACTATAGAAGTGGATTTTATTAATCTACTAGGTTTATGAGTCCCTCCACTCTCTTATTTACTTAACTAATAAAGAAAAGTAAGAACTTTAATATTATAATTAGTTGATGACTAATTAGGAATATTATAGTCCTCCTTGCCAAAAAATTTCTTGACCTTAAGCAACTACACAAGTGGATGTTGTATAAATTTCTCTCCTTCCCAAGTGGCACCCTCATCTGGAAGGTTCTCTCATCTGCCCCAATGTGCTATGACTGACCAACTCCATAGTTTCCTGTCTAGAATGTCTAGAATGGCCTTCGAAGGTATAACCAGATTCCTCTCCTCATCAATGAGCCCCATAGTGGCAACCATATTCTGTCCAAAAGCCTCCTTCTGGCATGAGACATGGGAAGTGTTGTGGTTCCTTCCTCCAAAGGAAAGTCCCAACTCAAATGAAATATCTCCAGCCCATGCTACATGGAGTATGTTGTGTCTCTCAATGCTCCAATCCTTGGCACTAGTGCCCTTTATTTATCCAAGCATCACATCAATGCTGTGTAAAATGAGAAGTAGAGATACATGGATCAACATATGAAATGTTGAACCATACTCCCCCAAGACAAGCCACCACAAAAATGCCTCTTGCTGCCACATCACATCATTATCATTCCAAGTATGGTAGCCATACTCTCCAAAGTGAAGCCAACGCAACAAGGCCTCATGCTACCACAACACATCATCATCATGCCAAGTATAAAATAGTGACATCCAAATTGACATGTGGAATGTCATATGGTGGCCATACTCTCCCAAGAGTAACCAGTGCAGCCATGCCTCCAGCTACTACATCTCATCACTATCGGGCAAGGTAGGAAACAATCATATACTAATGGACATATAAAATGAAATTTCTTGGCCATACTCTCCCAAGAGTAGCCAGTGCATCCATGTATCATGCTACTGCATCACCTCGATATTGTGCAAGGCATGGAAATATGAAATGTCGGGTGGTGACCATACTCACCCCAAGAGTAGCCAGTGCAACCATGCTTCTTGTTGCCCTGTGTCATAAATATGAAAGTATATTTTCATCCATTTTTCATCATCTCCCTCTGTCCATCTACATGTGGGTGCTGACTCATACCATCTACCAAATCAGTACCTACAAAATGGAGAAGCTCCCGTCAAAAGTTGCTCATACAACAATTGTCCCCATCACTATCTATGGCCTTGGGAAGACCATGAAGTCTGAAGACATCCCGGAAAGATAACCAAGAATTGTACTGTGCAGAGATGTCGAAGCAATGTGCATACCTTGACACCTAATCAATGCTAAAAATACATTCCTCTATGTTCTACAGACAAACTTTGTACCCCATGATAGGTTGGAGTACATCCTCCTTGAGGTATCTCCATGAGAGCGTTTGTCTGATGGCTCAGTTGGACCTATGAGGCCCCGAAAATGGTGGGTGATGTGATGCATGCAAATTATTCTCTTTGAGCTATGCGGTGTCTATCAAAGATACCCTTTCCTAATAATATAATATGTTATTCATCACATGATGTCTACCATCTACCATCTTCCCATCCAATTCTTCACAAGTGAAGTGGTCATCAGAATGTTCAACTAACAACTCGACCCTCCAATATGCATTACTTCCCCTCAAAGATAGCACTATTGATCTCCATGATAATGCATCTGTTGTCACATGGCCCTCTCCATACACAATGCTAAACTAATAATCCTGCATTGTACTGATCCACCGTTGCTGCCTCTTCTGCAACTGTTGTTCCTCCTTAAAAAGATGCCAGAGACTATGGTTCTTGGTCTTCACCAAGAATCTACTGCCTACCAAATACTGTCAGAATTTGGCCAATTCATGCATAATGACCAACATCTCCTTGTCATAAATAAAATATGACATCTCATGCGATAGTAGTATCTAGTTCTCGAAAGCTATGCTTCCCTGCATTAGGATTGTACTTATCCCCTCCTCTGAAGCTCCACACTCCAGCACAAAGGGATATGTGTAGCTCAACAATGTCAACCCGGTATAGCTATACCTCTTCTCCCTGAACCAGTTAAGGTTCCTCTATGTAGTGATAGTCCTCTGCTCCACATCAATAATTTCCTCCAACCCATGGTCATGTAATTTCCTTGATGGCATGTCCCCACAAATCTCAATATGATGTGCTGAAACAATCTAGGGTGGAAATATATGCATACCTTGGATTAGTTGAAGCTTGGAAACATCTTGCAAATATACAAGAGTTCCTCCAATCGGTGAAAATTATTCTCCTACCACTGGTGGTGGTCATGGCTGATCTTCTTCTGATACACCAGTGCTAGTATCTGATTCCTCTTCCTCATGCACCTCTTGAATAGTGCCTTGGACTCTCAATGTTGAAGTCTTGGGAAAATCTTGCCAAAATTCAAGGGCTCCTCCAATCCATGCAAGTACTCTTTCTGGTGGTGGTGGTGGTGGTAGCTGATCTCCCCTCGGTGTATCAATGCGGACATCTCCCTTATTCTCCTCATACACTTCCTTTTAATTTTCAGAGAACGTGTCAATGGAATCTGCCTCCGGGTTTCTTCTATTAAACATCTCTACAATTGTTTGAGTGAACTATGCATACACAGTCACACTTGCATCATCGAAGATGTCGAACCACGAGTCATTTTCTTCACCCTCAAGGTGCAATGCTGTAATCACAATAACAATTGCTTCCACTACTTGATGTAGCTAGAAGAATGCATCTAACATCTCCATCCAAGTTTTTGTCATGCTTTTGTATGACCCATTGAATGTAGGCACAAAGAATCTATTCTACATGTGCCCTCTTCTTTTATTGCTGTTGCGGGGTTATGTTGTGAAAGCAACTCCAAAAATAGAAGAAAAGAGATATCAACACCTTAGAAATAAGCCACTTCGAGGGGGAAACCTCCAATACATTACATGAATGAACAATTATTGGATGCTACAAATGACAAAACCACCTCTCTATATATAGGAGTCCATGGGGCCACAATGTAATCCTATCCAACCTAATAATAATAATGTAAGGGCACAATAATAACAATATGGGGGTTACAGGAGTACAACAATAACAATAAGGGGGTTACACTAACAACAATAAGGGACTATACTAGTAATATAAGGACCTAACATACTCCTCTCCTTCAAAAAAGTGTTGTCCTCAACACTTGAGTAGCTCTGGGTGCTTCTATATAAAATTCTCATCCTCCCATGTAGAATCTTCAGTGGCTAAGTTGTTCCACTTGATGAGATACTCTGAAATTGATCGATTTCGTATTTTTCGAGTTCTTATTTCCGTAACCGCTTCAGGTTCCAATATGAATTTTCCTTCCTCATCAAGTTCTGGAAATATTGTTTGAACTTGAACATTTTCACCTATAACCTTATTTAAGCATGAAACATGGAAAACTGGATGCACTCGTGAAGAAGCAGGATGCTCCAATTTGTATGCCATAGTACTAATCTTTTGCAACACCTTGTAAGGACCATAGTACTTTGGCAATAATTTAGTATCCTTCTTAGCTTGCTTGAGGGAAATTTGTTTGTATGGTTGTAGCTATAAAAATACACAGTCTCCTACATCAAAACATCTCTCGTTGTGATGTTGATCTGCCTTTTATTTCATTCTATTTTGTGCCAAATTTATGTTATCCTTTGAGATTTGGAGAACTTCTTGTTGATGCTCGATGTGATCTTCCACTTCTTGAACCTTATAATTTTCTCTTAAATATTATGTGATGGACGGTGGATGATATCCATAAAGTTCCATAAATGGGGTCATTATTTTTGTAGTATGGAAGGAAGTGTTATACCACTATTCAGCGAGAGGTAACCACTTGAACCATTGTGTTTGTTTATTAGATACAAAACAACGAAGATATCCTTCCAAACATTTATTCACTATCTCAGTTTGACCATCGGATTGAGGATGATAAGATGATCTATGAGCTAATTGAGTACTTGAACAAAAAACCAACTTCGTCCAAAAATTTCCAGTAAAAATGGGATCTCTGTCGCTCACAATAACCTTTGGGTTTCCATGTAGCTTTTGAATTGTGTCCATAAATGTAGTAGCAACTATACTTGATTTAAATGGATGAGATAATGCACAAAAGTGTGCATACTTGGTAAGACTATCAACTACCACCATGATGACACTCTTTCCTTCAGACACAGGTAAAGCTGTGATAAAATCCATTGAAATCTCCTCCCAATGTTGACTTGGAATGGATAAAGGTTGTAGAAGACCCAGGGTCCTAATTGTCTCAACTTTATTTTGCTGGAAAACAAAACATTCCGCCACAAAATTTTGAATATACGATTTAAGGCCATCCCAAAAAAATTCTTTCTTCACCCTATGATAAGTTTTCAAAAATCCCGAGTGTCCTGCTAAAGGAGAAGTGTGCAATTCCAAAAGAATATTTTGTTTTAATTGGGAATTCTTACAAATATATAAGTGATATTTGTACCATAATGAGTCATTTTTTCAACTAAATGTATCAGATGTACTAGGATCTTGCTGCAACGTTTGAATGAGTGTCCACACTTCTTCGTCCTTCTTCTATTCATCCCTTGCTTTGATTATCCAATCTGGTTCGATAATAGAAATGGAAAAAAGAAATGCTTCCACCTCTTCATTCTTTCTTGAGAGTGCATATGCAACAACATTTAGCTTCCATTTTTTGTAGATTATTTCAAAGTCATAACCCAACATCTTTGTGAGCCATTTTTTCTACTCTTCTGAAGAGATTCCTTTTTCCAAAAAGTGTTTAAGACTATCATGATTAGATTTTATCTTGAAGTGTCTTCCCATTAGGTAAGGTCACCATTTCTTTAGTGCATGTAGTATTGCTAACATTTCCTTCTCATAAATAGATTTCTGTAAATACTTTCCTTTGATTGGACAACTTTCAAAAGCAATGGGTCTTCCTTCTTGCATTAAAACAGCACCAATACCATTTCTTGAGGCATCACATTCCGGAATAAAGGATTTTGTGAAGTCTGGCGTAGCTAAGACCGATGCTAGGCACATTGCCTCTTTAAGATGATAAAAGGCCTTAGTTGCTTCAGGAGTCCATGAAAATGCATCTTTCTTCAATAATGTTGTTAGAGGTTCTGCTATTCTCCCATAATTCTTAAAAAAATTGCAATAATACCCTATTAACCCGAGAAATCCTCGCAATTGCTTTATGGTTGTGGGGACTTTCCATTCCTTAATGGCTTTCATGTTGTTAGGTTCTACCTTAAAACCCTCGTGAGATACAATATGACCCAAATATTCCACCTCTTGTACTCCAAAGAAAAATTTGTATGTTTTGGCATATAATTGTTTCCCCTGCAATAGTTTGAGCACCCTGTCAATATGCTGAACATGATCCTTCTAAGACTTGTTGTGGATTAGTATATCATCAAAAAATACTAGCACGAATTTTCTAAGGAAGGGTTTGAAAATGGAATTCATCAACCCTTGAAATGTAGAAGGTGCATTGGTAAGGCCAAAAGGCATGGCCAAAAATTCATAATGACCCTCCAGAGTTCGAAATGCTATTTTCATAATATCTTCAATCTTCATGCTAATTTGATGATATCCTGAACGACGATCCAACTTGGTAAAATAAATTGCTTCATGTAATTCATCCAATAATTCATCATTCAAAAGAATGGGAAATTTATATTTAATGGTGAGCTTATTGAGCTCCCTATAAATCGAACACATGTGCCATGATCCATCCTTCTTGTGCACCAATACTAATGGAGCAGAGAAAAAACTTTGACTAGGTTCAATTATACCAGCCTCTCACATTTCTGCCATCGTATGTTCAATTTCGCTCTTTTGGACATAAGGATATCTATAAGGCCTGATGTTTAGAGGAACACTTCTTGGAATCAAATGTAGCATGATCATGATCACGAATAGGTGGGAGTCCTTTGGGAGTTTCAAGCACCTTGGAATGATTGTCCAAGACTTTTTGGAGATTTGCAAAAATAGATGATTTTGATGTTCGAACTTCTAGTGAGCATAATTGTGCAATTACGTCTCATTTTATTTCTTCAGAAGCTTTGTCATGAAATTAGATCTTATTATCTTTCTTGAATTCCCTGCGATACCCCGTAATTCGACTTCCTTTCCTTCTGAAAAAATTTCAAGAAAATTTCTTGAAAATTAAAAGCTACTGTCCCCAAAGATTGTAACAATTGTACTCCTATTACAACATCAACACCTCCCATAGTAATTGAAAGCATTCGACTATTCGATACATATTCCCCCATGTTTAGCTTGATATTATGGCATTTCCTAGAGCAATTTATATTTAGAAATTTATATTTCCTCCATTTGCAACCATCACTTGACATTTTGGTGCTGGGTATAGGAAACAATTCAATTCCTTGGCTACCTTACAATGAATAAAATTATGCGTACTACCTGAATCAATCAACACTATTAACTTTTTCTTCTTGATATGTTCTTCTATGTTGAAAGTTTTTGGAGTGGTAATTCCTACCAATGCATTACATGATATGGTCGGACTCATTTCTTCCTCTTCTAGGGTTGATTCCTGGTGTATATCCTCTTCCTTTGAAGATTCTTGTTCATTTTATTCTTCCTCTTAAAAATCTATGTAAAATAATTTCTTCTCAGCACAATTATGAACTTTAGTGTATTTTCTATCACAACTGTAGCAAAGCCCTTTTTCTCTTTTTTCTTCCAATTGTTGTGGTGTCAACCTTGTAGCTTGTGGAAGTCTAGGAGTAGCAACACTTCCATATTTATATATGTGAGTGGTAGGCTTCTTTGTTTCCATAATTTTACATTCAATTTTTCTTGCCAACTTGAATGCCTTTTCCAATGAATCATGTTCCCAAACACAAACTTCATGTTGGATGTTATCCTTTAAAGTCCCTATGAAGACATCAATCCTGTGTTCCTCTAGAATATCAGTTACCCTTATATTCAATTTTTGGAAGTCGTCAGTGTGCTCCACCACTAAAACCTTTTGTTTGAGATTTATCAATTGGATAAAGAAGGTGTTGCTTTTTTTACCTCATAATGTGCTTTCATTTCCTCTGTAAAAATTGACCAAGTGACAATTTTTTTATGGGAGCAAAGCCATCGATACCATAAAAATACAATTTTTTTCTAAATGTAAAGTTGCAATGCATACCTTTTGTGTGTTCTGCACATTATTGAAATCAAAATATTGCTCCATCTATAGTATCCATGTTACAGGATTCTTGCCATCAAGCTTCCTCATATCCATCTTTGGAATATGGTGGTTCTTCCATCCAACATTAGAGTTTATGAAATCACGATTAACTTTTATTTTTTTCTCATCATGAGTTTCTTCTACTATCTTTTCACCCTTAGGAAACATTTCTTGTATCAATTTTTCCAAGCCTTCGATGTCTACTTTTAGATCATTCTTCATGTTTTCCATTTTTTCATCAATCTTAGCTTCCATGTCATCCATCAGAGCTTCCATGCCAACTTCCATGTCCTCCATCTTAGCTTCCATGCCTTTCTTCAAACCATCCATCTTATTTTCCGCGCCTTTCTTCAAAACTTCCATTCCATTTTTTGTTGCTCTTTGTGATAGGTGCACTTGCTCTTGTAATTTTGACATTTCATGTTGCATTTCTTCATCTTCATGAGTCATAGTAGAGATTTATGAAGGCTTAATAGGTGTTGAATTCTTTTTAGGGGGGAATTTTAGAACCCAATACTGATATCTATTCTTCAATATGCCTTTGGAATAAATTCAAACTATTTTTTTTCAAACAAGACTTATGTAATTCAAAAACAATATACATCTTTTTCTTTCTTTTGAGGAGCTTGATATTGAAACTAAATTATCTCCGTGATTTCAGATCTTCAATATCTGAATTTCCACCCTAAGGTAGACCTCTGAATCCTCTTTTGAATGCCACAGGTTTGACCTTCTTTGGACCCTTCAAGGCAAAGTTATGTCCAATCTCCCACAATGACCTAATTATGGACTGGTTCAGTAGAGCGAACTTGTACGACTTGCCATATGTCACTATTTCCTCCTTCGGCTCTGAAATTTATAGACACGAAACTAAAGTCCATGTAATTGAGGCCACGTTTTACAAAACCTCAATCTAACACTCAGAGAGAGAGTTATGACATTTTTCCCATGGTCACCTCTTTGAGATGAAATTCGGGGGCCTAAAAAAAATCCTAACTTCCACATATCATATCTCCAAAAATATTACGAATCAAGGTATAAAATTTTGTGAAGGCGTTCCTCAGGATTTAGGCTTCACACTCTAAAAATTTTAGATTCTGAACCTTTGTAGAAAAAAAATTATAGTGAAAATTCCATGATGACCTATTTGGAGCAGCGAAACCCTAGAATCCAAAGCTCTGATACCAAATGTTTTGAAACCAGCTCCAAAAATAGAAGAAAAGAGATATCAACACCTTATAAATAAGCCACTTCGAAGGGGAAACCTATAATACATTACATGAATGAACACTTCTTGGATGCTACAAATGAAAAAACCTCCTCTCTATATATAGGATCTATGGGGCCACAATGTAATCCTATCCGACCTAAAAATAATATTGTAAGGGCACAATAATAAAAATATGGGGGTTATAGGGGTACAAAAATAACAATAAGGGGATTACACTAACAACAATAAGGGACTATACTAGTAATATAAGGACCTAGCTATACCTCTTCTCCTTGAACCAGTCAAGGGTCCTCTACGCAGTGATAGTCCTCTGCTCCACATCAATAATGTCCTCCAACCCATGGTCATGTAATTTCCCTGATGGCATTTCCCCAAAAATCTCAATATGATGTGCTGAAACAATCTAGTGTGGAAATGTATGCATACCTTGGATCAGTTGAAGCTTGGAAACATCTTGCAAAGATACAAGAGTTCCTCCAACCGGTGAAAATTATTCTCCTACTACTGGTGGTGGTGATGGCTAATATTCTCCTAATACACTAGTGCTGGTATCTGCTTCCTCTTCCTCGTGCACCTCTTGAATGGTGCCTTGGAATCTCAATGTCGAAGTCTTGGGAAAATCTTGCCAAAATTCAAGGGCTTCTTCAATCCGTGCAAGTAATCTTTCTGGTGGTGGTGGTGGTAGCTGATCTCCCCTCGGTGTATCAATGCTAGCATCTCTCTTCTACTCCTCATACACTACCTCTTAATTGTTGGAGAATGTGTCAATGGAATGTGCCTCCGGGTTTCTTCTATCAAACCTCTCTACCATTTCTTGAGTGAACTATGCATACACAGTCACACTTGTATTATCCAAGATGTCAAACCACGAGTCATTTTCTTCACCCTCAAGGTGAAGTGTTGCAATCTTGATAGCCCTCACTTCCGCTACATGATGTAGTTGGAAGAATGCATCTAACATCTCCATCCAAGATTATTTCATGATTTTGGATGACCCATCGAATGTAGACACAAAGAATCTATTCTACATGTGCCATCTTCTTCTATTGCTACTACGGGGTCTCCAGTTCTCTTTGATCTTGAAAAACTACTAGAAAGTTAGATTAGCTTTGAAATTGCTGGATTGAGATCAATACTCTGCAAGATAATCACTAAGAGTCTCATGCTCCAAATAGCCTCCATCTCCATGAAACTCATTTACTACTGCAAGGAAAGTGGGCATAGTGGGGCACTGTGAAACTGGTTGCACTGCTGTTTCTTACACCACTGATATGAAGTACTGGGAATCTCTCCATTCTGAAACACTCTTGAGGTTTCCCTTTGCCCCTCTGCTTTCATTTCTTTGATCTCCATGGCGTGATCGTACATAGATTGGAAAGGTATTTTGGAAAAACTAATTCCTTCTGCCATTGAAGACTTCCTTTTTTTTCTGCTTCTTCTTCTTCCTATTCTTCTGATGTCATGAAATTCCCACAAGTTGAGCCAAATATCATGCTCTGATAGCACTGTAATATCCCAAAATGGGAGAAACGGGAATATAGAACATATGCACAATTCCAACATCGGTAAAATAAGAATAAAACATGTAAAAATAGAAAATGCTCGAATACATAAAGACATCATGTATCTGAGTAGAAACAACTGGACCATTCCTTTATATATCAACAAAAATGTAAGTAGAAAATGCTCCAAAAGGAATACACTCAAGCCACAGGATGGCTGAAATACGCTAATGAAACTTAGCAGTGGAAAGTATAAATTGCTGCTGCTGGAAACTGATGTATATAGGAAGAAGGTCTATGTGGAATATGTTTTTGGTGTGCTCATAATGATCCAGGATTTAAACCAAATACTCTACTCAAAAAACCCAGAAACACTCATAAATGGTTTGGCCAGATTTTGAGTTTGGAATTTCGGTTGTTTTTGGGTTGCACACTACACCCCTGGTGCCTAAGTTACACAATCTCTCAATACATATACTGATATGGGGCTGAAATAATTATCTATCAGTTACAATAGCACCCAATCAACTCACTAACTGAAGGGTTGGCCCCTTCTTTCGATGCCCAAGCTCAAAATTTGAGATCTAGCTCCTCCATTGAATATGCAGCTCTTGCATGCACAACTTCTGGGAAATACTGCATTGTCTAGGAGGTTAATGATATAGTATGTAGATAAATAATAAAATTATTATCCTAGGATACTAAAGTGATCCCTAGAGTGAAGGATTAATCCCTCACAGGATTCCAAGCTGAGTTTCTTGGAACTTCCTCTTCTCCTCAAAACCTCACTACAGAATTACGCAATTCCTGTAGGAAATGTTGCTGCATAAGAGAATAGAATGATGGCCTGATGACAGATGTAAAAATTATTATCTCTAAAGACTATAATGGATGAACAAGGTCAAGGGCTAATCCCTCCATAGGTTTCTTAGCTGAGGTACTGAGAATAATCTTCCAACACTCAAAGCCAAGTTCAGGAATGTGTAACTCTTGTAGCTGGTAATGCATATGAGAGTGGATGAAATTGGAATTGATTTCTAGATGATGAATATTGCCCAAGAAAACCTTCCCAGATTTGGCATTGGAAGTCCCCCATGGGTAAGGGTGGGATTCCCACTCAGGAGAACCTGGTGCTAAACAACACAACAGACTTAGCTAAACAACTAAAGTGTGCAAAGAAATGTCTTACGACACTCAACAATAAAAATCCAGACCACTTTTCTTTGCTACCCTCATCTTCCTTTTATGGTTGTGAGCCTTCCCTATCCTTGGCCCACCTCATAACTGTGCTGAAAATGTGGCCACTAGCTTCCATAAAGACTGTAAAGTCTGCCACTATCTCCATCATCTCTGCAATTACTCCTCCACTATCTCCATCATCTTGCATTTATTCCTTCACTATCTTCATCATCTTCCTCATTATTGCTCCATGACCTCCAATCTTGATTCATTATTATGCTGCTCCACTGCTCTATAATGCTACTCCACTACTCAACTAACCCACATTTACACTATAGAATTGGATTTTATTCATCTCATGGGTTTATGGGTCCCTCCACCCTCTTATTTACTTAACTAATAAAGAAAAGTAAGAACTCTAATATTATAATTAGCTGATGGCTAATTAGGAATATTACACTTTGGGCCCGAGGAAGCTACATGGGAGATGGATTATCGAATGCAAGATATTTATCCTTCTCTATTCACTGGTTGAGTGGATTTATTTTGATATATGTTTTTATGTTGCATTTTGGTTATGTCTATATATGCACGTGTACATAAATACCACATATAGTTGTGTTATAAAGCTCCAATAAGTGATATGGTGTTAATGGTATGATGGTAATGCTATGATATGATGTAAATGTGGCATCAAGTTGTGTTATAAATCTCTATGGGAAACATGATTTTTACTGGTTTATAAGTTATAAGTGCCATTGGACACGGAGGAAAGTGTGGCCCCAAAGGGGAGTGGTTTTTAATATCCCTTGGTTGATTTCATATGTAAAATAAATAAATAACCAAAAAAAACCAAGGTCATGGGACATATATTCCAAAGTGAATGTTGGGTAAAATATAGTGATCGAGATCACTTGCGATTAATAAATGGCTATGGAAATTGACAAAGGAAAAGAGGCGTTAATTGGAATTTATTTATGAAAATAAAGGAAAATAGGAGAAAAGGTAGATGAAAGGTCTAAAATTTGCATTTGGAGGAAATTAAAGGAGAAGTGAAGGAATATGAAGAAAATAGAGGCCTTAATGATTAAAAGGCTTCTGAGGATAAGTTCATAAATTTTTGTTAGTTTTAGCTTGGAGCTCTCTTCTATTCTCTCACTTTCTTACTATTGAACACTTAAAGTTTTCTTGGATCATTCCTAGAGCACTTTAGCATATATTAGATTTGGAGAAAGACGTCAGGGGAAAGAAGGAAAGAACAAGGGACTAGGTGGATCAAAAACTATAGCTAGATTACTTTGCAAGTAATAGGTTGCATGTGTGATTTCCTTGATGATTTATGGATGCATAATAGAAGAATTTGGTTTTATGGTTACATGCTATCATTGGTTTGGAGGATTCCCTGGATTAACAATTGTTTCAGCATTTCCTTGCCATTTCCTAGTTAGCCTTAATGATTAAAAGGATTCAGAAGGTAAGTTCATAAAATTTTGTTATTTTTATCTTGGAGCTCTCTTCTATTATATCACTCTTATACCCTTGCACACATAGTTTTTTCTTGGATCATTCCTAGAGCACTTTGGCATATATCAAATTTTGATAAATAAGGAAAGAGAAAGTAGGAAAGCACAAGGGACTAGGTGGATCAACAACTGTAGCTAGATTACTTTGCAGGTAACAAGTTGCATGTGTGATTTTCTTGCTGATTTATGGATGCATAATAGATGCATGTGGTTTTATGGTTACATGCTATCATTGGCTTTGTGGATTTCCTCGATTAACTGTCGTTTTAGACTTTCCTTGCCATTTGCTAGATAGCCATGGTACTATGGGATTTTTCTACTTGATTGTTTTCTGGTTGGTGCTCATAATTCCTTATGACTGTGGGTTGGGACAAATGCTCTGGAAACCCTGGAAAAACTTGGGTTGAGTTAATAGTCCTGGAACGTAGGCAGGGAAAATTTAGGGGCTAATATTCGCAGGTGGGCAAATATTCCATTCTTTTTCCAAAAAATAGATTTATCAATTTCCATTTTTTCTAAAAATGAATTCCCCCAAATTTTATAGTATAAAATTATTTTATCTTAAAAATCGAAATTATTATATATTTTCTGATATAAAATAATTATAAATCTAAATATTTTTACAAAATTTTCATCAACCATTTTAGATTTTGGATATTAGAGACTAGTAAAATTAGCCAAGGCTGCTAAAATTTAAGATAAAATTCCATCGTTAAAATTTTCCCTGAACCTAGGTTGGGACAAATGCACTGGAGCCCTCGGTAGGTTGATTTACTAGTCTCTAGAGACAAGTTGGAAAAACTCTCTCAAGCCCTCGAAGGTTATGGGTTGAGTTACTAGTTCCTAGAGCCCTTGACAACTTGGGTAGAAACCGATATGGTTTATGTTAGTGATATTGGATCGTGAGGTGGAATCAATGGTTGAGGGTTGAGGTGGTTTGGTCTCTAGAGGCCCTGGTTTGGGATTGTTTTGTTTATTCCATGAGAACCCACATTCATGCTTGCAATATGGTGCAAGGGTGATCAGATGAAAGAAAAATTTGGTTAAACCCAATATATGGTCGGGTGGTACGTCGAAGTCCCTGACTTGGTTGGTAATTTACTATGTCAATAAGAGTTACTTTTCTATTGTTATTCATGTATATATGTTGGTAATATATTGGTGATATTATGGATGGGTTGTCATGGTGTATATGCTTGTTATTTTCTAGTTAAATGTTGTTTATATGATGTGTACCTTCTATGGATCTTGTCATCAATTATTTATCTATTAACCGATTGATGAATGTATGGACTAATAAGTATTGTTTCAGCTATGTAGAGAGAATATAGGTCCTTCTCGATGATTCTCACATGAATCTCAAACTTTTATGATCATATATGTATTAATGACATGTATATTACATGTCTCCCGTGTGTCTGGAAAATATCCTAGTTTGTTATAGAAAATCTAGGTCAAGTTTGTATATTTAGCCTCAATTTTATGTCATTAATTATTCTAAGAAGTTTCAAGAGGTTCTAGGGAGTGGTATGGAGGTTAAACTAGAATTGTGGCTTATATCTTGGGACCGCACCCTCTGAACTTGACAATTTGGGTGACAACCAAACTCGGGAAGGCTTGTGAGTGTTGTTGGAGGCCTTAAATTGCATGGAGGCCTTTCTATGCATGTGTTTGGGGATTATGGTGTTTGATAAGGAGCCCCAACTTAGGGTTTGGTCACTTTGGGTGGTTCTTTGGCCCCTGAGTGTCCTTGTAGCCTTGAGGAATGTTGTGAATTTTCAGTTGGTGGTCAGTTGTAGGCCTTAGTTCCTTAACTGGACCTAGGAAGTTATTGAGATTCAAGAAGAAATTTTTGACATCCATGATCCTAGTGACATGAAGCACATACACTAGGGTGGGGCCCACACTGCTATTTTTAGGTGCATGTATATTTTTATTATCCATTAATTTATATTGAAATTAAACCGTAATATATTGTCATTGTGGACTTGAAATAGTTAATTGAAATGGAAAATTCAGTTAGCTAGTGAACTTAGAGTTATAGGTTCATTGGTGGGACATGAAGAGTAATTCTGGTTGTAACAAAGTTTGAAGTGCAGTGGTGCATGAGTTTGTGAAAGTTGTAAATAGTTTAACTCAGTTAAGTGAGTTAAAATCAGTTGTGCTAGTCGTAACTGAATATACAAGTAGTGAGAGATCAAGTGAATTAAATATTAATTAATTCACATGCGATGTTATCACATGCAACTGAAGATTTAATATTATTATTTGCATGCATGTCATATCCAATGGAGACCTAGTTGAGTTCTAGGTGAAAGGGAAGTTGACTATCAGTTGTGACATTATCCGCTTACACACATGCAAGTAAACACACATTGGATGTGCGCATGATACTTACACAGTAAAGGTAGGTAGGATTGCATCAATTCAGGGATTGCATTCAACAAGGATTGTGCAGTGAATGAGGGTTGTCTAGAGATAGTAAATTGGCTAAGGTTGCCAATTTTTGTATGACAATGTGAGACAATTAGCATATGTACTAAGGGCTCTTGTGAGAATAGTTTTGTATGTAATTTTTTCATGATCCATGATATAATATACAATAGAATATTGTGGGGTTTTTAGCTGTAAGCTTTCCTTGGGAAATTATCTCTGTTGTGTGTGATTGATCTTTCTTCATGTTCATGTGATTAGCGATTGTGTTTTTAATTCTACAAAATATTTGTAGAAGAGATTCATTATTTAACTTTAGCACATTTTTAGAGTGGATGACTCCAATATATACATACATATTTTATAATTTATAAATGGTATCAGAGCACATGATATTGCAAAAGTGAGGTAGGAGTTGAGTTTGGGACTGGATAGAATTTGAATTTGCAAAAAGACTTTCTTGGTGCTACAGTTGATTCAAGAATGAAATAGCTTTCAATGGATTGAGGTTAGAGTATGCACTTGACGGCAGCTCAAAATATATTGCTTGGAAGGACACGATGGAGGCAATACTTGAAGAGAATGGCCTGAAAGAATTCATTGACAATGATGTTCCTAAACCCACTATGAAAAATGTTGCCAATCTTGATGCATGGAAAAAGAAAGTGGCAATGACGAGGAGGATCCTATTGGAGGGAGTACGAGACCCCATTGTATCAAGACTCCATGGGAAATCCACACTATATTCTATGTGGAATGATTTCATGGATCTATTCCAAAGCAGAAGTGCCCATAGGAAATTGGTGCTCAAAGATAAACTCGGGAAGATCAAGATAGAAAAGGGCAACATAGTTCCAAAGTATCTCACGAAGTTTTTCCAATGTCAGGATGAACTTGGGAGTGTGGGAATAACAGTTTCTGATGATGATTTGGTGAGTTTGGCTCTCTTAGGACTTCCTAACAGTTAGCACAATTATGAATACTCTGTCAATGGATGGGAACAAAATCCATATTGGGAACGACTGTGGTCAGATTTGGTGCAAGAGGAGCTCAGACGGAACACCAGAGATGGCTCTTCATCAAAGCATGATGATGAAGAAGATTGTGCTTTGGATGCCAAGGTGAGGAAGGGGAAGGGGAAGAAATTCCATTCTAAATCAGAGTCTAAAGGCAAGAAGAAAGACATGTACAAGGTGAAGTGTTTTCACTATCACGAACATGGGCATTTTTCTACTAAATGTCCACAAAAGAAGAAGAACAAGAAGGTTGTTGGATCTGTAGCTAGTGAGGTCCTTGCCTCAAAATTTGAGGTTTAATTCTCCTTGATTACATGCATGGTGTCAAGTGCATTGGTATCAGTGTGGTATTTGGATAGTGGCACTTCCTTTCACATGACGAGAGATAAACAAATTTTCAGTGACTTGGAGGAGAAATATCTCCAGATGCATATTAAGATGGGAGACGACGGATCGTATAGTGATACCAGGATTGGTACCATTACCTTTTAGAGGGATTCAGGTAAACCATTTCAATTAAATATGTAATGCCTATTCTAGGTCTGAAGAAAAATTTGGTCTCAGTCATAATGTTGGAGGAAAAAGGCTATGACATTATTTTTAGTGATGGAAAATCTTTCTTGCGACATAAAACAATAGGTCAATCCAAGAGGATAGGGATTCAAGTTAAGAATATCTACAAGCTAGAGATAGATGGCTGAATTTCCATGACGGGAAAAGAAGCAAAAGTGGTGAGCCAGGATGAGGGCGAATTATGGCACATGCGATTAGGCCATCTTCATGATGGAGCCTTGAAAGTCATGCAATAAATATCTACGAGAATTCCAATGGAAACACTTGCTCAGTTAGATCAATGCAAGGGTCGTACTATGGGGAAGTATGTAGATTCCACCTTTCATAAGAAGGAGAATCGAGCTTCGCGGATCCTTGAGAGAGTTCACACAGACGTGTGTGGGCCATTCTTGTCTACTTCAACAAAAAAACATAAGTATTATGTAATCTTTGTTGATGCATTTTATCATAAATGCTAGATCTTATTCATGGAGAAGAAAGATCAAACATTCTCTAAGTTTTGTGAGTTTAAGGCATTGTTGGAGAAAGATTTGGGGAAGCAAGTGAAGGCTCTTAGGAGCGATAATGGTGGAGAATACATCTCTAAAAAATTCAAGAACTTCTGCAGCAAAGAAATAATTTGAAGAGAACCCATAATGCCTCATAACCCACAGAAAAATGTGGTCGCGGAGAGGAAGAACATAATGATTTTGGGTGCAACACGAGAGATGTTGCATGATCAGGACCTACCAATGCATTTGTGGGCGGAAGCATGCAACATTGTGGTTTATGTGAAAAATAGTTGTCCTCATAGAGTACTTGGAAAGAGTACACCTGAAGAGGATTTCATTAGTAAGAAACCTGATGTTTCACACTTTAAGATTTTTGGCTCATATGTTTATGTGCATTTGACCAAGGACACCAGGAATAAGTTGGAACCAACTGTTGAAGTTGGGATTTTTTGGGGGTACATAGAAACACCCCATAATTATTGTGTTTATTTTTCAAACAACAGAATGACTATTGTGCGACGAGATATATAATTTGATGAGGTGAAAGCCATGTGGTTGTCCCTTGAGAGGGAGTTGGACTTGCATGCAGAGGAGGAACTACTAGTTCCAAAATATGAGTCTCAAGATATGGATCAGCCACATGAAGAGATGCATGGAGTGGAGGAAATCACTCATGTAGAGCCATCCATCAGAAATGGCAGAAGGTACACCATACAAGCTGATAGGCTGAGACTTGATGCTGCACAGAATGTAGGAGCCCCTAATTCACAGTGCAGACAAAGACAATCTCCTGATTGATTTACTGGATACATGGCTCTCATGAGAAAATGTATTGTGACTGGACCATATTCGTTTCAAGAAGTAGTGCAGCAACCTACTTGGGTTGATGTAATGGTGGAGGAGTACGAATCCTTTGTAAAAAACAGTGCATGGGAAATCGTCCCAGGACTGGTTGATGAACTAGTGGTAGGATTGAGATGGATCTACAAGGTAAAGCAAGCTATTGATGTGAGTGTGGATATATACAAGGCCATATTTGTGGCCTAGGGCTTCTCACATATCGAGTGGATGGATTATGATGAGACCTTTCCACCTGTCACAAGGTACTCTTCCATAAGATCCATCCTTCCACTCTCGGCGTAGATGGGCTGGCGCATTCATCAGATGGAAGTGAAAACTTTGTTTATCACTAGGATCATTTAGGAAGAGGTGTACATAGAGAAACCTAAATTTTTTGAAATCTTCAACAGCGAGTCACATGTGTGAAGGCTCAAATGACGAATGTATGCATTGAAGCAAGCACCCCGTGCTTGGTACACTCGCATAGACATCTATTTCACTGGACTGGGCTTCACTAAAAGTGAAGCAAATGAAAACCTATAACAGATTGTGGTTTGGGTAAGCTATTGATAATTTTTATTTATGTTGATGATTTAATTTTGACTGGTGATGAGAAATTTATACACTCATGCAAGGAGGATCTTGCAAGGGAGTTTGAAATGAAGGATATGGGCCTCCTTCATTATTTCCTTGGATTGGAAATATGGCAGCGGGATGGTGAAATTTTTGTGTCTCAAGGAAAGTATGCAAAGGAGATACTGGACAAGTTTAACATGGAGAGTTGCAAACCCATGGATACTCCTCTTCCAAGAAACTGGAGGAAAGGGGATGCTACTTATGGAGAGGTAGTGGATGGTACTATCTATTAGGAGTTAGTGGGTTCCCTAATGTATCTAGTGAACTTGAGACAAAATTTTTTCTATGATGTTAACCAGTTGAGTCAAGCTATGTTTAATCCTACCAAGATCTTTTGGAAGGCAGGGAATCATGTCCTGAGATACTTGAGGGGGACATCATAGTATGGTCTATGGTACAGACAGATAGATGGAGAGAAGTTGCATGGATTCATGGTTGTAGATTAGGCTGGCAGTTCATCAGACAAAAAGAGAACATCAAGGGGGATCTTTAGCATTGGGTTAACAATAGTTTCCTGTTACAGTAGGAAAAAACGATCTGTGGCACTAAGTTTAGCAGAAGAGGAATACATGGAAACAAGTCAAGTTGCATGTGAGGTTATCTGGATGAGAAAGATATTGCTTGGTTTGTTTGGTTCTCATATGGATCCGATAGTGATTCATTTTGATAATCAGAGTTGCATTAAACTCTCAACTAATCCTGTGTTTCATGATAGGTCTAAGCATATAGATATCTGATACCATCATCTCAGATATTGTGTGCAAAGGAGGATCATGTTGCTTCAATACATTCCCATGTTATATCAGGATGCAGATATTATTACAAAGGCACTCACCAGGAGAAAATTTGAATACCATAGATATAGGATTGGGGTGAAGGATAATCCCTTTCTTGTTGAGATGGAGTGTTGAGATTCAACAAGAAATATTTGGCACCCATGATACTAGTGAGATGAAGCACCTACACTAGGGTGGGTCCCATAGTGCTACTTTTAGGTGCATGTCTATTTTTATTATCCCTTAATTTATATGGACATTAAACTGTAATCTATTCTCAATGTAGAGTTGAAATAGTTAACTGAAGTGGAAAATTCAGTTAGCTAGTGAATTTCAAGTTAGAGATTGGTTGGTGGGACATGCAGATTAATTCTAGTTGTAACAAAGTTTTAAGTGTAGTGGTGCATGAGTTTGTTCAAGTTGTAAATATTTTAACTCAGCTAAGTGAGTTAAACTTAGTCGTGATAGTTGTAACTAAAGATACAAGTAGTGAGAGATTAAGTGAATTAAATATTAATTAACTCACATGCAGTGATATGACATGCAACTGAATATTTTCTATTATTAATTTCATGCATGTCAGATCTACTGGAGGCCCAGTTGAGTTCTAGGTGAAAGGGAAGTTGACTATCATTTGTGACATTATTTTCTTGCACACATGCAATTTGTATATCCCAAAATAGGAAAAGAAGAAATATGGAACATAAAAATGGAAATAGTAGTGAGTATCAATACACCAAGATATGAGACAAATATAGAGCCATATTATTCATAATATTAGTAGCAAATAAGAAAAAAATATTGAAGATCAAGTCACTAAAGAAAGATATCACTAACCTCCAATAATCAAATATGCTAAAACATTAAGCGTTGTCGCTACTCAAAATGTCAGAGAATTAATACAACAAAGTCCCAAAGAGTATAACTAATGTTGGGAGATAAAATAATATAGATATTCTGTTATATGGATCAAAAAGTGTTTGCAATAGAGATCTAGGTTCCCAAGCATATTTCCAAGACAACCCAGAAAGGGTTTTTGAAAATACACAAAATAAAAAATGGTGAACTACAACCCTAGTGATGAAGAATCACTCCAACTGGACAACTGATAGGATGTGGCTGAATTGATGTAGAAATAGATGGAAAGCCCTCCAATATATTTTCCAAATGGAAGGATGCTCCCTTCACTAGAAATCCAACTCACCAAATGTGGCACTGAACCCTCCAATACAACTGCTCAATAGAATAAATAATTCTATGAGGAAAACTACGCTGTAGGGGATGATAACATCTTGGCCTAGTGCAAAATGAAAAAATAATGCTCAAGGACCTTCGTTTCTAGCCTCTGGGTGGAAAGTGTTAGGTCCCCATAATTTTTTAGATTAGTGATAACAAATGAACGGGGGTAACTTCTGACCAATGTTTGGAGTCCTAGGACCTAGCCTTCTTGGACTCAGAGAGGGCTCTATCTATTTGTGCAAAGGATGTGAACTTGATTGCTTTTTAGGTTTCGATTTTAGGCTAGTTGTTACATTTTAGGGTTTGTTTGTTTTTTTGGTTGGTTGGGAAAGTTTTTAATTAGGTTATTAGAGTGGGGAATATCAATCCATTGGGCTATGGAGTCTGCAAAAGTCTTTGAAAGGTGTAAAAATGAGTCAAGGATAGTTCAAAGGGAAAGTTGGCAAGATCAAATGGATCTAATTAGGTCAAGGGAGAGTGAAGTAACATGGATTTGTGAACATAGTGAGTTAAATGGGCAATAAATATTCCTTTAACAAACCAATAAAAAATAAAAAGCTTCTAAGTTGATATCATAATGAAATATTGAAGAACAATGAAGGA
The DNA here is from genome assembly GCA_034641835.2 of Pinus albicaulis. NCBI lineage: Eukaryota > Viridiplantae > Streptophyta > Pinopsida > Pinales > Pinaceae > Pinus > Pinus albicaulis. Next base: position 1,501,093,873 of record CM076582.1, read on the forward strand.
TTCCTCAATATCATCTAGGCTAAGCAAGTCTTAAAAACCATAGTTAAGAAAGCTAAGAGAGGAGAGAAGGATTCTCAAAAAATTGCCTAGAAATAAATAGCATTCTAACATAACATATCACTAACACTAAATAGAACTTAAGGTTTTCTTTAGCAAAACTTTGAGGAAGAAAACATAGAAGTTAAGAAAGAAGGCAGAAGTAGGGTACCAAGAAGGCAAATCCTATTCTCTATTTTTGTTCTATAACTAAATGAACCATGAAAAAAAAAATAACTGAGGAAAACAAACATGAATATGGAATACATCACCATTTGAACAAGATTAATCAATCCTAAGAGTGAGCTTGATCCATAGAAGCACAATCCAACACCATCACAAGGCACGAACAACCAGTTTCACCAATAAACTCCAAGTCTATTTCACAGCATGATCAGCAAATATCCAACATATATAATGAAACCTCCATGCTCTATTTATCATGCATTGGAGGACTAAACCCTAATTAACTCTCTAGAAGCCTATTGCTTAATCATAAATGTCACTTTTGTCCTTGAGACTTTGCAAAGCCCAAGGCACAAAATATCTAATACAAAATATCTTTTCGGGAATTTTTGGAAAAGAAATTGACATTTGGGCTCTTCCAAGCCTCAAAAACTTTCCAAATGTACATTGTTTAATTTTCCTCTATAAGGGCACAACACTGAGTTTTAGGATGAATTTCCATGCCAAGGGCGTAGCACAGGAGCAAGAAAATTGGGTCAACTTGCAATAAGGTTTTGAAGGCCTTCCTGATGTCGGAATGGGATCTGCGATGGCTCCTTGGAAAGCCTATTGAGTCTAATTTCTAAAAGTACCATTATTTTTCTGATTGGACCCTTGTAACCTATTCAAAAAGAAAAAATCCCAAGACTGGTAAAGGCGCAACACATGTCATGAAAACTAGGCAGAAAGGTGAAAATTATGGTGTTTTTGACCCTTTTGGACGATCAAAACAACTCCAATTGACTTGAAAGTTGGCGAGTGTGTTGAAATTGACCTGAGGATTCCAAAAATGTGAGCCTTTCCTCCTGAATATGCCATGAGAAAAAGCGTAGCACCAATGGTGCTACCCCCTTGGCCCTCCAAATCAGCAAAAATCCAAAATTCCCAAAAAGTTCCCAAAATTCACATTTGTCTTCCTTGTTATGTTTGGGATTCTTGCATGGAAGCATCAGAAAGAAGGATGATATTTCTTGTTCTCTTTTTCTTTCCAATGTCTTCTTCAACCCCATGGTTCTAGGTCTCCTCCTAGACTTCCCCTCTTCATCATCACTTTCTTCATAGGTGCCCATGAACTCTTCCAGCTTTACCTTTGCCCTTTGAGCTTCTTTTTGGGCCCTGATTGCACTAGCCTCATAAATCGAAATTTGTGCACCTAACTGCCTATTTTCCATCTCAAGTGCATCATTAAGAGTCTTGGCCCTATCTAGATTTTCTTGGAGGTATTCAATGCGGGATTTTTTGTTCTGGATGAGCAAGTTTGAGATCCTTGCTTCATTATCCTCATCAATGTCGACTTGAATGATTTCAAAGTCCCTCTTAACCTCACAATCTTCTTCTTCTTCCTTTTCCTTTTGTTTGTCTTTTTCAATATTTTGAGCTGAGGTGGATGGCATGGTCCCTTGCCTTTTAGAGGCAGGAATCACATGCCTCTTTCCTCTTTGATATGTGAGAGGGAAAAGCTCAAAATTGACCACCTGAATTCCCTCACCATGGATGACCTCAGGACTGCCTTTCTTTTCCTCATTGATCTCTGCATTGATATCTTTTGCAGTGTGTTCTTGACTGATTTCTTGGGCCTCACTTTAATTTTCTTCCATGCTAACATCATTGTTGTGATTTTCGCCACTATCATCAAACTCTTCACTGATTTTTTGGTTTATAGTGTCACTGTTGTCATCATCATTAGGGCTATCAGTCATCATGGTTTCTACCTCATCATTGTCTTCTTCTTTATTTCTGACCTCTGCACTGTCTTCTTTTTCATCATTTTCTGCCTCTGCCTCTTTATCTACTTCTACGTCAGTGTTGACCTCTTTGTCACTGTTTTCTTATTCATCATCTGTCTCTTCATTTTCTTCATTTTCTATCTCTGCCTATTCTTCATTTTCTATCTCCTCTTCATCATTTTATGCCTCTGCCTCTTCATCATTTTCTATCTCCTCTTCATCATTTTCTTCTTCTTCATCATCTTCCTCTTCTTCATCATCTGCCTCTACCTCTTCATCATTTGCCTCCGTACTGTCCTCTTTATCATTGGCTTGTTCACTGCCTTCTTCTTTATCATTTTCATAATTTTCCTCTACCTCTTCTTCATCATCTTCATCATTTTTCTCTTCTTCATCATCTTCCTCTACCTCTTCTTCATCTGATGCTTTAGGAGAAGATGAAGAAGGGAGGTTTTCTTGAGGGGAGGATTCATGTGCAGATGATGTGTCATGGTCAGTGGGTGGTGATGGAGGAGTGGAGGGAGGTGGATGAGATGACGAGGGTAAATTTGGTTGATGATGAGGCTTTGAGCTTGTGAAAACTTCATGGGTGATGAACACATCTCATGGAATACCCTGTTGCTCTAATTGATGTAACACAATCATCTTGATAAGAGAATGGTGAAAAATACTTTGCATTTGTTGTGAAGGATGTCTCTTTTGCACAAATTAAGACATATTATCAATACTTCTATAAAGATAATAGGGAAAATGTAGCAGCTTTACCCTAGTAAAGTGCATGAGCAGTCTTATATGGTAGGAATAAAGCCTAGAAAACCTACCCTCACATGTGACATATTTAATGATGACTCTCATCAAGGGCGCATATCTCTCCAATAAATGTGAAAATGGAAAGATGGATTTGTAGTCAGCTTGGTATCTAGGTTTCAAGAAAGGTTGATAATGGTTGTTACACAGTAATTTGTCACCGTCCCTACCATTCCCCGTCCTGCACAATGGAGGACCCATTTTGTGACCTATGAACATTGTCATGCCTTGAAAACATCATCAATGCATTCCTCTAAGCATGAGCTTCATTTGCCCTTGAGACATCTCCTTGCAAAAATCAGGAAAAACATCCCTTGGCGCGGGCAGGCAGTTCAGTACTCGTGCCAATGGGGAAAATCCTACAAAGAGGTCGGGCCAACTGGCGCTCTGTCATAGAGTAGTAGTCGCGCCACCCAATTTAGGGACTGTTTTTTAAATAAAGATGGCAGAAGTTGAGTTCCAACAAACTCAGAAACCATTGCCTATCTTGAGTTGGGAGGTTTGGCTACGGGAGTTATATAGAAGGGAAGTGGTTTTGCCACCTCCCATGGAACCTTCCTTGTTGATAGGGCCAATCCCATAATTATAGGGATCCCAACTCCCTCCTTCCCCATCTATAAAAGCCTGCTCAATCCCATGGCAAGCTAGTCTTGAAGTGCCTAAGCTTTGAATCTCCATATTCCCAAGAGCCTTTGTGCTGTAAAGAGCCCTCTCTTTCCCTTAAGGCCGACTCAAGTAAGGAGACCATCGTCGAGAGACTCCGGAGAGGTTTTCCCTTTCCTTGGTGAGCTTTGCGAGACGTGGACGACTGGAGACCCATCCGAAGGAGACCGCGACGTCAGAACTTGGTTGTAATCTCTCTTCGTTTGTTATTTAATAGATGATTACGATTATGGTTCCACTCTGTTTTCCATCATGTTAATATGAGTAACATCCTTTCTGACTGATGTTTAGTTACGTATGCCGGATTTTATGCTTGTATCTGTTTGTTTCTTCCATGTGCAGGTGTTCATCCGCGGAGATCGTGGAGGGATTGTGATCTGCCGAGGCTGAGGAACGGGGACGCTTCTTCTTCAGATCATAGCATTGGAATCCAGGTATGCTTCTATCTCTAGTCTTTTCATTCATAACTAGGAACTTGCATCGTAACATTGTTTGATTGTTGCTAGACCCCTAATGGGCTAGTAGGGATCGCCTCTGTCCGCAGAGGGGATTTACCTCCTCAACAATTTGGCGACCTCGCTGGGGATCGTCCAGATTTCACTGTCTCGTTTGTGTTGTCTCGTTTTGATTATATTATGTTTTTCCTTGCTTGATCAGCCTTCTGGGTTGGGTTCTTTTGCTGTTGTTGACTTCTTGGTTTGCTTAGTTTACATTGAGCTGTATCTGGAGTAGTTTTTTTTAATTTTTGCTGAGAAACTCGACTGGCACGGTTTTTAACCCGACAGTTGCGCCAATTGGCGCATGTTGCTTTTGTTTAGCCCGCGCCAATTGCTTTCTGGCGCCAGTTTCATCCTTACAGTCGCGCCACTCCTGTAAGGTTTTTGAGTTTTCTCATTCCTGAGCTCTCTAGGTTTGGTCAGTGTTTTTCTTCTTGATTTTCCGACTGCCTGAGTGTGTTGGAGTCCTGTTTGACTGTAATTCACCTCTGTCCCCTTGGTTGTTCGCTTTTATCTATCGATTTCACGTTTTAAGCCCTAGGGCATCTAGTGGCTTAGTGCATCGAGCTCTCCTTGGGAGTTTTGGTGTTTTGATTGTCCTGTCAACTGTCTGATTGATTCTCCGCATCCTCTAAGTAGTTGTTCATTGTTTTGTTGCGATTTTTGGGTGATCGTTCATTCCTTCATTCGAAATTCGTTTGGTCTTGCCTTGGACCTAGATCACACGGTCCATTGGAAGCTTTTGAGTCTTTTCTTTGATTTGAGGGACTTCGGTCGATTTGGGGATCTGATTGCTTGTGTTGGTGAGTGAAATCTGTTTGTTTCGCTCTCTCGAATATCGTTTCTCAAGTTGTTCCATTTGTTTTCAAGTTCGTTTAGTGCATATTAGCTATTAAACATTGAAAATAAAAATAAAAAAAATCTCTTTTGCTTTTGATAATTAGTGTAAATTGTGATCTTTTCAATTTTGCTAGTGATTAGTGATTTGGATGAAAATTTTTCAATTTCATTAGTTGCATTAGAGATCTCATTGCTTGTCTTCCGTTCATTTCGTTTGTGTAAAAGCTCTCAACTCTTCTCTAACTAGTTTTCATCGAACGAAATGTTGGACTGTGGCATGTAGCTTTGCATTTAGGAGTCTTTCGAGACACTACATACGATAGGGCCTGAAAATTGAAACTTAATTGAAGACCAACTGTAAAATTTATTCAATTAACCTAAGGCAGCATTGGAACTTAACGAAACATATTTAGAAGGTCTAGGCTAGAGATTGTTCTCAATGCTTGTTAACCAGCAACTGCTGCTCGCTCCGTTTGGCTTAGAGCGCGTTAGTACGGACTTGTGCTCCCCGCATCAAGCCACAGATATAAAGGGGAGAACCTCTAGGTTTTCAATCCTTTATCCAAAGGAAGTTTGTAGTCTGGCCGCCTCTATACCCTGGATACACCGAATACAAAGATTCGGGGAGACTACCTCGCACGTACGGAAAGTCCTTGTCGATTTCTCGTTTTCATTATTGAAGCCAAGGTGTATATTGCAGTTCACGGATATTTGGTACACCCTTTGTGCCTAGTATTTCCTGAGCAGTCATTTGGTCTTTTCTGACTCCCTAAACTTGAAAAGACCGTCAAGCGCTTGTCCTTTCACGCTTGCATCAAATCTAAAAGAGATAGAGTCACCTTTTTATCATTTCTCGACTCTTAAAATATGAAACGGTAGAATTTCTTACTTTCCAATGTCGTAAAATTAATCGCCCACGATTACACACCCGTTTAGACATTGCTTGTTGACCATTTGATCGTGTGTCTTAACTCATTTTCATCCCGTGTGTGTGTTTGTTCTTTTTCTCTGGTCTTTTGCCACAGTGGCGGAACCTTCAGTTTCGTCTACTGGTAGTCCTTACACGGACGATTCTTCAGAAGCTTCTCAGTCTTCTACAGAAACCATGCAGAAATTGTTTTGTGTTTCCCCACTGGGACCTGCCTTCGCCAAAGCTTCCTTGAGGACGGCTGAGTTCCTTTTGTGCCTTTCGGACCCCCGTGGTCCGAATTGAGATTAGAGCTGATTGCTCTCTTTCTCTTACACTCTGGCCCACCGCTTGTTGCTGTCAAGCCTCTCCCAGTCCTCGCCCATTCATGCGTGATTTAACTCATTCCAAACCATGGAGGCTGGTGACGACTATCACCGCATCCCGCGTAGATTGTCGATGGAGACGACTGAAGCCGGCTACCATCTCGACACGCCCTTCTTTACTGTGGATATAGATCTGGTCGATCATTTCAAACAGCTCTATGGGAATATCATCTCCGCCTCGAGGTCACCACACACATCCCGTGGTGTCCCCTCCACGCCCGCGTCGTCACTCGTTCCCATTCAAGCCCACTCGTTTCAGGCTGCCTCTTCTTCTGTTGTCTCAGCATCTACTACCAGGGCTGGGCCAACTCCTGAAGATGTTTATCTAGCTACTGCTATACCGGAGAATATCTCTCCGGAGGAGTATCGGTTGTCTTTACAACAACCGAACGTCAAAGCTGGACTGTTTCCCCAAGATCCTTACCGATCTTTCTTTTCGCACTATGCACAGGATGGTACTCCCGTGTATGCTTTCGCAGGTCAGTATGACGAGCACGGGGAGGTTTTGTGCCTTCCCGCTCCTGAGGCTTATTTATATGCTCAAGGCTTACCGTACAACCAGACTTATAACCCGCAGGGACAGCCCTTCCAAGGCCAACTTGCGGGCCAACTCAAGCAATCAGAGACTCATAGGGACAAAATGCATCTAAGGCTACTCCGTGGGCCAAGAAGAACTATCAGAGCAATCCGCAAGGACCATATTATAGCCCTTCTGGTCAACCTGCCCAGCCTCAGCCGGGGTATCAACCGGGACTGGCCTATGGTCCTGGGGGGCAAATCCAACCTTCTTTACCAATGCAACCGCAATATCCTGTTGTTTCTAACGTTGCATATCAGCCAAGACCATCCTATGGTTCTGCTTTAGGTCAAACTGGTTTCCAGCAAGCACCTGGTCCTGTTCCTCCACCAGGCCAACCGGTTCATCCTAGCATTAACCCAGTTGTCCGCCCGTGCCATCCGCCCATCCCAGATAACCCGGGGCTCACTTACAACCAGGTCAACCTCGCGCAACCTGCCGCCGTCGTTTATTTCAGCGCTCAGTCATTCAGCAAATTTCTCTCGGGCCGGGCTAACCCGTTCATTCAGCAGGCGGCAACCCTCTCATTCCGTTCACTCGCTTGAATGGGCCTATCCAATGCCGCAGCCTGTAAATCATCGCCCACGCCTCTATGTACCAAAGCTCCGCAGGTTCCAATTTCGCAGCCTCACCATCCTCGTGTGGGTTATTATCCTCATGGTCAGTCTCAACCGAACTATAACCACCCCAGAGGCTCTCAGTATTATCCTCCTCCACTCAGTTCTACCTACGCTCAGCAGCCAAATCCAAACGCTGCTTATACGGGGCCGACACCTAATCAAGGCCCGTACCCTGGTTATCAAGCCCCGCACTATGGTTACCAGCATCCAAATCAGTCTGGTTATACGAACTATTCCCCCTACGGTCAAAATCCTGCGGGACAGAACCCGTGGGGGCAGGGATATTCACAACCATCATGGAGCATGGGTACCGAACCTCATCCTGGGCCTGGCATGGCAGTTAACCCTCCATTGCCGTTCCTGGCTACCTTGGAAATGTCGGACGTTTCAAAGTTGACCAATGATCTGATTTTACATAATCCATATTGGCCTCCGGTTCCCACCAAGTTACCAGGTGATTATCCCAAGTTTGAGGGAAAAGCTGGCGAAGACCCCCAGGCGCATGTGATGACGTATCACCTCTGGTGTTCGTCTAACTCTTGGGTCGACGATTCGATCCGTTTGCGTCTTTTCCAGCGTACTTTAACAGGAGTTGCTGCTAAATGGTACATAGAGCTATCCCGTGGTATTTTTCAGGATTTCAACTCGTTAGCTATGGCTTTCCTCACGCACTTCCAGTTGTCGGTCCGGTATGAGGCCGGGACACACCTCCTGACTTCTCTGAAGCAGGACAAGGCCACTCACATCTCAGATCATATTCATGAGTGGCGGCGCCGTCGTCGATTGATCAAGTTTCACATACCTGATCAGATTTTGACTCACTGGTTCACCACCTCCTTTGTGAATAAAATCGCTCAAGATATCGCGATGGGGTTGTGGTGACTCGAGGAACAAGTTATCGCGCGTGCCAAATTGATCTTGTCTATTCTAAAAAGGCCTGGCACGCTTTATGACATCCTGCCTGATGCACCACGACCCGGAGCCAAAAAGACCCAACCCACCCCTTCCGTGGATGGTGTCATTGGCTCCGTCTCTCAAAATTCTAAGAAGTCTTCGAATGGGAAGCAGAAGGCTAATTCTTCCAACAATACCTCTGCTAATCCCGCCTCATCCGATTCTGGTAAAACCGCGGAGGTGAATGCCATCCAGGCCAATCCTGCGGACAAATCCTCCAAGGGGAAGAAGAAGGGCAAAGGCAAATCAAAATCTGATGCCCTAAAACCGGACTCTAAATCTCGAACTGAGGATGGCTCTCAGCGTAAGCCGAAATTCCCTTGCCTCATCTGTGAAGGTGACCATTACACTAAGGATTGTCCACGACGGTCCGAGGTTAGTAAACTTCTTAAAGGCTCTAAAGGGACTCCGGCTATTTTAAAAGATCCATTTCCGTCTCAGTAGACCCAGATGGTCGAACAGGCGTCACCATCTGCACCGTTTGGGTCTCAGGTTTTCATGATGAAGACCACTGCACCTATCACTATCACTACGCGGTCGAAGGATTACAATGAATCACGGCAGGCACCCGGGAAGGCAGTTGCGGATGGGCCGCCTCCCCCACCTGCCTCCGGTCCATTGGAAATCGAGAAGCCGACTCCCGAACCCATTGTGAAACCACCTCCCAAGGGTGTTCTTCGAAGATCCTCTTACAATCCAAATGCTCGTGCCGCTCAACATTACAGTATTTTTGAGGATCTGGCACAGGCACCATGTGCTATGTCTACACTTGAGGTTCTTCAAAGTTTTCCTTCACAACGGAAGGCTTTACTGTCTGCAATCGGTGGTATCGATCCCGCCGACTCGAGCCTTCTCACCTTCGATCTGGAGAATTTTACTCCCCGGCTTCCACATCAAATCGCTTTGGTCATTCAAGTCGGGATTAACGGTCTGAACATTCATAGGGCCATCATAGATGAGGGTGCATCTACCTGCGTTATGTCCTCCGCTTGCTGGAAGGCCATCGGCTCTCCAGCCTTGTCGTCATCTCCCAATGCCCTTGAGGCATTTGATGGTAGGGAATCTAAACCCCTGGGCATTCTCGAGAGTCTTGCGATTACATTACAGGGAAAAAATGTCAACGTAGAAGTAGAGGTGGTTGACGCTAAACTCAACTACAATATACTTCTTGGCCGCAGCTGGACCCATGCCATGCTCTGCGTGTCGTCTACCATCTTTCGATTCATTAAGTTCCCTCATGAGGGCAAGATTGTCACGGTAGATCAGTTGTCATTTTTCACCTTTAGATCTGAGAACAACATGCCATACGTGGACCAAATTCCGAATCCCCCAGACAGTGTAGGACCTGGTCTTTTCAAAGACCCAGTCCTCATGGGTATATTCCCCGCACCGCCACCGAATACCGCTCAAGTCAACATGTTGTCTAGGACTAATGACCCCTAGCTTATTCCTACACCTGAGCAGGTATGTGAGTTTGGAGAATCCATGCCTTTAACGCCAGTAGAGATCAGCTACTGTGATATTGTTGCTGCATCGGATCCTCCACCTCCTCAGCATGCTCCGATGAGAATGGCTCTCGACGTCTACTCCCAATCCCCCTGGCTTGGTGAGGCTGATTCACCTGATCCTCTCAGAGAGACTTTTCCTTCAAATGAGGCTATCATTGAAACTATGTCTATTGAGGAGCTGCCCTGGGGCGATGGACATCATTGCTCCTCATTTATGCCCAGCTTGGGGGCAATGACTGATTGTCTGGAGCATTATGCTACTCAGGTTCCTTCCCCTCCTCTTCAAACACCGATCTTAATGCACGAGGTCTTTTCGGAGGGTAATCTGAGTAACATTACTCAAACTGTTCCAATCAACATCTCCGTTAAACCGGGGATTGTTGAGAATATTCATGTGGGTGTGACTTGTTCTCCTGAGGAGATTCAAGTCTATACTGAGCTTTTCAAAGAATTCAGAGATGTTTTCGCATGGTCTTACGAGGAAATGTCGGGGATTGATCCTAGTATTGTTGTGCACGAGATTCCAACCTATCCAGGCGCGAAACCCGTGCGCCAACGCTTACGTCCTATGCATCCTCGGAAAGCCGCCGCTATCAAGGCAGAAGTTGAAAAAATTCTGAACGCGGGTTTTATTTATCCCATCCCCCTTACAGAATGGGTGTCCAACATTGTCCCTGTCGATAAAAAGCAGGGTACAATTCGAGTCTATGTGGATTATCGCGATATCAATCGCGCCTGTCCAAAGGATAATTATCCCACTCCGTTTATCGACCAGATCATCGACGAATGTGCCGGGAGTGAGATCTATTCCTTAATGGACGGTTTCTCAGGTTATAACCAAATCAATATCGCACCTGAGGATCAACATAAGACCACATTCATCTGTCTGTGGGGCACTTTCGCGTACAAAAAACTCCCGTTCGGCTTAAAGAACGCTGGCACCACGTTTCAGCGTGCGATGTCCTACGCTTTTCATGACATTCGCCATATCGTCCAGCCTTATCTGGACGACTTGCCAGCCCATTCGGGTAAGCGAGAGGACCATCCTGAGCATCTCCACCAGATATTTCTTCATTGCAGATGCTACAATATCAGGCTCAATCCTCATAAGTGCGTCTTCTGCGTTGATTCTGGCCGTCTTTTAGGCTTTATAGTCTCGAAAGATGGGATTCGCCTTGACCCTCTAAAGGTCGAGGCCATCGTAAATCTCCCATCACCCTCCTCCCTGTATCAGTTACAGAGTCTGCAAGGGAAAGTGAATTTTCTTAGGCGCTTTATCCCGAATTATGCCGAGGTGGCCAAAGGATTCACCCGTTTGTTAAAGCAGAACGTCCCTTTTCACTGGGACGAAATTGCTCAGGCATCCTTTGAGAAGCTGAAGACATTGCTAGTCAATGCTCCGTTGCTTCGTCCTCCGGACTACCACCGCGACTTCACTTTGTATCTAGCCGCCGCATTTAGCACCATCGCCATGGTTTTGGTGCAGGATGACGATAACGGTGATGAACATGTTGTTTATTACCTGTCTTGGAACCTTCTCGACCCCGAAACACGTTATGCACATGTCAAGAAGTTGGCTTTAGTAGCAATACATGCCGTACAATGCTTTCGCCATTACATCCTTTTGCGTACGATAACAGTGGTTTCAGACTGTAACCCTATGACGTATATTCTTTCTAGACAATTACTAGGGGGCAAGTACTCCAAATGGATTGTGATCCTGCAGGAGTTTGACTTGGAGTTCACCACTGCCAAGTCAACTAAATCACTGGTCTTCACGGATTTGATATGTTCTCTCCCTACAGACTCTGTTCCTTCACACTCAGAAGATCATATACCGGACGAAACGCTGTTTCTTATTGATACTCGTGATCCTTGGTACGGTGACATCATAGTGTATCTTCAGACCGTGACATTTCGGTCTGAGTTGGATAAAACTGCCCGCCGTCGGATTCGGCACCAGTCCCAACCCTACCGTATAGTAGGAGATACCTTATATCGCATTGGAGTAGATTCGGTGCTCCGACGATGCCTTACCTTGGAAGAGGCTGAGAAAGTCTTAAATGATTGTCACAGTGGCGCCTGTGGCAGACATATGTCCGGGTATGCTACTGCCCAGAAGATTCTGCGGGCAGGTTATTTCTGGCCTTCCATATTCAAGGATTGTATCACTGCAGTCCGTAAATGTCATCCATGCCAGATTTTTCAGCGCAAGATGCGCGCGCCGCCGTTGCCATTGCATCCTGTTATTACCGTAGGCCCTTTTTCGAAATGGGGCGTGGATTTTATGACATGTAACCCTCACTCGACCGGGGGGCATGCGTATATCATTGTCGTCGTCGACTACTTCACTAAGTGGGCCGAGGCGATGCCTACACTAGCTGCTGACGGGAAAACGGCTGCTCAATTTATATTCAACCACGTTATTGCACGGTTCGGGGTTCCTCAAGCCATCGTCACTGATCACGGTACTCATTTCCACGATTACATGATGGTGGAGCTGACTTCAACGTTGGGCTTGCATCACGACAGCTCAACACCATACTACCCTTAAGCGAATGGTCAGGTTGAAGCGGTGAACAAGGTTTTGGTCACTATGCTTCAGCGAACAGTTGGGATTCATAAATCCAGTTGGCATCTCCAACTGTTCTCAGCTCTCTGGGCATACCGAACATCTGCTAAGAGTGCAACCGGATTCACACCATTCCAATTGGTGTACAGTCTGGAAGCTACTCTGCCGGTTGAATGTGAGATTCCTTCGCTTAAATTAGCTGTGGAGCTCTTACCGGATACTTCTCCTGAGGAAGAACGTCTTCTGTATCTCGAACGGTTGGATGAAACCCGTCATCTAGCTGCTTTGATCATCGAAGCACAAAAGAAGAGGGTCAAAACTCATTTTGATCAATCTGTTTCTCCCCGTTCTTTCATCGAAGGAGACCTCGTCCTCCTGTACGATCAGGCACATGATAAGCTTGGAGCCGGTAAGCTCCAGCCTATGTGGCACGGGCCCTATATAGTAAAACGTGTTTTGAAAAATGGGGCCTACGAGCTTATAGATTACGAAGGAGTTCCGCTGGCGCAGCCCAGAAATGGGCTGTACCTTAAAAAGTACTATGCCTGAAGTGATTTCTTGGTGTGGTGTGTGTACATAGGTGTGTGATTGTCATTTGTGTGCATGTATAGTGTGGTGTGCTTTGTAAACATCTTTCTGCTGATCGGGTCTTCCTGGTTGTGCAGATGTCTATTCATCCATTTGTTGGTTTCACGGATGGTGCCTCCCGCAGTACCAGGAATCTGTCTTCCGCAGCCTGGGTAATCTACGATCCTGCTGGTGAGTTGATTGACCTGCAAGGTGTGTGTCTAGGACGTACCACGAACAACATCGCGGAATATAGTGCCGTGTTGGAATTATTAACCGAGGCAATAAACCTTGGTATCCGTGAATTTCTCGTGTATCTAGATTCACAACTTGTAGTGTTACAGCTGAACGGACACTATTCGGTAAGGAACCCGTCCATCTTACGTCTGTATTTGCGTATTCGATTACTGGAAAGGAATTTTGACTACATTACATATCATCATATACCCAAGCATTTGAATACATTAACAGATGCAGTAGCAAATTTGGTATTAGACAGACATTTGCGCAATTTATAAATCATCATCACATGTAAAAAAAGACTCATCCGGAAATAGATATGCATATATGTATATATAGATATCGAAATGTTTACATAGAGTGTGTCACATAAAACTCAAAAATATACATAATCGTCTTAGTACATCCAGAGACGCTATGTCTCTCAAAAAATAGGTGTGGTATAAATCCTAAGGACTAATCTGCATGGTGCTCATGATAGCACGTGACTGCACGCACTAAGCGCCTCAGGATTCGGTGGATCCGACTCGGGACTCCCACCGTATGGCGCTGGTATGCCATCGGTACGTCTGCTAGCCGGGCATAGTCTGGAATCCCGTGGGCAATCCCCTCGAGGTTCTGGATCAGCTCATCTCCTCCGGTGCCTTCTCCCTGAATCTCAGGGGCGAGTTGTGTCCTCCGGGAGATTGGAGACATCCCAGCTGGTCTCTCAGGTCCCACATCTGCATGCATATATGATTATGTTAAGACGAATGTGTATTAACAAAAAAAACATATAAACATAAAATCAAAATATGAGGTCTTACCCAACTCCTCGTCCCAGTCATCTCCTTCTGGTAGTGGGAGATCTGGGTCCCCGGTAAAGTCAGTTCCTGCATAGGGCCAGTCTTCCACGACGATCAGCTGGCGCCGTAACCACCTAAAGAACTCTGGCCTCCAGGACATCTGTTGGCCACCTCCAGATCTGGGCATCAATGCTGCCCAGCGAGCCATTCTTGGCTCTCGTGGTATCGGACTCGCCACTGTGGCCCCTTGGCCCTGGAAGATTGGTAAGCGTTCCAGAATGAACGATACCAAGATGGAACCATAACCGAATTGTTTCAGTTTCCCCTGTTTGCACTTTGTGAGCTGCCTTTTCATGTTGATAGTTACTGCTTCTGCCCAGTTGAACAGTAAGGGACCCATGCATTCTGAGGCCAGCAGGAGTTGGGTCTTCGTGGCCTCGTGCGGAGCCTGCGACCCAGCAGCCCGCGTGATGGTATGGAGAACTACTCTCAATGCCAGATCAGGGATAGTGTGGATATCCACCTTCTTGCTTCCTGATCCTGTTTGTGCCCCTCGGCACACCCGTGCCATCACTTCTTCCATCTTTTCCCCAGATGGTCTGCTTCCAGTCAATACAGGGATTGGACCTCTGCGGGACAATCCAGTGATAAAATAAACATCGGTGACCTCCAGTTCTAACACCTGGTCTCGTAACTTGAACACATGTTCATGTTCGTCCCAGATACTGATTAAATACTGGAGGAGCTCGGGCTGAGCTCGTAAACATGGTGTGAGGAAGAAATTTTTCAATCCATGAAATTTGGTCTAAATGTCAAAATTTTGGTGGATTTTTAGGTTCAGCCGCCGGGGCGCGGCTGTTTTGTGAACAAATGCTCCACATGGCGCGAGCCCTTTGTAAAAAAAAGCTCATTGGCGCGGGTCCGTGCCCGATACCCGCGCCAATGGGCGCAACCCTAAAATTTTAAAAGTGGCCACACAGAACTGATTTTTAAGGGAAAGTTATTAAAAAATGAATGAAAATGAAGAGCAAAAGAGCACCTCTTACCTGTGACAGACGAGAAGCTGAATGGTCGACTGGATTTGTCGCAATCACCGTCAGAAGTTTCTGCTCCAAAAGGACCACTGTTGCTTTTCACCAAGGTAAATAGTAAAAGTAATTTTATTTTTACCAATTTGACATATTTATAACTTTTTCGACGTTAAATGAGTTTTAAAAAGTTATTTTTATCAAATATTTGCATATGTTATGTCGAAAATGGATTTTACGCTTGCTTGGTATGTGCAGCAACAGGTTTTTGCGACTTAAACGATGGAAACGAGTTGTATTTTATACTTTTTCTGACTCGGTGAATACACGAAAAAGTCACTTTGGAGTCATCTTTCAGCTCTTTTCTGACTCTCTAAACATGAAAAGATTGCCGAGGCCCTTGTCGTTTCGATCTCGTTAAAATGGACATGAATCGACATCTACCCAGTATACGTTTACCCCTTTTTCGGGCTGGGATAGATTGATTACGAAAAAGGAATACCCTAGCCTATCGCGACTAGGAGGTTTTCCCGGATATTGTTTTCTACCTTTTCAGATCTGGGGAACTATTTACGAAAAGGGACCTGTGGAGTTTTCTTTTCCGCTGTCTTTTCAAACTCTCTAAACATGAAAAGACGCCGAGTTCTTCCTTTGTCAGACTCGTTAAACCCTGATGACATTGGATTCCGTCGAAATGACGTTCTCCGAGTTTCTCCTTCCTAGGACTCGTTAAATGCACTAGGATGGATTCGCCCGAAGGGCGGACTTATATCACAAGCATATGTTATCCCCTTCAAGCTTGTTATTAAAAATAATTGGGGTACTGGCCAGAAATGGTGGGGGAAAAATGGAACCATCGTCGTTGTCGTCGGCAGTATGTCGCTCTTGAACATGGCACTTGTCTGCATTCGTGTCGGGTTGGGGACATCTCATCTCGTTGCTTCACTTTGCCTCCGTGGGTTTGGGTAATCCCTTTTGACCTCTCATCTGTTCACTACCTCGTCACCTTGACCTCTGATCCGTTGATGTCAAATACTGCCAAGTCCACCGTCGTGCTGTTTATGTGTTCAAGAGAAGTTGGCCTTTGCAAATATCAACCTTCCTCTGTTTCTCATACGATCTTGATTCACAACAAAAACATCATGTTCCTCTGTCTCGTGTCGATGATGTGGGAAACATTATGGCCCACCTTCGATCAAGGTCACTTCCTTTCAACTTCAACTCATTATCCAGGAAGTTGGTCTAGAGACTCCTTATGGTACCTTGGAGCCTGCATGCCTCAATGGCAGGTTCGTCGCATTCGACATGAGGTTTACACCATTGACCTCCGATCGAGTGATTATGTGGGTGTTTGACGTCAGCTCATTTATTCGCACGCCGTAGATTGTACCTTAGTACCTTGAGGACCATTGTCATTATTGGTGGTTTCTCTCGCGTCTGTTAACAACTTTCATCATTGGCTGGTAATCAGACGATGTTCTTGCATGTTCGACTTCAGCTCACATATTCACATGCTTGAACTTGTACTTTGTTGGGTCGAGATGGAGCGCAAGACCCTGGATTGTGTCTGTTGTAATCCAGGCTGCGATTGTGGATTATTATCATTATGTACATGACTCACCGATTGGATGGCTGCGACCATACCTGAGTCTATTTGTTTGATCTTAGTTGGATGGCTGCGCCCATACCCTGGATCCGGATTGTAACATACTCTGTTTCGGATGGCTGCGTCCATACCACATATATATCATGTACTTGAGATATCAGTTGTATCTTTCTGCGCAGGTTTTCCGACGGCGGGCCTTCAGTTGAACATGTTCTCATAAAGCATTTCACCCCTCTCTCTCTCGGGCCTCATACTTTAGGGGGCATCTGTTACACAGTAAATTGTCACCGTCCCTACCATTCCTCGTCCCGCATAATGGAGGACCCATTTTGTGACCTGTGAACATTTTCATGCCTTGAAAACATCATCAATGCATTCCTCTAAGCATGAGCTTCATTTTCCCTTAAGACATCTCCTTGCAAAAATCATGAAAAACATCCCTTTTTGCATTGGCGCGGGCAGACAGTTCAGTACTCGCGCCAATGGGGAAAATCCTGCAAAGAGGTCGCGCCAACTGGCGCTCTGTCCCAGAGCAGTAGTCGCGCCACCCAATTTAAGGACTGTTTTTTAAATAAAGATGGTGGAAGTTGAGTTCCAACAAACTCATAAACCATTGCCTATCTTGAGTTGGGAGGTTTGGCTGCGGGAGTTCTATGGAAGGGAAGTGGTTTTGACACCTCCCATGGAACCTTCCTTGTTGATAGGGCCAATCCCATAATTATAGGGATCCCAACTCTCTCCTTCCCCATCTATAAAAGCCTGCTCAATCCCATGGCAAGCTAGTCTTGAAGTGCCTAAGCTTTGAATCTCCATATTCCCAAGAGCCTTTGTGCTGTAAAGAGCCCTCTCTTTCCCTTAAGGCCGACTCAAGTAAGGAGACCATCGTCGAGAGACTCCGGAGAGGTTTTCCCTTTCCTTGGCGAGCTTTGCGAGACGTGGACGACTGGAGACCCATCCGAAGGAGACGGCGACGTCAGAACTTGGTTGTAATCTCTCTTCGTTTGTTATTTAATAGATGATTACGATTATGGTTCCACTCTGTTTTCCATCATGTTAATATGAGTAACATCTTTTCTGACTGATGTTTAGTTACGTATGCTGGATTTTATGCTTGTATCTGTTCATTTCTTCCATGTGCAGGTGTTCATCCGCGGAGATCGTGGAGGGATTGTGATCTGCCGAGGCTGAGGAATGGGGACGCTTCTTCTTCAAGATCACAGCATTGGAATCCAGGTAGGCTTCTATCCCTAGTATTTTCATTCGTAACTAGGAACTTGCGTCGTAACATTGTTTGATTGTTGCTAGACCCCTGCTGGGCTAGTAGGGATCGCCTCTGTCCGCAGAGGGGATTTACTTCCTCAAAAATTTGGCGACTCCGCTGGGGAGACGTCCAGATTTCACTGTCTCGTTTGTGTTGTCTCGCTTTGATTATTTTATGTTTTTCCTTGCTTGATGAACCTTCTGGGTTGGGTTCTTTCACTGTTTTTACTTCTTGGTTTGCTTAGTTTGCATTGATCTGCTTCTGGAGTAGCTTTTTTCAATTTTGGCTGAGAAACTCGACTGGCGTGGTTTTTAACCCGACAGTCGTGCCAATTGGCGCATGTTGCTTTTGTTTAGCCCGCGCCAATTTCTTTCTGGCGCCAATTTCATCCTTACAGTCGCGCCACTCCTGTAAGGTTCTTGAGTTTCCTCATTTTTGAGCTCTCTGGATTTGGTCAGTGTTTTTCTTCTTGATTTTCTGACTACCTGAGTGTGTTGGAGTCCTGTTTGACTGGGAATTCACCTCTGTCCTTTGATTGTTTGCGTTTATCTAACGATTTCACGTTTTAAGCCCTAGGACATCTAGTGGCTTAGTGTATCGAGCCCTCCTTGGGAGTTTTGGAGTTTTGATTGTCCTGTCAACTATCTGATTGATTCTCCGCATCCTCTAAGTAGTTGTTCATTGTTTTGTTGTGATTTTTGGGTGATTGTTCATTCCTTCATTCGAAATTCGTTTGGTCTTGCCTTGGACCTAGATCACACGGTCCATTGGAAGCTTTTGAGTCTTTTCTTCGTTTTGAGAGACTTTGGTCGATTTGGGGATCTGATTGCTTGCGTTGTTGAGTGAAATTTGTTTGTTTCGCTCTCCCGAATATCGTTTCTCAAAGTTGTTCCATTTGTTTTCAAGTTTGTTTAGTGCATATTAGCTATCAGACATTGAAAATCAAAAAAAAAATCTCTTTTGCTTTTGTTAATTAGTGTAAATTGTGATCTTTTCAATTTTTCTAATGATTAGTGATTTGGAAGAAAAGTTTTCAATTTCATTAGTTGCATCAGAGATCTCATTGCTTGTCTTCTGTTCATTTCGTTTGTGTAAAAGCTCTCAACTCTTCTCTAACTAGTTTTCATCGAACGAAATGTTGGACTGTGGCATATAGCTTTGCATTTAGGAGTCTTTCGAGACACTACATACGATAGGGCCTGAAAATTGAAACTTAATTGAAGATCAGCGCCAAATTTATTCAGTTAACTGAAGCACAGTTAGACTTAACGAAACATATTTAGAAGGTCTAGGCTAGAGACGATGTTGGGCGTCATTAAACCTAGCCGGTATCCGTTGCTTTGTTGGCTTTAGGCAGTGACTAGTACGGACTTGCTTGTGCTCCCCGTACGTATATAAAGGGAGACCCTCTAGGTTTTCAATTCCTTTATCCACGAGGCAAGGTACGCCGCCTATACCCGTGATACACCGAACACAGCATTCAGGGAGACTACCTGCACGTACGGAAAGTCCTTGGTCGATTTCTGTTTCATTACTGAAACCAAGGTGTATATTGCAGTTCACGGATATTTGGTACACCCTTTGTGCCTAGTATTTCCTCTGATGGAATGATAGGAACTTGAAAGTAAGGAGGTGTCTTTTAATTACCCTTCAGAGATGTTATGGAACCCCTGGAGGTGACTTTGATGAAGTTTCCAACAGGTTTAGGGCTTGAGTTGCTGCAGAAAACCTCCTAGCCAAACGGATAGCATTGGTGCGTATCACTGGGCCAGTCAGGTGGCTATTGAATGCGCAGCGCAAGCGTGCTACTGCATGGGTCTGTCAGGTCATTGCCCAGGCAAGCCTGAACGAAATCTTATACAGGATGTAAACACATTGCACACAGGTATTCTGAATGGGTCTTTTTGCAGGAGAGGAAATGGTTGGGAAAGGTTGCAGGTTGGTTTTGGGCACGGGCCGTCAGGTTAAATGCATAGTGCCCAGGCCTGTCAGGTGAGTTTTGCATGCCGCTGCTAGGTCGAACACATAGCGTATGGGCCTGTCGGGCCAACTCTGCATGCTGATTCTCTTGGGCTATCGGGTCTGCACAGAGTGAATGCGTAGCGCCTGGTCACAGGTGTGTAGTGCAGAGTTAGGATTTATATAGCAGGATGCCTCTAAGAGTGTAGAAGGGGTTTCCAGGTGCATAACACAAGGGAAATTTTCCCAAACTTGCCAGGAATCCACAAAATTTGCTCTGTGTGTTTCTTTGGTGATTTTGTGAACACAAAGTGAGTTGTTGAAGAGTGGAAAAGGGGCTTTATAACTAAGGAAAATAAATTTAAACAAGACAACCCACTTTGCTAATTATTTTACCCATTTTTAAATTTTCACTCACATTTCTTTTTCTCTTTTTTTTTTGTAGGTGAACAGATGATGAATTTAGCCTTTTGATGTAGGTGGCTGACGTACTGATTTAGTTTTCTCCTCTGGTCTTGAAAATATGAAATAAATGAACAACCTCGTAGTCACCTTTGTTTTTCCACCTTTGAGCTCAAAATTGTGTTTTTACCTCTTTTTAATCACTAAAAGTCAGTTGGCTTTGAAAAAGAAATTGACCGACATCCTACTGATACTCTTTACTTTCTTCTTCTGCAGATGTTGTTTTGAGTGACAAGGCTTATTTCCTTTGAGTGGCCTATGTCTTTGAGCACTTTTACTTCAGCAGGTGTTATGAAACCCTGAAGTGACCTTTCCTTCTGATCCTTGAAAATGCTGTAATCACTTTGATAACTTTAGCCATTCTACACAGTGGTAGCATCCTCGCCACTTTTCATTTTTACCTTGTAGCTCACACCATGTTTTCTATTCTTTAACCAATGAATAAAAATGGCTGAGATGAAAACTTCATCTTCTTTTATGTGTCTTGTTGTATTGGGATTTTGTTTGGCATACTCTTGACCCATTTAGGCTTAAAACCTTTGATTCTTTTTTAGAATTAGTGCTCCCTGTTTTCCTTTAGATACTCATTAGTTACCCTACCAATTTCTCTAGCTGATTTACCTCTTGACACTCCTACAGAAATTTCAAGCACACTTACCTTTTGTAAGACTTGGAATTGGCAAAATAACTTTATTTGGAGACCTCTTGCTCTTTCTTGGGAAATCATGTGTTTCTCTTATTTTTTATTAGAACTAAAACTAGTATGAGAATAATAGAGGTTAAAATACCAATGAAGATCCTATAACCTAGGGAAAGCCTAATAATATAGTGGTAGCGTTTTAACTTGATCCTTTGACTAAAATTAGGCTTGGGATCTTGATAGTGTGAAAACAGATTTTTTTACCAATTGGTGTATTTGAACCTATAGAAAATGATGTACTTGACTGATCTAAAGGGCTCATAGAGGTATTTGTGAGGCCATAAAGTTTTGAGGAACCTGATGAACATGGTAAAGGAGAGGTTGAGTGATAACCCTAGATGAAGGTGAAGCAGTGGGGTAAATGCAAAATAGAGGGCTAGGGTGATAGATGAGAAAAATAAACTAGATGAGTGGCATAAGCCTAGGAGGGGCCCTTTAGGAGTGATAATTTAAACAAGGAATGGCAGAGTAGTAAAATAGTGAAAAAGATGTTTTAAGGAGAATGAAGGCAGTGATATTTCTAAAACTCACAATATTCATGAATTTTGCTTTTAGAAATCTAGGACTGATATTTATTCATCTTCAAATAGTGAAAATTACTGATGACTAATAGTGGCTCCACTTGGGGACGGAAGCTCCTTTTCAGGAGGTGTCCAGTACCTTAGAGCTCAAATATTTGAGTTTTGAAGACCAATGCCTCATCCATTTGGCAGATTTATCTTCTTTCATTTGCTGCTATTTCATTGAAGCTATGATCTTAAGAATATTAAAGACATGCTTGCTTCAACCTTATCTCTACCTAGCCATCATACCTTGCCTAACATTTTTGCTTCGTTTGGGTGCACTTGGACTGGAAAACCCTTGAAATTCATTTTCATTGAAAACATAAAACAAAAACTATTTACTTGTACCCTTAACACTCCCAAGATTTCAGATTAGGCAAATGAACTCTCTTATTCTCTATGCAGTCTACTTATTTGTCAAGATTAAGATGTTTGAGAAAATTTTGTTCTCTAATCTACTGACATGAAATTGAAAAAATGATTGAACCAGGATTGAGCAATATGATTTTCCATGGGCTATGGCATTCAGACAAGCTGCACACAGACATTATTTTGCATAATAAAAACTAGAAAGCACAAGGGCTATGATTTAGAATTTGTCAGGCATTCTCTCTTTCTCTTTGGTTCATATTTGAGCATTTACAACGAACATATTTTCTTCCTAATCTATTCCTACTAACAAGTCAAGCTTAAACGTTTTGAAAAACCATCTTTCACTAACTTAGAAATAGAAATTCTAAACAAGCTCAGCCATGATTAAGCTTGATGACCGGACAAGACTCTTCTTTCTAGACAAGTAGGGGCATTTAGATGTGCTCACTTCCAGCAAAACTCTTTTTTGGGTATGGGGTTGTACCTCTTCTTTAAATTTTCCCTCTTTTCCTTCTTTCCTGTTTTTTTGTTTTTTTTGTTTTTTCTAATTTTTCATCAATCAATGTTATGTAAAATTAATGAAAGCTTTAAACTAGGAACTTTGAAAAAAATAGTGTTTGAGCATCCTGCCATTGACAGGAACTCCGAACACCTCTAATCCATCCACCTCTTTTAAAAAGAAAGCATTGTTACCTCTATCTGAATGAATGATGTAAGGACCCTTCCACAGATTTTCAAACTTACCATGTTTTCCTTTGTCCTCCCTCTTGGAATCCCATTTTAGCACCGTGTCTCCAATGTGGAAATTATTGGCTTTGGTTCTTCTGTAAAAAGTATTCTTTATGTTTTCTTGCATTGCTTGTGTTCTTTTGTAGACTTCTTCCCTTGACTGTTGCAAATGAATGCTTTGGTTCAACCTTCTTTGCATGTCATTTTCTTCTAATTGAATCTCTTGAAGAAGCTTCATAACTGGAACTCCCAAGGAAGTTGGGAAAATAAAATTCATGCCATAAACTAGTTGATAGGGAGACATATTGATAGATTTATTAGTTGTTAGTTTATCAGCCCATAGTGCATGCACTAGTTTTCCATGCCATGATTTTTTTTTCTCTTCCAACAGTTTCTTGATGATGTTCACCAAACTCTTATTAGAATACTCAACTAGTCCATTACCTTGAGGGTCATAAGCTTTAGAATGTCCTAGTGTGATGTGATACTTGTAGCATAAGTCCACCATTCTTTTGGAATTAAATGTTGCAGCATTATCAGTGATGATCTTCTTGGGACACCCAAATCTGGACAAGATGTTGGTTTCAACTAATTTTCTGATGACTGAGTCAGTAGCATCTTGAAGGGATGGCTTCTATCCATTTGGTGAAATAATTGGTAGCAGTGAGAAACCACTTGTGTTGGGTAGATGAGGTAGGGTAGATTTCACCAATCAAATATAAACCCCACTCTTGAAATTATTTTCAAAAATAATAGGATGCAAGGGAAAAGGTAATAGCTTCTTCTTTCCATAAAATATTTGGCATTTATGGCAAGTTGCAACTAGACTGTGAGTATTGGGGAAAAGAGTGGGCCAATAGTAACCAGCTCTGAGGATTTTATTTGTTGTGGTTTTCTAGTAGAGGTGGCCTCCACACTCTCCTTCATGGAACTCATACATAATTCTATCTGCATCATCTTCAAGAAAACATTTAAGCAATATTCCAACAGAATTTTTCCAATACAAAGCTCCATCAAAAATGCAAAAATTTAAAGCTTTTTGTTTCAAGAATATAGCTTTTGTTTTGGATAAGGTTCGAGGAGCATTAAGATAGAAAAGTACATATAGGATATCAACATAACAAGATGAATTCAGAAATACTTCTTCAATGTGCAGAGCTGTGCACTCTTCCTGTTCCTCTAATGCATCAACCATATTCATGTCTAGCACTTGAAAATTTGATTCAGCTATGAGTTATGCGAGTCCTTGTCCTTTAACCAGTTTATTCAGTCTGATATCTAAATCATATTCTAAGATAAAAGAAATCCATTTACCCCTTTTACCATCAAGGTCTTCATTCAAAATATCTTTAACAACTGTGTGTGGAAGAAAAGAAATAACAAGGGAGTGAAAAATGTAAACTCTGAAGTCCTTCAATGCTTTGATCAAGGCAAAGGCTTGTTTCACCATGATGTTATATTTTAGAGGAGCATATCTCAATGCTTTGCTGAAGAAGGCTATGGGTTGTTCTTGTCTCATCATGTTCTTTTGAAGCAATACAGCGACAAAAGTGTGTTTGGCTGCAAAGGATAATATGAAGAAATCATTGGTAAAGTTGGGGCTAATTAGAACTGGTGTGTGGGTAAGGGCTTGTTTCACCAGTTCACAAGATTGTTTGGCTTCCGTGGTCCACTTGACTCCTACTTCTCTTTTCATCATGTTTTTGATATTTCTTAGGAGTTTAGCAAGTTTAGGAATGAATCTTCTCAGGAAGTTTATCTTTCCAATGAAAGATTGAAACTCTTTAATATTTTTGGGATGGTTGATTTGTAGTATACCTTCAATCCTTTTAGGGTCTATCTTGATCCCTTCTTCGAGAATGATGTGGCCTAAGAATTTTCTTTCTTGAAGAACAAACAAATTTTTCTTGGGATTTAGAGATAATCCATACTTCCTACACTTCTCAAATACCTTCCGCAAATGAACTAAGTGCTATTCATCAGTTTTAGAATAAACAGTGATGTCATCAATGTAAATTAATATGAAGTAGCCTATGTCTTCAGAAAAATATATATCCATGGCCCTTTGAAAATTAGTCCCCACATTCATCAACACAAATGGAATTTTTACATACATGAATGTGCCCCAAGGTGTTGTGAAAGCGGTTTTGTGCTGATCACTTGGCTGTACCAATACCTGATTGTAACCCGAAAATCCATCAAGAAATGATATTCTCTTGGAACCTACCACACTTTGCAGTATATGATCCATTTTGGGTAAATGATAGTTTTCCTTTAGGGAGGCTTTGTTCAAGTTTCTAAAGTATATGCATAGCCTAATATCCCTTGTTTTCTTCCTAACTGACACGAGGTTGGAAACCCATTCTGAGTACCTAAGTGCAACTATGATACCAGCATCATACATCTTCTTTATTTCTTTTTCAACTAGAGGTACTAGAACAGGGTTTATTCTTCTCAATTTTTGTTTGAATTGTTTATGATTTTCCTTGAGAGGAATTTTATGTTGAATAATTCTTGTGTTGTAGGACTTCCAATCCTCATACCCCCATGCAAAATATCTCTAAACTCTTTGAACAGCTCCATATATTTCTGTTTTATGTGAGGAGAGAGAGTTTTGGACATCTCGATCATTTTGGGTTCTTTTATGCTGCCTATGTTACATTCTTCCACATCAGTTTTGATGGTTTCATTTTTTGGCTTTCTGGATACATCATTAAAGTCAAACAACTATTCTAAAGGGGAAAGAACCCTTGGTAATGAGTTATCTTTCCATTGTAGCTCCTCAAGGTCTTTTTGATCTAAATATACCAATGATTTTGCTTTAAGAGGATATTCTAGTAGATTTATGTCAGTTTTATAAGGGAGCTCTATTTTGAGGGTTTGTTCTTTGCCAAAGAAAGCTTCTTGATGGATTAAGTCTATTTTTAACATTTCAAACTTGGTTTTAGGCTGCAAGAAATTTTCAATCTGTTTTTCATTTTCAAATATTTTCCACTGATCTATGTTATCTGGGACTGCTGGTCTGCACTTGACTTTCATAGTGTATTTTTTATTATCATGAGGCATTTGGCATGTGCTGGTAGCAAAGGCAAGTTCATTGGCCAAGTTTTTTCGAGCTCTAGGGATGGATTGAGCTCATACTTCTCAAAATTTTTGAATAGATCCAAGGTAACATTCCAGTATTCTCTTAATCTAGGATTCTTGGTAGAATATTCTCCCTTTATTTGTCTAATGATCAGTTTAGAGTCTCCTTGAATAGAAATTTTCTTGGCTCCAATGTCTTTTAGCAAATGTATACCAAGGAGAAAGGCCTCATACTCAGCAATATTGTTAGTCCATTTAAGGTTCAGTTTGTAGGAGTTTACTTCATTGGTGTTATGAATCTAGACACCAGCTCCCAAACTAGCTTTGCAACAAGAGCCATAAAAGCTCATGTTCCAAAGCGTTTCAAGATCAACTTCGCCATTATGCTATTGTTTGGGGTTGCTAGAGTTTTGGCTATCAAGTTCCTCATTCAATGTTTAGTTTGACTGTTGTGGTAGGCCTATATCTTTCTCAATTTTAGTTACTTGTTCATCAATGTTATCATCATTATAAAAGATAAATGAGTCAATATCTGAATGAATAGAATAAAGAGGGGTGTTTTTTAGCCTATCATGGCTACCAACCATATATTTCATCTGTGATTCCCGGCTCCTTGTTTGGTTAAAAATCGAGATGGTAGCAGAAGACATGTCCATTTGGAGATTCCCTTGAAGTTTGGCCCCCCATGATCTGGATAAAAGCATGCCATACTTCAGGGGAACTTCAGCAACCACTATGTTCATGACTAGACTCTTAGCAAGTATTTGTGCCAGATTGACACACAAATCCTTGATTAGAACCAGACACTTGACTCTACTTGAATCGAATGAGTATAAGCCCTTGTAAGGTTTGGTTATTTCTAAGCCTAATCTATCCATTACTACCTTAGGCATGAGATTGTGTGAGGCTCCAGAGTCTAGCATAACATTATGCAAGATTTTGTCATGAATTTTTAAGCTGACATAGAATGGAGGGACAACTCCTTCTTGATATTTTCCCTCCACTCCAGGTCCAAAAAACAGCTTTGGTTTGTCATCAGTTAAGTTCAAGGAGTCGATATCATTTCCTATATTCAAAGCTTTCAAGACTGGATTCCTATATACATCCTGAGATACTAGTTCAACAAGGGGCATGCTTATTTTGATTTTGGAAATCTCTTCCTCAAAGCTGAAAGTTGTTAGTGTTTTTGACATATTTACGTATGTTTTGTCGCACATAGCTCTTTCAACAATTTTGGTTTCTGAGTTAGGACTATCATTTTGGGAAGATTTTCCAGGGCCACTAGTGGATGTACTAAGGTAGCTTGGGTCACCATTTTGTTGCCTAGTTTTATCTTTGTTTTGATCAGGTTTCTTAGCCATGGTGATTGTTTTCTCTGCTGTATTTTTCGTTATATTTACAGGGGTATTTTTAATAGTAGTTTCTTGTTTGTTTGTTTTGGAGGCCTCTTGGTTTTTCTTAATCCTAAGATCATATTGTCTATGGAATTTCATTATGGCATTCTCAAATCCCAAGTTATACTCTTCAGACTCCTCATAGTTTGTTCTATCACTTTGATTTGAGGAAAATAACCCTTGCTTTTCTTCCATGAGAAAAACATCACCCTAATTTTCAGAGCCTATCAAGTTTACATGCTTTTCTTTCGGTTGTTATATTTATCTTTCTTCCTCATAGACATAATCGTCTTAGAAAGGAGGCCTAATTTGTTGGTCATTGTCTCTCTATTTGATTTTGGGTGTGTCTCTTCTGAAGTTCGGATTCTTGTTTCTGTTTTGGGTATTTGGTTGATTTTCCCTCGAAGGTGTTCTTTCATTCAAGTTTATCCTCTCCATAATTCTCTCCATTGTTCTAACTAGGCTGTCAATTTTGGCATTGGATGAAGAGTTTGAGGCCATAGTTTCATATTTGTATGTGAATCTATTTTATGACCTCATCCTAGCCCTCTTTTCAATCAGGTTGGCCTCCTCACTCACAGTTCCCCTTTGCATGTCTTTCAAAGTTTGGGGATCCCTCTCTCTTAGTTAGTAGGTCATGTCTAGATCAAAGCCTTCTGGAAATTTCACTAGTGCTAGGTCTTGTGGGGGTTTCATGTGAGGTGAGAGGGCATTGTACACACTATTGAACCTAGTGAAATAGTCTTGGATGCTTTCCCCGACATTTCTCTTAAGGTTGTTATATTCTGAGAGAATTTGGAGAGGGTTTTTCTTAATCTCCCATTTGTTTATAAATGTCTGTTAAAGTGAAGGGAGATGATGTATGATGTTAGGAGTCAAGATTTTGAACCATTTTTTAGCTTCTCCCCCTAGGCTTTGGGAAAACATCCTCATCTTCATGGATTCCTATTCTAATTCCATGTAACCAAAAGCATCATTTATTCTATCTATACGTTGTTGGGTTGTGGTAGATTCAGCTCCGGTAAAGTGGGGAATTCTAGATTGGTAGTCATTTGGCAAAGGTAATAGAGGTTTTGGTAGTACTAGTGGGGCATACCATGCTGCCATGATGGGAGCTAATGGAATCCAAGGGGGATTTACAAAGGGAGTGTTTGTGAGAGGGGGTGTAGGATGAAGTGGTATGTTTTGCACAATGGTGGTATGAATGGGTGTGGAGGAAGTACTTGGACCAATAAACTAATTTTGAGAAGACTTAGAATGAAAAGAGCCAAATTGATGGAGGAGTTGAAAATTAGGAGGAGTGGAAGGAGGGAAATTTCAGCTATGGCTCTGCTACAAATCTATGAGCTCAAGGTCAGTTTGGTCAATCTCACTTTGTGACTTAATTCAGAAAAGGTTTCTTCGACGATGTAAGTCAAACTGGAGATCTTACAAGGTTGTAAGATGTTCAGGAACATAAATTACTCTATGAATGGTCTTAACAGTAGTTGAATCTTCAGCTCTAGAAGTTTTCCACAAAATATTTTCTAGGTCGTCAAATATGGTAGGAGGGTTTGGGTCCGGGTGAGATCTGGTACTGATCCTTTGTGAAGCCAGATTTCAAACCCAAAGTGCACAGAGGCTGAAAATTCATGATTTCTTTCGAAAGATGACCTCTCTTAGTGTTTTCTAAACTCGCACAATGTGTGACTAGGATTATAAACTACTCAGGGCTGATTTGACACAATCCTAAGGAATTCTATGAACACTAGTAAAGTTAGAAGGCCTAACGGAGGCTAGTGGAGTCACCAAGTGGATTTTTTTGACTATTTTCAAGATAAGTATTTGTGGTCCACCACCAACAATTTACAAAAACCAATCTATAGATGTTTAGGGTTTTCTGAGTTCCTTTAAGTAGCCCTAAGGTTTCTATGAGTGTCCTCCAGTTGAGTCATCATTTTGCTGTGATCATCATCTACTTTTGGCTAACACTTAAATTTTCTAATTTTGACAAGGATTTGAGAGTTCCTAAGGTATACTTAGGATGTCACTGACTCAAGGTCCCACTGCGATTGCCATTATGTTAGGTCCCCGTAATTTGTTAGATTGGTGAGAACAAATGAATAGGGGTAACTTCAGACGAGTCTTTGGAGTCCTAGGACCTAGCCTTCTTGGACTCAGAGAGGGTTCTATCTATTTGTGCAAAGGATGTGAATTTGTTTTCTTTTTAGGTTTTGATTTTATGCTAGTTGTTAATTTTTAGGGTTTTTTTGTTTGTTTGGTTGGTTGGGAAATTTTTTAAGTAGCTTATTATAGTGGGGAATATCAATCCATTTGGCTATGGATTCTGAAAAGTTATTTGAAAGGTGTAAAACTGAGTGAAGGATAGTTCAAAGGGCAAGTTGGTAAGATCAAAAGGATCTAAATAGGTCAAGGGAGAGTGAAGTAACATGAAGTCGTGAACATAGTGAGTTAAATGGGAAATAAATATTCCTTTAACAAACCAATAAATAAGAAAAGGCTTCTAAGATGATAGCATAATGAAATCTTGAAGAGAAATGAAGGATTCCTCAATATCAAGTAGGCTAAGAAAGTCTTAAAAACCACAGTTAAGCAAGCTAAGAGAGGAGAGAAGTATTCTCAAAAACATACTTGGAAACAAATTTCATTCTAACATAACATATCAGGAACACTAAATAGCTCTTAAGGATTTCTTTAGCAAAAATTTGAGGAAGAAAACATAGAAGTTAAGAAATAAGGCAGAAGTAGGGTGCCAAGAAGGCAAATCCTATTCTCTATTTCTGTTCTATAACTAAATGAACCATAAAAATAATGAATAACTAAAGAAAGAAAACATAAATATGGAATACATCAATATTTGAACAATATTAATGAATCCTAAGAGTGAGCTTGATCCATAGAAGCACACTCCAACACCATCACAAGGCACCAAAACCAGTTTCACCAGTAAACTCCAAGTCTACTTCATAGCATGCTTAGCAAATATCCAACACAAAAAATGAAACCTCCACGCTCTATGTATCATGCATTGGAGGACTAAACCCTAATTAAGTCTCTAGAAGACTATTAATTAATCATAAATTTCACTTTTGTCCTTGAGACTTTGCAAATCCCAAGGCACAAAATATCTAATACAAAATATATTTTCAGGCATTTTTGGCAAAGAAATTGACATTTGGGCTCTTCCAAGCCTCCAAAAAATTTCCAATCATACATTGTTGACTTTTCCTCTGTTAGGGCACAATACTGGTTTTTAGGATGAATTTCCATGCCAAGGGCATAGTACAGGAGCAAGAAGACTAGATCAATTTGCAGCAAGGTTTTGAAGGCCTTATCGATGTCAGAACGGGCTCCCTGATGGCTCCTTGGAAAGCCTATTGAGTCTACTTTAAAAAAATACCCTTAGGTTTCTGATTGGATCCTTATAACCTCTTCAAAAAGAAAAAATCCCAAGACTAGTAAAGGCACAACACATGTCCTAAAAACTAGACAGAAAGGTGAAAATTAGGGTGTCTTTAACCCTTTTAGAGGATCAAAACAACTCCAATTGACCTGAAACTTGGTGGGAATGCTGCACATGAGCTGAGGATTTCAAAAATGTGAGCCTTTCCTCCCGAAGGTGCCTAGATAAAAAGCATAGCACCAAGGGTGCTACCCCCTTGGCCCTCCAAATCAGCAAAAATCCAAAATTCCCAAAAAGTTCCCAAAATTCACATTTGTCTTCCTTATTATGTTTGGGATGCTTGCATGGAAGCATCAACAAGAAGGTTGAGATTTATTTGACCTTTTTACTCCTTGAGAGATTGAAATTTGGTAAGGGATTTGTTGAGCATAGTCCTTGCAATTTGGTTTCTAAGTGCATAATGTTTGGTCATCTTTCTTTGGAGGTCAAGGTCTCTATTTGCCTTCTTCAATTTTACCTCCAAGTGTGTGTTTTCTCTTTCCTACCAAGGCTCCCAATCATGTGTTATCTCCATGTCCAACAAATCATCTAGATGGAGTTTCTCTGTTAGGCCTGATTCTTTTTCTCTTTGTCTTGCCAATGCCTTCACCAACCCCATGGTTCTAGGTCTCATCCTAGACTGCCGCTCTTCATCCTCACTTTCTTCATAGGTGCCCATGAACTCTTCTAGCTTTACCTGTGCCCTTTGAGCTTCTTTCGAGGCCCTGATTTTCCTAGCCTCATAAATGGAAATTTTTTCTCCTAGCTGCCTGTTTTCCATCTCAAGTGCATCATTAATAGTCTTGGCCCTATCTAGATTTTCTTAGAGGTCTTCAATGAGGGCATTTTTGTTCTAGATGAGCAAGTTTGAGATCCTTGCTTCATTCTCCTCATCACTATCCACCTTAATTATTTCAAAATCCCTCTCAACATCATGATCTTCTTCTTCTTCCTTTACCTTTTTTTTTCCTTTGTCAATCTTCTGAGCTGAGGTGGATTGCATGGTCCCTTTCCTTTTAGAGGCAGAAAACACATGCCTCTTTCCTCTTTAATATGTGAGAGGGAAAAGCTAAAAATTATCCACCTGAATTCCCTCACCATGGCTGACCTCAGGACCGCCTTTATTTTCCTCATTGATCTCTGCATTAAGTTCTTTTTCACCGTGTTCTTGACTGACTTCTTGGGCCTCACTTTGATTTTATTCCATGCTAACATCACTGTTGTGATTTTCACCACTGTGATCAACCTCTTCACTGATATTTTGGTTTATAGTGTCACTGCTATCATCTTCATTAGGGCTATCTGACATCATGGTTTCTACCTCATCATCGCCTTCTTCTTTATTGCTGACCTCTGAACTGTCTTCTTTTTCATCATTTTCTGCCTCTACCTCTTTATCTGCTTCTGTGTCATTGTTGACCTCTTTGTCATTGTTTTCTTCTTCATCATATTTCTCTTCATTTTCTTCATTTTCTGTCTCTGCCTCTTCTTCATTTTATGTCTCCTCTTCATCATATACTATCTCTGCCTCTTCATCATTTTTTGTCTCCTCTTCATCAATTTCTTCTTCTTCTTCATCATTTTCTTCTACCTCTTCATCATCTGCCTCTGTACTATCCTATTTATCACTAGCTTGTTCACTACCTTCTTCTTTATCATTTTCATCATTTTCCTTTTCTTCATCAGCTTCCTCTACTTCTTCTTCATCATATTCTACCTCTTCTTCATCATCCTCATCATTTTACTCTTCTTCATCATATTAATCTATCTCTTCTTTATTTGATGCTTTATGAGAAGGTGAGGAAGGGAGGTTTTCTTGAGGGGACTATTCATGTGTAGATGATGAATCATGGTCAGTGGGGGTGATGGAGGAGTGGAGGGAGGTGGATGAGATGATGAGGGTAAATTTGGTTGATGATGAGGCTATGGGTTTGTGAAAATTTCATGGGTGATGAACACCTCCCATGGAATACCCTGTTGCTCTAATTGATGTAACACAATCATATTGATAAGAGAATGGTGAAAAAGAATTTGCATTTGTTGTGAAGGATTTATCTTTTGCACAATGTAAGACATCTTATCAACACTTCTATAAAGATAATAGGAAAAATGTAGCATCTTTACCCTAGTGAAGTGCATAAACAGTCTTATATGGTAGGAATAAAGCCTATAAAACCTACCCTCGCATGTGAAATATTTCATGATGACTCTCATCAAGGGCACATATCTCTCTAGTAGATGTGAAAATGGAAAAATGGATTTGCAGTCAGCTTGGTATCTAGGTTTAAAGAAAGGTTGATAATGGCTCAAGTCCAAA
Source organism: Pinus albicaulis (assembly GCA_034641835.2). NCBI lineage: Eukaryota > Viridiplantae > Streptophyta > Pinopsida > Pinales > Pinaceae > Pinus > Pinus albicaulis. Next base: position 1,501,126,701 of record CM076582.1, read on the forward strand.
TTTTCCTGCTTGAACCACTTGTATCCCATACTAGGTATCCCGGTGGCCATAGAAAGGAGTGTAGCAGTGTTTTCCAAGCACATAGCACAAAGGAAATTTGCCCGGACTTGACAGGAATGAAAAAAAATTGCTCTGAGTGCTTCTTTAGTGATTTTTTGAACACAAAGTGAGTTGATGAAGAGTGAAAAAGGGTCTTTATAACTAAGAAAAATAAATTTAAACAATAAAAATCACCTTGATAATGCTTTTACCCCTTTTTAAATTTTCACTAACATTTCTTTGTCTCTTTTTTGCTGTAGGTGAACAGATGATGAATTTAGCCTTTTTCTGTAGGTGGCTAAAGTATTGATTTAGTTTTCTCTTTTGGTCTTGACAATATGACATAAACCAACAACCTTGTAGTTACTTTATGTTTCCACCTTTGAGCTCAAAAATGTGTTTTTACCTCTTTTTAATCACTAAAATTCAGTTAGCTTTGAAAAAGAACTTGACCCACATCCTACTGATACTCTTTACTTTCTTCTTCTGAAGATTTTGTTTTGAGTGACACGGCTTATTTCCTTTGAGTGGCCTATGTCTCTTAGCACTTTTACTTCAGTTGGTGTTATGAAACCCTGAAGTGACCTTTCCTTCTGATCCTTGAAAATGTTGTAATCACTTTGATAACTTTAGCCATTCAACACAGTGGTAACATCCTCACCACTTTTCATTTTTACCTTGTTTCTCACACCATGTTTTCTATTCTTTAACCACTGAATGAAAATGGCTGAGATGAGAGCTTGATATTCTTTTTTGTGTCTTCCTGCATTGGGCTTTTGTTTGGCATACTGTTGACCCAATTAGGCTTAAAAACCTTGATTCTCTTTTAGACTTTGGGCTCCCTAATTTCGTTTAGAGACTCATCAGTGACCCTACTGATTTCTCCTGTTGATTTACCTCTTTACACTCTTGCAAAAATGTCAAGCACACTTACCTTTTACGGGACTTGAAATTGGAAAAATAACCTTCTTTGGATACCTCCTACTCTTTCTTGGGAAATCTTGTGTTTCTCTTCCTTTTTAATAGAACCAGAACTAGTATGAGAAGAACAGAGGTTAAAATACCAATGAAGATCCTATAACCTAGGAAAACGTAATAATCTAGTGGTAGGGTTTTAACTTGGTCCTTTGACTGAAATTAGGCTTGGGATCTTGATAGTGTAAAAAAATAGGTTTTTATCAATTGGTGTATTTGAACCTATTGAAAATAATGTAATTGATTGATCTAAAGATCACATAGAGTTATTTGTGAGACCATCAAGTTTTTAGGAACTTGATGAACATGGGAAAGGATAGGTTCAGTGATAACCCTAGTTGAAGGTGAAGTAGTGGGGTAAAGGAAAAACAGAGGATTGGGGTGATAGGTGGGAAGAAAAAACTAGATGAGTGGAGTAAGCCTAGGAGAGGCCCTTTAGGAGTGATAATTTAAACAGGGAATGGAAGAGTAGTAAAATAGTGAAAATTTTGTTTTAAGGATAATGAAGGCAATGATATTTCTAAAACTCACAATATTCATGAATTTTGTTTTTAGAAATCTAGGACTGATATTTAGTCATATTCAGATAGTAAAAATTACAGATGACTAATAGAAAGGATACTCCCTCCAAAGAAAACAAGCTTAGAAAATGGCCATGTCAATCCTCCACTCCCTCTGCCCTGCAAAAAAACACAACCCTGGAAGAAACTACACTGTGGATGATTGTTGAAGCTTGGCCTGATGCCGGATGGTGGAAATGAAACTCAAAAAACGTCTCTTGAGTGAGCACTCAAAGTCCCCCAAGGATGAGGGTGGGATTCCCACTTAGGAAGTGTGCAAGAAGTCATAAAAGACTAAAACATAAGAAGTAATCATAATTTCTTCTATGGATGCCTTCCCTACCTTATATGCTTTGTGAGCCTTCTCACCCTAGGCCCCACACATTAAAGCCACTACTCTCATGGAGACTTCCTCCCATTAACACTACATTATTTCTCATTAAATATCCACTCCCTTCATAGGAGCGATGTTGATTTGGTCAAACTGGACCCCATCCACATGCTTCAACCTATATTCACACATGCGGGTGCCTTATCTAGCTAATAAGATGATCCTCATTCACATTAGAAGTGATTTTATTCCTACAAAAGGATATTTATGGGTCTCCCTACCCTCTTATTCATCTATCTAAGTGACAAAACCAAAATTTAAGATTCCAACAAGTTGAAAGATAATTTGGAATATTATAGTCCTCCCCTCCCAAATGTTGCTTGTCCTCAAGAAAATGTAAGGGTGAATGTTGCAAAACTTCCCCTCCTCCTCTTGTGGCACCTACATATGATGAGCTCCTCCACTGAACTAGGTGTCCTCCAATCAATCTATCTCTGAGTTACTCCTCCCAAGTTCTTAATTTATCCATGTGGATCACATCATAAGGAAATAAGAGCTCTATGGTAGAAACTACATATTGCCCAATGTTCTCACTGCAACATGGGGCATAGGAAGTGTTGGATATCTCACTCCCAATGAATATACCCAAACCATGTGACTTTCCTCCATCCATGCCAATAATAATTATCAAGACATCATCAAAATATGGAATAAAAATCAGAGATACCTTGAATATAATGTGAAATACTAGAGGATGATAATAGTCCCTTAAGTGGAACCAGTGTAGTTCTGTTCCCAATTGCCTCAAAAAATGATATCATGAGTAGCTTCCCAATCACTTTCCTAATGCCACTATCGTCTCACATTCCTGGAGAAATTAATTGATGTGTGGTGTCAATTGAGTACACCCCGAGTAAGATATCATCTCCCCAAAGCCTCTCAGGGATTGGTTACTCCCATCACTGCTTGAGGCCCCAAGTAGACCATGAAGTCTAAAGAAAGGCTTTCCCTTGTGTGGAGAAATGTACTAAAAATATATGGCAAAGAAACGAAGATACTTGGTTAGTTGATCAATATGCACAAAAACACACTCCTTACCATTTAACTTGAGAAAGCTAGTGAAGTGATTCATAGATGATCCTTCCCCTATCTCCATCGGAAAGGGAAGCGGATGCGAAAACCCTACAAGGTGGTTGTTTCCCTCCTCAATATCCAAACAAACCATACACCTCCTAATGTGCTGGTGCACCTCCTCTTTGAGACCTTCCCAAGAGAATCCCTCCATGATGGTTTGATATGCCCCCGTGAAATCTATGTTACCAGAGAGGAAAGCTTCATATGTTGGATGTGGAAGATTCTCTTTGAGCTTAGAGGCTCTAGTAAAGAATATCCTATTCTAATAATAGATTAATCCATCTATCACTGCATACCTCTCATCTCTCAGCTGACCATCAATTACTCTACTTGTGAAGAGATCCTTGGAATATTCCACCAAAAACTGGGATTTCCAATAAGGATCTACACCCAATAATAATAACGCTTTTGGCCTATGTGGAAAAGCACCTGTCAATTTTCTTCCATCCTCTTTGACATGTTCTATGCTAAATTCATATGTCGAGATGCTACTATCCTGCCTCTGATGCCTCTTCTGTAGCTGCTCCTGCTCATGTAGGGGTTGAAATTTATGGAGGTTAGCCTTCACTAGGAAGCTATCACCCATCCAAAACTTCCTAAGTTTGGAAAATGTATGCATGAGTACACACAACCCTCTACCATATATGGAATATTTCTCCTTATGTGGAAGTATCTTGAATTTCTCCACAACCATGGAGTAGCCTCCTCGTACCCTAATGGTTCCATCATCCATCCTTGAAACATCTCCTCTTAGCGTAATTTGCTTAGTGAAAGTTGGTGCTACTGATACTGGGAGAGTATCTCCCTCTTCCTTGAGCCTACTAAAGACTCTCTGCATTGTGATAAGTCCTGCAAGGTTCTCACCTCATCTATATCTATGAGTGGTGAAACTTGTTGTGAGAAATCTCTAACCAACTCCCAGTCTGGGGGCCTCTTGGGTGGAATGCCTCCAAATAGTATTGCATCATGGGTCAAATTCAACAAAATGACTGAATGGATTGTTGGGTACTTGTCCCTAGTGCAAAAATCAGGCTCTATCTTATGTACATAGTCTACCTGAGAGGGATAAGTGTGCATGCCCCTGATCACATGATGCCTACCACTCTTCTTATATATCCACTCCATCTGCAAGGTCTCCCAATCTGTGGTGACCTTCCCCATAGTAATCAACTACTGCACACCCAATATCACATTGGCGTGAGGGATATCAACCACAACGAAGTGATTAGTCAAGGTGTATGTTCCCATGGTGATAGATAATGCTGGAACATACTTCATGCAGTGCATTGTACTAGCTCCTAGAACCAAAACTAAATTCCCCTCAAAATTATCAGTGGGTATTGTTGTCCTTTGCACTAAATAAGCATCAATAAATTTGTGGGTAGCCCCACTATCGATCAACATCGATACTCTCTGATCCTGAATGGTACCTCAGACTCTCAAGTTTAATTACTTGGCTATTCCCCGCAAATATACAAGGGCCCCTCCAACTAGATAAAATGCCCCATTCCCACTTCTTGGTGGTCGTGGATCCTCTCCTCCTATCCCAACATTGTTTCCTCCTTCTGGTTCCTCTTCTTTGTCCTCCTCACTATCATAGAACACCTCTATATAGTGTGGCTTCCCTGTTGCACACCGATGCCCTGGTGCCCATGTTTCCTGGCATGTGAAGAAAGGCTTCCTTCTTCTCAAGTCTCTTCGGACATCATCACAAAGAAGTCCTTTATTTTGATTCTCCTTTGAATGGGTAACTTTTAAATATTTACCCTTTTGCTGGAAAGGTGGCCTTGGCTGAGATGGAGCCTTTTACCTTGGCAAAGAATCTTGGAAATATCTTTCCCTTTCAATAGCATCTTGAAGGGTAGTTGGTTTAGTATATCTAACTAACCCATGTAGACATTATGCTAACCCATAAATGAACATATAAACCCTCATAGCTATAGGTAAATAAGGAACCATGAAAACAAGTCTTAAGAACTCAGAAATATAAATCTCTGGATTACTTGACTGCTTGAGCTCGGCTAGCTCAATAAAAGGTGTCTCTGGGTCTCTTCAATCAAACCTCTCCACTAACCTCCAGGTGAACTCTGAATATGCAGTTACATTGGAATGCCCCAATGTAGAAAGACCATGAAACCATCAATCATGTGCCTCACCTTCAAGGTGTGGCGCTGCTATTGTGATGGCCTCAATTTCTGGTACTTGATTCAACTATAAGTAGATGTCTATATTCTCCATCCAAGAATTAGTTGTGCACTTAGATGATCCATCAAAAGTGAGCAAAAAGAATCTACCCATGGTCCATTATAGATCAATTCACACTTCTAATGTTATATTGGGGTCTCCTATTGTCCTTGATATGAAAAAACTCCTAAAATATTAGAGTGTCTTTGAATCTCTGAGAGTGAGACTCATACTTTATGAAATAATCTTCAATAGTTTCTTGTTCTTGGGATCCTCCATTTCCCACTGCTAAAAATGTAGGCATAGTGGAGTGTTGGGAAACTTGCTTCCTCACTAATTGATCATACCAGTGATGTGAAATGTCGAAGCCCTCTCCATGTGGAAACCCTTTAGGGGATTCTTTGTGTCTCTCCATCCTCATCTCCTTGATTTCTCGGGCAATATCTTGCATAGTTTTTAAGAAGAAGTTTGGGAAACTCCTTCTCATCATCTTCTCCTCATATGGGAGTTTTTCTCTTGTATTCTTTATTGTCTGTGTAATAATATCTCTGATTTCTATTGAAATACCTCTTCTCCATTTCTGTGAGAGTCTCTCCTTCTTCTGATCACATAATGGCTTAAATACACAGGCTGAGCCAAGATTATGCTCTGATACCACCGTAATATCCCAAAATAGGAAACACATAAATATGAAACATAAAAATGGAAATAGTAGTGAATATCAATACAAAATGATATGAGATAAATATAGAGCCATATTATTAATAATATCAGTAGAAAATAAGCACAAAATATTGAGGATCAAGTCACTCAAGCAAGATAACACAAGCCTCCAATAATCAAATATGCTAAAACATGAAGTGTTGTTGTTACTCAAAATTTCAGAGAATCAATACAACACAGTTCCAGTGAGTATACCTGCTGCTAGGAAATAAAATAATATATATATCTTGATATATGTCTCAAAAAGTGCCAAGAATAGAGATCTAGGCTCCCAAGCACATTTCCAAGGCAACCCAGAAAGGGTTTCCGGAAATACACAAAATAAAAAATGGTGAACTACAACCCTAGGGATGAAGAATCATTACAACTAGACAACTAATAGGAGGTCACTGAACTAGTGTAGAAATATATAGGAACCTCTCTAATATATTTTCAAAATGTAAGGCTACTCCCTTCACTGGAAATGCAACTCACCAAATGTGGCACTGAACCATCCACTGTAACTACTCAATAGAATAATGCAGTCTATGAGGAAAAATGTGTTGTAGGGGATGGTAACAGCTTGGCCTAGAGAAAAATAAAAAAATAATGCTCAGGTAACTCCCTTGCTAGCCTCTCGGAGGAAAGGCTGCCCCTCCAATGAAAACAAGCTAAAAAAATGGCCAGGTCAATCCTCGATTGTCTCTTCCCTGCAAAAAAACACAAACCTGGAAGAGACTGCATTTTAGATGATGGTTGAAGCTTGGCCTAATCCAAAATGGTGGAAATGTAGCTCAATAAAACTCTCTTGAGTGGGCACTCGAAGTCCCCTGAGGATGAGGGTGGGATTGCCATTCAGGAAAAACCTTGTGCTAAACAACAAAACAGACTCCACTAAATAGATAAAGCGTGCAAAAAGTCATAAAAGAAAAAAACATAAGAAATAATAATAATGCCTTATATGGTTTCCTTCCCTTCCTTATATGCTTTGTGAGCCTCCTCACCTTGGGCCCCACACATTAAAGCCACTACTCTCATGGACACTTCCTCCCATTAACAATGCATTGTCCCTCATTAACTATCCACTCCCTTCATACCAACGCTATTGATTTGGTCAAACTTGACCCCATCCACATGCTTCAACCTCTATTCACACATGAGGGTTCTTTATACAACTAATCAGACGATTATCATTCACATTAGAAGTGATTTTATTCCTATTAAGGATATTTATGGGTCTCCCTACCCTCTTATTCATCTATCTAAGTGACAAAAGGAAAATTTAATATTCCAACTGACTGAAAGCTAATTTGGAATTACACAAGTAAACACACATTGGATGTGCCCATGATACTTGCGCATTCAATGCAGGTAGAATTTCATCAATTTAGGAATTTCATTCAACATGGATTGTGCAATGAAGGTAGGCTATTTAGAGATAATAAATTGGTTAAGGAATTTGCCAATTTTTTTATGACAGTGTGAGACCATTAGCAGATGTACTGAGGGCTCTTGTGAGAAGAGTTTTGTATGTAATTGTTTCATGATCCATGATATAATATACAATAGAAGATAGTGGGGTTTTTAGCTATAAGCTTTCCCCAGGAAATTATCTGTGTTGTGTGATTGATCTTTCTTCACGTTCATGTGATTAGCGATTGTGTTTTTAATTCCGAAAAATATTTGTAGAAGAGATTCAGTATTTAACTTTAGCACATTGTTAGATCAGGTGAATCCAAGATATACATACATATTGTATAATCTCTACAAAATTTAGGTCATGTCATAGTAACTCTTGTCTCATATTTAACCTGGCAGGCCAGTTAAACTGGGTAAATGTGGGATGGGTGGTTACATGATCTTTCTGCTCCAAGGATGTTCCACTTCTATCTAAATTGATTAGGATAAGTTTTGTCAATGTAAAGTGGTATTTATACCATATAATCCCACAAATGAATTACCTTGTACCCTAGACATTATGGTTGTTTATTAGATGGATACTGATTATGCTTTACATTTATTATTCAAAATTGGTAGGTTTTCATTTTTTTAAAAAGTTTAATTTTTTTACAATAAGAAATATTGAGGACTGCAATCTTCTTTTGATTTATCCTCCTCAATATCCCTCTAAATTTAGAAAACTCAATATAAGGGTTTTTGCAACTCATTCTTGATAAATGAAAAAAAATCATCTTACCTTGAACTCATACATGTGCAACCCGACATCAGAAAATTATACAATATTGAAATTTTAAGCAAAAAAATCCATTAGATATGTATTGGTAAAATGATTCATTGGTTGATTACTCTAATGCTTGGAAAAATAAAGAACTTCCTAGAAAATACAAAATAAATGGTACTAATTAAATATTTGAGAAACCTTATAAACAAGCCTTTTTGGAATATGATAAAATGAACTATTTAATATCTTACAATGCGTTACATGCCTATTCCCTCTCCATTAAGGATAAAGCTAAAATTCATTTCCCAAACTAAAATGTTAGGTGTTGGAGATATGAAACTAAATAAGCTACAATCATTTCTTAAAATTTTTTAGTTTATAATACAATATAAAGTACACCCAAAATATGTTCATATAACTTGAATGTTTTAAAGTTTTGAGTAAAATCAAGATACATGTTTGTATTTTGTAATATGTAAGAAATTTATTTCAAGCATGGGATTGAATAGTTAAGAAAACAACGAGGTCAAAGTGTTAATTCAAATAGGAAAAGGAGAAATAGACTCCTTTACAGTCAGAAATGAAGTGGAATAATGACAACTATAAAAATATTACATGAAATGCCAATTGTGTTAGTAGTGAGTAATACTTATGGTAACAAGTTCACACAATCGACCTTTCTTCCACATATTCAAACCCCTTAAGACATAGAGCATCTGCAGATAGGAAACAAATACCGGAAAAAAGGACACAGAGAAAGAAAAATGAAAAAAATAAGGTAACAAAAAGAAAATAAAAAGGACCATGGTTAGGAAAAATGACAGGAAAGGAGAAACATAAAGGAAATATAAGTGAATAAATGGAAAGAAAAAGAAGGAAAATATTGGTAGTGATAAACAATATTTTGGAATAATAAAAAGGAAAGGGGAAAACATACCTGATTTTCAAATAGGAACACGAAAAGAAATGAGAATAAGATATAGGCTAAACCAATTATGCTAAATAAACACAAGCAATGGGGAAATTAAAAATGTATCCAATGATAAATGGTAGCATTCAATAACTATAAGGCACCACATGTGCCTAAAATGCACCATGCAAAAAATGCACCACACGTGCTTAAAATGGTGCATAAATATATTTCGCAATTGATACGATAATTAGTTAACCATAAATATAATACAAGAAGGACCTTAACATCACATAACTAGTAACTATGATTATATGTACATTCAATAAGTACAAACAAGATAATAAAAAAATAAATTATAACCATTAATAATCACAGATTCCTATAACTAGGGTTTCAAAATGTAATGTTCCTCATACATTATGTATTTTAGCCAATCCCTTGGAGGATTGTTGTAATAATGTTTTCCGGGGTTGAGATCTTGCTCCCCCATCCTTATTTGAGCACATATTGTTATATAATCTTATATATATTATTTTTCAGTCATTTTCCCTCATAGAATGTCCAGTGATAGAGTTGTTGGGTTATGTAGCAATGTATTCACTTGTTTTATGTACATTTCCCCTTGAGGCTGATTTAGGCTCACCTTGAGAGGCATTTTCCTCAAGGAATTTGTATTATATTTGCTACTACAGATTATATATCAGATTTTTACTCTTCTTACATTACATGAGGAATTATTTCACTGTTGTTACATATTTAAGTTTTAATACTATTGAAGGTTCTCTCATTGAGAATTATTTCGGTATACTTGTTAGTGGGAGATCTGAATAACCTCCTTAGGGTTATTTATTTGGGCTTATATTCTGCAGGGAGTTTTTACCAGACATATTATAGGGCATCCAAATACTGGATTGCCTTATTTTCACATGGGCTTCCTTATACAACGTCCTCATGGATAGCTGTTGCAGAAAATCCTTGAAGGGAAATATTAGAAATTGAAAAGTTCTATTGGCAGAGTCTACTAGTGAGCTAGGTAGCCTTTGAATTTCATCCTTCCTTGTGAAGGTGACATATCCAGTAAATTCCCCTAACAGTCAATCTCTGAAATAGATCAGTGTTGATTGTTAATACTCCTGGAGTTGGAAAATACGAATATCTCAAGATATTCCTGGCATTGCATAAATTTTCTCATTTGGGATATTACTGTGGTATCAGAGCTTCAAAATTGGCTCAACCTATGAATTTAGAATTTCAGAGAAGAAGAGGTCAGAATGATGTAGAAGATGAGATTGATCTCATCAGTTTTGGGTCTAGGAGGAACCTCTCCAAGGAGGTTGAGGAAACAGAAGAAGGAGAAGAGGAAGGACCATGCACTTCATATTCTCACAGAGAAATAGATCAGAAGCATGGAGAGGCACATACTAGTGTTTTACTTACGATGAAGGAGTAGCCTTCATCTCTAGCAGTTGAGGCAGCCATCATATTTGGGGAAGAGACTCTTGCATGCACACAAGACCCTCCCAAAATTTATCAAGGTATGCATGAGTTTTCATTTCTTGTTGGTTCAATACATGCCATGAGGGTTTGCATACCATGTCAAGCTGTTTTTCTAGAGTAGGAGACATTCACTGCGCTGTGCCATTTTGAGGAGAGAAACCCTCATCATCCTCATGCACTATTGATGAGCCATGCATCACATGTGAGGGTGGGGTTTTGAAATTTTGTTATGAAGGAGATTTCATTTCAATGTCCCATGAAATGAAAAATGAGGAATCTGTTTTGGGACAATGGTATCTCTTTTGAAAGAGGTACCAAGTGGCAGGATACTTACACCAGAGAGCATAGCCTTATAGATGAAGTGTGCCCAACGGAAATGTGGAGGATCCATAACCCACAGGTCCCAGGATCATTTCACAATTATTTCTCTTTATGGACAAGGAGGAGAGCATGGGTGCATCATGATGAGATGGAATTTCTCTTACCACTCATTATGTTCCCATTTCAGATTGGTTATGGTGGAAGTCTAGGGGAGCAACAAACATTTTTGTTGCTCAGATTTTGTTTGAATGTTGCGGGAGCAAGAGGAGGCACTAGCGTAGTGCAAGAGGATTTCTCTTTGATCTTGGATGCCCAAGTAGCACCTTCTTCATGGGAGGAGCTCTACATTTGCAGCAACATGATGGGAGGAGTCTTTGGCAAGATTCATGTCAAAAAGGGGAGCTTTGAGATGACAGTGGCCCTACTCCAAAGGCTAGCAACGCTGTCACTCGAGAGCTTGAGTTACTTGTTGGAGTGTCTTTCAAGCCACTTCACAAGTGATGTAATTTGGAGGCATGTAGGTGATGAGCTTGAAGGAGTAATGGAGGAGAGCACTCCTTACTACATTTTGACTTTCTTGTCTTGATTGTACAAGCACAAGAAGAGGGATCTACATGCAGTATTTATGGGTTCTTCTTTCATGCATTGCCATGCATATTCTTCATTGATGGAGGATTCCACTTGAGAGGGAAACTTAATGGTTGCATATCAGCATATGGAAAAATGCATAGCCCAAGGATGATGAGATGGTTGGCACAACCACTCCCCTACTATGTTGCAATAAGGGGGACTTTTCACTTGAGCCATTTCAGCTCAAAGGCCAAAGTACATCATGAGGGAGGTAACTATTTGTGACATGCTTTGCGCTCTCTTATCTTTATGAGCAGAATATTAGATAAAGAAGGATACTTCCTTCTTGCACATTGTGTTTTGTTGTACTTATGGCTCATTGCAGCAAAATGATGGCTATTTTAGCTGTGGGTTGTGGGGGAAAGCCACATGGATTTTGGTGTGCACCTTTGGCACCAAAATGTGTTTCCATGATCACACCTTGCAGGATGGATGTGGCAAAAAACAAGTGGCTGCAAAGACACTTGTTGCATCATATATTGAGGCACGAAAATGATGCCCTGCATTGGTTCCATGCATGGGACCATATTTCACCTCCTTGCTCTCACAATTTTATGCTTACATATGTTGCTGGTGGAATGCCGTTCAGAGGAAGAATTTTTTGAAGGAGGGAAATAAATGGAAGATGCCCAATAGGAGTGCTATTCTCCCTACTTTGCATGTTGTATGTTTCAAGAGAAGCAATGGGCAGCCCATGATTTCCAAACTTTATCTCTTTCCTTCATGTGGGAGGAGCTATTTGGAGAGTTTGAATTTTTGGAGGAGGCACTTCATGGTTTTTATGTTTGATGGGGTGGCTTGGGTCTCTCTTGAATACCATTTCATTTCAGCCATATATCAGTAGCATCCCCATATGTATCATGAGGAGGGAGAAACTCATTGGGTGGATGTGCCCTTTGGGAGAGAAGACCTCCATTTTTTTTGCAGCAACATGCTCCAAGGGGAGTAAGGAAGATGATATGGTCACCATGTTCAGCCATGTGTTTTTCCATGAGGTGAACCATATGATTGTTTGGATGCCATATGTTGATGAATTCCAACTCATCACATATGAGAGGGTTTGGGCCAGCTTGATTTTCAGTGTTGGAGGAGACATTCTTAGGGATCTAAACTTCATCTTGCCTCTTGAAGGCAACACTATTGCAGCCCAAGTTTAGCTTTCACTCCACATTCATCATAAGTGGAGAAGAGGACAACGTGGGGTAGGCTATGAATCTTACCAAGTTCAGAAATTCAACCCACCTATTTCTCATGAGCACAAGGTGGAGGAGTACTTTCAAGAGTTGCCTAGTTGGAGGGTGACTCATTTTTCTTGGTTGATTGCTTGGGGATGGAGGATCTACATGAGGATATTTCAGAATCCATGCCTTGAGTGGAGGAATTTTTCCAGTTCATCCTTGCTCTTGCTTTAGGACAAGCAAGTTTTGGGAGGGGAGGACTGTAATGTTCCAAATTTTGCAATAAAGTATTTGGAACATTAATCTTGCTTTTATTTTAATAAAAGGAATAAAATGGGTGAGGGAGGCCATGTAGCAACTTAATAAACACTCCTAAGGTGCAAAAAGTCACTTAAGAGCAAGTGAGCTAGACCATGGTTGACCAAGTCAACAACGTACCCAAGGGGGGAAGCTTGCACAAGAAGATTGCGTAGTTGGATGGAGGGAAATTTGAAATGAGAGAAACCCTAATGTGAGTGGGGTCCATGCATGCCTTGCATAAAATATGAAGGAGAGCCATTTTTGGGGTTATCATCTTTGGAGAAAGAATTCGAAGTTGAAGCTCTCTTCAATTGAGGAAGCTTGTGCTGCTTAGCACAAGAGGGATTGCTATTTAGGAATGCCCTTCTCTTCCATGGGAGGCCATGGAGAGATTGTTCTTCATCTTCCTCACATATTGACTTGAGGCCAAAGCATTCATTTTCAGCTACTACATTATTCTTGCAGCGAGAGAACACTGGAGTTGCTGGTGTTGCAGTGAGGGACCTTCATGATCTCACTTCCAGAGCTTGTTTAGTAGAGAAAGAGCCATCTCTTTCTCTATGGGATCAACAAAGGAAACCCGAGAGCTGATATTTCATATTTTTGCATTGGGCCAGATGTTTCTACTCATGCCCAATGAAATCTCCTTCCCTTACAACGTTATCTTCAGAGGTGGCTTGCATTAAGGGTTCATTTTGTGCACTACTGAGTGCTATCTTCAGTAAGGGGATCAGCTCCTTCACTTTGGAGATCATTCGAGGAGGTATTATTGTTTATTGCAACATCTACTTCCTTCTCCTATTTTTTATTGTATTTGAGTTGCAAAAGCTACACTGCAACTCTGACATTTTCATACATTATGTATTTTAGCCAATCCCTTGGAGGATTGTTGTAATAATGTTTTCTGGGGTTGAGATATTTATCCCCCATCCTTATTTGAGCACATATTGTTATATCATATTATATATATTAGTTTTCAGTCATTCTCCCTCATAGACTACACAGTGACAGAGTTGCTGGGTTATGTAGCAGTGTATTCACTTGTTTTATGTACATTTCCCCTTAAGGCTGATTTAGGCTCACCTTGAGAGGAATTTTCCTCAAGGAATTTGTATTATATTTTCTGCTATAGATTATGTATCATATTTTTACTCTTCTTACATTACATGAGGCATTATTTCACTGTTGTTACATATTGAAGTTTTAATATTGCTGAAGGTTCTCTCATTGAGAATTATTTCAGTATACTTGTTAGTGGGAGATCTGAATAACCTCCATAGGGTTATTTATTTGGGGTTATATTCTATAGGGACCTTGTATCAGACATATTCTAGGGCATCCCAGTATTGTATTGCCTTATTTTCACATGGGCTTCCTTAGACAGCATCATCATGGACAGCTGTTGCAGGAATTCCTTGAAGGGAAATATTAGCTCTTGACAAGTTCTATTGGCAGAGTCTGCTAGTGGGCTAGGTAGCCTCTAGATCTCATCCTTCCTTGTGAATTGACATATCCAGTAAATTCCCCTAACATTTAATCTCTGAAATAGATCACTGTTGATTGTTAATACTCCCGGAGTTGGAAAATAGGAATATCTCAAGATATTCCTGGCATTCCAGAAATTTCCCCATTTGGGATATTACACAGAAATAATTCCATAAATGCACATACCATTTGCTAGAATAATTATCTGTATAAAGGGCCAGCTATTTACAGGCTCTCCACGTTCCACCCATCCATAGACCTCATGGTTAGTAAATTTAAACCATGGGTCATCCCTAGGCCGAGGCTACTGTTAGCACTGCAATTTTTCAAATATTTTCAAAGTCTGGTCATCATTCTCCAAGGAATCAATTTTCCTTTTTAGTTTAGTTGAAAGAAGAAAGTGCTGCTATCAAAGTGTAATGGTGAGTAAATTTCATTTCTTCCTTTATTTATTTCATTTTCCCTCTTTTATCTTTCATTTTCCAAAACCCAAAGTCCAACACTCATTTCCCTTTTCAAAACCATTTTTAACCATTAAAATTCCCTTTTTATCGTTAAAAAGAAACTATGCCCATTCCACAACAAACCTTTTAAATATATCATATATTATATGATATAAATTACCACACTTAATCATTATGGACCCCTTGCCCTTCCATCACAATCGACTTATCACAGTTTTAAATTTCATTCATGTTACAATTGTCGTCTCCTACTAAACCCCCAATTGTGATATTAAAAGTAAGACCTTTCCCTACCTTGTCACCTTTCATTCTCATCACACTTCGCACTTCGTGAGTCTTAAACTTTAACTCCTGTTCCTCACAATAAGAAAACTCCCAATTGCGATGTAAATGGGCTCCATCATCTGTCATGCCACATCACCTTCCTTTCTCATTGCACATCACACTTCACAGGTATTAAAATTTAACTCCCGTTCCTCACAATAACTAAACTCTTGATTCCCCGATTGCGATGTAAATGGGTTCCACCATCTGTCATGCCACATCACCTTTCTTTCTCATCGCACATTGCACTTCGTGAATTTTAACACTTACCTTCCCTTTCTCACAACAAAACTTTTGATTTACGATTTGCGGTATTAAATGGGCCCCAACTTCCTTTCTCATTGCACGTCACACTTCGTGAATCTTAACCTTTAACTCTCGTTCCTCATAATCAAACTTCTGATTTGCAATTTGCGGTATTAAATGGGCCCCACCACAGTCTCGCCACATCACCTTCCACTCATCGCACATCGCACTTCACAAATCATAAAATTTACCTTCGTTTATCATAACAAAACATTCCCTGATTCCCGATTGTGATTTATGATATGAAGTTTGAGCTGCAGTAATCTTTGACTTTACAATATCACACTTTGCAAATTGCAACCTCTATCCTTGTTTCTCATGATAACAAACTCCTAAATTCCCGCTTGCAATTTATAGACAAACCCACCTCCTTGCCACGCCATCAACCCATCGAAAATCACATTCCCTCCCGCTTGTGTCTTATGTTTAAACCTTCCGACCCCGATCTGCGATTGCGATATATGTATAAAGGGTTTTCTCCTCTCACTCATCATTTTTTAATAATTTCTCTCGCTAATAAAATGAACTCCGCCATCTATTTTAATCTGCCTCCATAACCTGCTAAACCTCCATATTTCTTGCTCCTGTTTTATTTTCTCCTGTTGGCCCACAATTCAATGTGTCTCCTTCTCATATTTTTCGCGTGCCAAGTTCTTTTGCTTGAAATCTATCTATATGATTTTTTCCATTCCAACACTCTTTCCATATTTATTTAGAAACCCTATCACGACAAATAGGAAACCAAAGGAAATGAACAACGAGAGAGTTTCTCTGAAATACATTTCTACCATTACTCTCAAAACGAGCACGTTTCCAAAAGATACCAGACAACATTCAAGGAACAACCACACCTCACTTTCACCGCTATTTACATTTTTGTGGAGTTGGTTACACTAGGGCAGAGGAAGATTCTTCCTGTAGACTACCACATCATACAACCACTTCGAATTGTTAGCCTTGATGTTGCTATTTTGATTATGTCATAACACTTTTTATTAAAGTTTTTGGATAAGACTCATCTCTTGCATGAGATGGTAATAACTTTTAGGAACAGATTTACTCCTTTTTGTGGGGATGGAAGTTTTATATTTTTGCATATATGTGACAAACCGCTATGAAGTAAGGGTTCATGGTTTTATAATCTTAACTCATATGATCAGTAATATTTTTAGTGAATGAAATAGATAGAAACATCTAAGGACTTATTACCATCTAGTGTGTGCATTGTCAATTTCCACTTGTGTTTCCATATCTTATTATCTTCAATTGCAATTTGCAATTTATTATGTTGTTATGAGTTTTTATCAGTATCTTGACATGTTCATGTTTTTTATCAACTTTTTTTAGTCTCACACTGAGAGCCTTCTTGGTAAAATATATATAATAACAATGGAAATAACATCACTCATGAAAATGATATTTTATAATATTTTAGTGAGAATATTGTAATACTAGAAATAGCTTTCTCTTGATGAAAATGTACACAAAAATACATTGAGACCCTTCTTGGTAAAATATATATAATAACAATGGAAATAACATCACTCATGAAAATGATATTTTATAATATTTTAGTGAAAATATTGTAATATTAGAAATAGCTTTCAGTCGAGGCAGCATCTCAATCAGTGAAGAAGGTACACAAAAATACATTCCAAAGAAAAAGGTACACTAATCTACTTTAGAATCAAAATAAGTTCCAGTTTCAAAAGATCTTGCTAAAAAATCTAAAATCAAAACTACTTCCCTAGAAGATAAAGCAGATGTTGTTAATTTAAGATCAACTAAAAGTTTTTCTCATTCCTCAATTGATAAATTTGAAGTTTGTAAATCTAACGTAAGCACTATTTCAGTCAAAGAGGAAAAAGTAGAGCTATTAAGTATCAATAAGGAAACATAAGAGTTTGTGCTAACTGAAGGGGAGTTAGAGAAAGTATTGGAAATTGCATCATTTCTTCATAGAGATGTTTTGACTGAAGAAGATTTTAAGACCATTTTAAACTTCCTCCAAACTCATCCTGAATGCTAGTATTTCATCACCCCTTAGCAAGAATATTTTCCTTTATCTAGGAATCTAGCTATTGGGTCATCCTCTTCTCATCCACTAGAAGAGAGTGTTCCTGAAGGCCTTACATTCAACTTATTTGACTTCCTAGATCAGCAAAATAAATTTGAATTAACCTCATCCCCTCAAAAGACAACTTTTGAATTTGATTATTCTATAGAAGGTGAAGTCAACACATCCTCTATTCATCTCTTTGAGAATCCACTATTTTCAGTCCCTGAGCCTGAAGAATAGCTAAATATTTCCAATTTTTTGCTGTCCTAAATCAGATTCAGAATCTTCAAATTGTAATTCCTATTTCCCAAATAGCTACATCAACCGGTCATCCATCAACTATACATCAACAAAATATGGCTTAGCCTGCCCTTACAAGGGTGCAACAGATAGTGGTTGCAAGATATGCTCCACTTGCTCTTCCTCAACCTTTGCATCCACTCCCTCAAGCACATTACTTGAAATAACTTCCAAAATACATTCGGGAGGGAGAAGGACTTTCTGTTGAGGAGAATTTAGTGGCTTTCTATAGTTATTCTGACAACTAGAATTTTGAACGTGAAGATGTCCGATCAAGACTCTTTGTTTAGAGCTTGGATGGTGAAGATCGTAAATGGTTTAGAAGTCTCCCTCCAAACTCAATAAAAAGAGTGATCAATTGGAGGAAATATTTGTAAAGAAATGGGGTGATAGGAAATACTATGTGTACTACCTTACAGAATTTATAACTCTGAAGAAGAAACCAGATGAGTCATTGACTAACTTTACCAAGAGGTTTAATAATATTTATTAGAAAATTCCTGAAGAAATTAAGCCTCCTGAGACTACAACTATGATAACTTTTGCAAATGCTCTAGATTTTGAGCTTGCTTTATGGTTTAGGGATGAGAAAGAATAGAAATTGATGAATATGCAAGAGGTTGCAATTGGAGTGCAGTCTAATCTCATGGCCTCTAATAAATTGAAAATGGAGGAAGAAAAGGCAACAAAAGACAAAAAGAAGATGAAAGAAGAAAGACGTTCTTCTTCTATGTCTCTTACAGCATTAGAAAAGATTGATCTAATGTCCAATTTTATCAAGGAAGCTTCCTCTAAGATGAAAAAATTAGAGTTAGAAAGAAAACTATCTACTAGAGCCAATCAAAATGAAGCCAATAGAAATCAAGCTCCCTTGAAGAGGCCATTTCAAACCCAACAAATCCTACAACGCCCAAGGAGGAATGATGATGGTAAAAAATTTCAGCCTCCTTTGAATAATTTTTCCGAATAAGAGCAGCAAAAACATGAGGAAGAAAATGAAGAAATAAACCTTGTAGGAGAAACCTCACAGTCAATTTTTCTAACTTTTCAAGAATATGAAGACCAATCAAGGCTTTATTTGTTTTCATATGATGAGAATGTCCAAATTTACACACAAAATGATAAAAAAATAGCAAGAAGCTCAAAATAGAAATTATCCTTTGAGGTCTAAAGGCCCTGTTCAACAACCTCTACAAAATCAGATTCAAAGAAGCAAGTTTCCAAATAGAAGACCAAAGTCAATGAGGTCCCTCCACTCTAAAATTCTACCCCAATTGTTGAAATCACTGCAAAAAATAAGGAATTATTCCAATTTATTTTAGTTCCAAATTTGAATTGAATAAATCAAAATTACTATCCTACTTCTGGAATTGTTGAAAAATCCATCATATAAAGAGTCTTTTAAAATTTTTCTTTAGCCACCTCTCGCCTCCAAATCAATCAATATTGAGGATGAACATCCCACTATTTATCTATTTTTTCATGTCCAAGATCAAAATGATGACAACTCACCACCTTTCTATCTTTCACTCAATATACCTGACAAATTTATGCATAATTGTCTGTTAGATTCTAGGGCTTCTCACAATCTCATGCCAAAGAAAGTGATGGATGAATTGGGATTAGAGATCACTAAGGAATACCATGACCTCTATACCTTTGATTCCAAAAAAGTCAAGTTCCTTTGCATAATTAAGGACTTGGTTGTTTCTCTTACCCAACTACCTATGAAATGTTTAGTGATTGAAATTGTAGTTTAGACATTCCTTCTAGATTTGGGATGCTACTTTCCAGGTATTGGTATAAAAAATTGGGAGGTACCCTTCAGATGGAGATGTCATATGCCACCATCCCAATGTTTGGAGGGGAATTCAGAAAGTTGTATAGGGAAACCCAAATGGCCTACATCATTAGTGATCAACATAATCCTTCAAACCATCCCATATATGCTGAAGAAAAGGAATTGGGGTCATCAATACTACACCTTGCTATTGATGAACAATTTCTAGCTTGAAATAAGTGAAAAACAACACTTTCAAGGTATAGATGAGAAACATTTAGAGAGAGAACAGATCTGGAAAATTTACTTTGATGGAGCCTCTTCAAAAGAATGATTAGAATTTGTTGTAGTCCTCTTTTCTTCCACTTAGTAAAGGATAAATAAATCATATAAACTACAATATTCTAGCACTAACAACACTGCTGAATATAAGGTGCTTGTGCTGTGTATGAAGGCAGCGAAAGATTTGGGAGCGGAACAAATAATTCTTGTTGGTGATAAAGAAGGTGAGAAACAACTACCAAGTAAAAATCCAAGTTGAAAAATTATATAAATGAAGTCTGGGACTTAATTGAACATTATTTTTTAGCATTTAATATAAATTTTGTCACTAGAGAGGAAAATCAAATGGCTGATTCACTAGTTATTTCTGCTAGTAATTTCAAAGTTCCTCTAGATGTCAAGGAAACCTATGATGTTCAAATAAAAAACAAGCCTTCAATTCCTAAGAACATTAGATATTGGCAAGTATTTGAGGATGATAAGTAAATTTAGAAATTTTTAGAGTTTGTTGAAGAGTTTGCAGACATACAATTTGATGATGAGCAGGACATTGTTGAAGATCAAAATAACATGCCTTTTAATTAAACCATGGCTGGGAAGAACATTATAGATTTGAAAACTAACTATATTCCTAATGGCTTAGTTCCTTTATAAGGATTTTTTGATAATAATGATGTTTTTCTCAAGCCTGAAAGTAAAGTTGATGGATAGAGTACAATAGAATGTAACATTGGCACAGAGGATCAAATTAGTGAAAGTGTCCAAATTACTTTCTCTTGAAATTAGAACAAAATATATCAAGCTGCTGAAAGAATTTGCTGATATTTTTGCATGGTCTTATAGTGAGTTTAAAACATACGATAGAAGCATAATGGAGCACAAGATTCCTTTGAAAACAGATGCAAAGCTTGTAGCACAAAAAATCAGACATATCAATCCCATGCTGCTCCCACTCATTGAGAAATAAATTAGAAAATTATGGGAAGCAAAGATAATTTTTCCTTTGAGATTTTCTAACTGGGTAGCTAATATAGTCCCGATTCGAAAAAATAATGGAGATATAGGAATTTTTGTCGATTTTCACAACCTGAAACGATGTTCATTAAAAGATAACTATCCACTGCTCAAGAAGGATTATATTTTGCAGAAGGTTGTAGGATCCAAAAGATTGTCAATGATTGATGGCTTTTCAGGCTATAATCAAATTTCAGTTGACAGGATAGATAGAGAAAAGAAAACATTTACCACACCCTTAGGTACATTCATGTACAACAAAATGTCATTTGGTTTGATGAATGCAGGTGCAATTTTTCATCGGGCATTGAATATTTCCTTTGCAGGAGAAAAAGACAGATTTGTAGTCATCTATTTTGAAGACATCACAGTCTATTCAAAATATGATGAAGACCACTTAAAACATTTGAAACAAGTTTTTGAAAAATGAAGAAAGTTTGGTTTGTCCTTGAACCCAAAAAATTCATATTTTTCTATCGAAGAAGGGAAATTATGGGGACATATTGTAATAGAAAGTGGCATCTGTATTGATCCGAAAAGAGTAGAAGCTATTCAAAAGATTGGTTTGCCAAGAAATAAAAAATAATTGCATTCATTTTTAGGGAAAATCAATTTTCTGAGGCGTTTTGTTCCTAACTATGTAGATCTGATCAAACAAATAAATGTCTTGCTGAAAAAAGATGTAGAATTTAAATGGTGAGATGAAGCAAAAAAATAATTTTCAGCAATCAAGTCTACCTTGGCTAAAGCTCCATTTTTTATTAGTCCTGATTTTGAAAAATATTTTCTAATTTTTTCATATGCTTCAGAAGAAACAATTGAAAATATCTTGTTACAGAAGAACAAAGAAGGTTTAGAGCAACATATTTCATTTTTCATTCGTGCTTTAAGGGATGCTAAATTAAAGTACAACTTGACTGAAAAACAAGAATATGCATTAGTTAAGGCTTTGAAGTCTTTTCAAGTTTATGTGATGCATTCAAAAATAGTTGCTTTTGTGCCCAATATCATTGTTAAAGATGTTTTATTGTAGCTAGATATAGATGGTAGAAGGGGACGATGGTTGACCAAAATTTTGGAATTTGATATTGACATCAGACCAACTAAATTGATAAAAGGTCAAGGTTTGGCTTGCTTGATGGCTAAAACTAACTGAAAATCTCTAAATATGAACGTAGAGGCAGCTGAAGGAGATATGGAGAAGGTATTTCTAATTATCCTGAAATATTTCATTCAGATTGGCACAAGGATGTAGTATATTTTTTTTTAAATTTCAACTATCCCCCTAAAATGGAGAATTCAAAGAGGAGAGCGTTCAAATTGAGAGTTGTTAAGTATTACATTATGGAAGAACATATTTATTGGAAGGACCATGTTGGATTCTTATTAGGATGTGTAGATGAAGCTAAATCCCAAGAGATTATGACAAAGATATATGCAGAAGTGTTTGGGGGCATTTGCATTGGAAATCCACTGCAAACAAAATTTTAGGAGTTGGCTATTATTGGCCAACTCTTTTCTTTGATGTTTTTTCCCAAGTCAGGACCTATGTCGAATGTCATAAATTTGCTGGTAAACTGAAATTGATACCATTACCTCTTATTCCTATTTCAGCAGATGTTCCTTTCTAGTAGTGGGGGTTAGACTTCATCGGTGAAATTCATCAACCTTCATCAGGACAATATAAATGGATTCTCACAACTACCAATTATTTTACTAAATGGATTTATGCTGTAAAAAACATGAATGCTACTGATACGGTAATTATCAAATTTCTGTTGGAAAACATTATGTCAATATTTGGTTATCCACAGAAGTTAGTAACTGATAATGCAATGTCCTTTAAGTCTACTAATATGTACAACCTTTGTTAGCAATATGGAATTGAATTGAATCATTCCACGCCTTATTACGCTCAAGGTAATGGACTAGTCGAGTCATCTAATAAAATTTTGGTGAGGATCATTAAGAAAATGCTGCCTGAAAATAAGAGAAAATGATACACGCAGCTAGTACATGCTCTTTGGGTAGATAGGGTGAGTGGTAAAAAATCATTTGGAATGTCTCCATTTCAGCTTGTATATGGTGTTGATGCCATAATGCCTTTGCAATTAGCTCTTCCTATGATGAAGTTCCTGTTGGGTGTGGAGCTTGATTATCTTGTTTATTTTGGATCACAGTGTTGGAACTCTGTACCTTAATGGGGCGACAACGCCGCTCGTAATTAAAAGTTGCCTAGGGGGTCCAAGGGGGGCGGCTGCGACTTTATGGAGCACCCCCTAGGGGCAGTGCCCCCGAAGCTAAAAACATATGTAAAATTTCCTTGTCAAAGTATAGTAATTTATAGTCAATTTGGGCCATTTTTTAGGTGGATGATCTGAGGGTAGAAGTTATGTTTAGTTTATGGTTTTTTCCCTAGAAGGAAACCCCTCACCTGTATGAGGGTATTTTATTGCGGCTGTGTACTATATGTGAATTATCAGAGTGAGAAACAGATAGGGAAACTATGAGAGAGAACAGAGGATATTACATCGGATCTGCTGTAGGTTGTGTCTCTTCATTTTGCTGGATAATATAAAGGAAGGACTGGCTGTTCGGGGTGGACGTAGCCCAAACTAGGTGAACCACGTATATCTATGTCTCTCTTGTTTTATGTGTTTTGTGTGCTTGTATTTTCCACATATTTTATGTGTTGTATTGCTTTGTAATATATAATTTTATAACAACTGGTATTAGAGCCGAAGGTATATTTGGCTAATAAACTCACTGGAAAGAAGGAAAGAAGGGTTCCTGGTTTAAGTGGGAGAAATGGCGGAATATGTTAAGTTTAGGGTGGAGAAATTTAACGGCCAAAACTTCCCGCTGTGGAAGATGCAGATGGAAGATTATATGTATCAGAAATATCTATACCTACCATTGAGCGAGAAAACAAAGAAGCCGACGACTATGACAGACAAAGAATGGGATATTCTCGATACAAAGGCACTCATAATAGTACAGTTGTGCCTCGTGACATCGGTAGCCTTGAATATTTTGAAGGAAACAAAAATAGAGGGTTTTATTAACGCATTGGCGAAAATATATGAAAAATCCTTGGCCTTAAAAAAGGCATTTCTTATGAAACCTTTATTTAATATGAAGATGTTAGAAGGTGGATCTGTTGCAGACCATTTAAATGATTTTAATACAATTACCAGTCAGTTAAGTTCTGTAGGGGTAAACTTTGATGATGAAGTTAGGGCTCTTTTATTTCTGTGCTCATTGCTAGAAAGCTGGAATGGTTTATTTATGGCCATTAGTAACTCTGTCTCTGGATCTAGTACTTTAAAGTTTGATGATGTTGTTGGCGCTATCCTTAGCGATGAAATGCGATGGAAAAGCTCCAGTGAGACATCGTGTAAATATTTGAGTGAAAAGTCTAGGGGGAGAAAAATGGAAAGAGGAAAGAGCTCAGGATATCGCAGTAAATCAAGGAAAGGCAGATCCAAGTCTAGATCGGGGATAGTGTGCTGGAAATGCGGAAAGAAAGGACACCTGAAGAAAGATTGTAGATCTTGGAAGGGAAAAGAAGGAGACACATAGCAAGAAAACAATCATGAAGCAAATGTGACAGGTGATGTGTTACAAGATGCTTTGATTCTATCTTTCAAAAATGTTACTGATTCCTGGGTGGTATATTCAGGGGCCTCATTCCATGCCACACCTGACAAGAAATATTTTCATGACTATGTTCAAGGAGATTTTGGACAAGTTCGTCTGGGTGATGATTAACCTTGTAAAATTGCTGGAATGGGTAAGGTTGTTGTAAAAAAATAGAATGGAAACCAATGGCTATTAAAGGAGGCAAGGCATGTTCCAGATATGAAGAAAAATCTGATTTCAACAGGGCAGTTAGGTGGTGAAGGTTGTGTGACAACTTTCATAGATAAAACTTGGAAGGTCACCAAAGAAGCCCTGGTAATAGAAAAAGGAGAAAAGGTTGGTACATTGTATTTATGCAATGGTATTTCTAACTCTGTTAGTGCTTTAAATTCCAAAGGAGAAGATGCAGCGTTATGGAATCATAGGCTCAGACACATGATTGAGAAGGGGATGAAGATTCTTCACTCAAGAAATTTGTTACCGGGTTTGAAGAATGTTGATTTGGATTTTCGTGAGAATTGTATTTATGGAAAATAGAAGAGAGTCAGATTTCTCAGAGTTGGGAAAGAAAAGAAGATCGAAAAATTAGAACTTGTGCATACAGATGTATGGGGATCTGCTTAGGTATCATCTCTCGGTGGCTCTCCTTATTATGTTACTTTTATTTATAATGCAACTAGAAAAACTTGGATTTATTGTATTCAGAATAAATTTTATGTATTTGATACTTTCAAGAAATGGAAAGCTTTGGTTGAGATTGAGACATGAAAGAATTTGAAGTGTCTCAAATTAGACAATGGAGGTGAATATTGCAGCAAAGAGTTTGATAGGTATTGTTCAGAGCACGAAATTTGCAGAGAGAAGATAGTTCCAAGAACACCGCAAGGGAATCATGTGTCAGAAAGGATGAATAAAAAAATCATGGAGCATGCAAGGTGCATGAGATTGCATGCAGGATTACCTTTATAATTTTGGGTAGATGCTGTAGATACTACTGCTTATCTAATAAACATAGAGTCTTCAAGTTCCTTGGATCATGGTATTCCAGAGGAAACATGGACAGGTAAAAAGGTAAACTACTCTTTTTAAAAGATTTTTGGTTGTGAGGCCTTTGTCCATATTAATAAAGAAAACAGAACAAAGCTTGAGGCAAAATAAAAGAAATTTACCTTTATTGGATATGGTGTTAATGATTTTTTTTATTGCTTCTATGATTATGAAAATCACAAAATCATTAGGAGCAGAGATGTAATATTCAATGGAAAGGTCTTGTATAAGAATCAGTTGCAGGACAAGAAAAAGAAAACAAATAATACAAAGTTCTTGATGAGATCACAGAAAAAGTAAAGGTGTCTAAAAATAATAATAATCAGCAGCCAAAACAACAGTAACCACCACAACAGCAATAAGCACCTCAAACACCTGAAAGAGGTGTCAGAAGATCTACCAAGATAAGTAGACCCCTTGAAGGATACTCTCCTTCATTATATTATTTATTGTTGACTAATTTTGTTAAACCTGAATGTTACTAAGAAGCAATGCAAGTTGAAACCAGGAAGAAGTGGGAGCTAGCCATGAAAGAAGGGATAGACTCCTTAATGCATAACTAGAATTGGGACTTAGTCAGGTTTCCAACAGGTAAAATTACATTGTAGAATAAATGGGTTTACAGGCTAAAGGAAGAAGATGGAGGAAAACAAAGGTACAAAGCTAGACTTGTGGTGAAGGGGTTTGCACAAAAGAAAGGTATTGATTTTGATGAAATATTTTCTCCTGTTGTTAAGATGACTTCAATCAAAACAATTTTAAGTCTTGTAGCAGTAGAAGATTTACATCTTGAACAGTTATATGTAAAGACAAAATTTTTCCATGGAGATTTGGAGGAAGAGATCTATATGGAGAAACCAGAAGGATATGAGGTCAAAGGGAAAGAAAAATTAGTGTGCAGGTTAAAGAAGAGCCTATATGGCTTACAACAGGATCCAAGGTAGTGGAATCTAACATTTGACAGGTTTATGTCTGAACAAGGTTATACTAGATGTCACTCTGATCATTGTGTTTATATGAAAAAGAAAAATGATGGCAGATATATTATATTATATTTTTATTGTATGTAGATGACATGCTTGTTGCAGGGTCTAACATGCAGGAAATAAATGTGCTCAAAATAAAATTGGCAAATTCCTTTGCAATGAAGGATTTTTGAGCTGCAAAAAAAATCCTTGGTATGAGAATAACTAGAGACAGGAAAAATTGAAAATTAACACTGTCTCTGAATGAGTACATACAAAAGGTGTTGAAAATATTTAATATGAAGAATGCAAAACCATTTAGTACACATTTTACTAGCCATTTCAAACTTAGTAAGGAGATGTGCCCCAAGACCCAAGAATAAATGGACTATATGTATAAATTTCCATATACATCAGTAGATGGAATCTTAATGTATGCAATGATCTGCATAAGGCCTGATATTGCACATGGAGTGGGAGTTTTAAGCAGGTACATGAACAATCCTGGAAAAGAACATTGGATGACAGTGAAATGGATTCTTAGATATTTGAGAGGTACCACAAATCAAGCATTATGATTTGGTGGTTCAAAAATTGCTCTACAGGGATATGTTGATGTAGATATAGTAGGTGACAGAGATAATAGGAGGAGCACTACAGGATATGTATTTACTGTAGGTGGAACAACTGTCAGTTGGGTTTCAAAAATTCAAAGTGTTGTTACACTTTCAACAATAGAAGCAGAGTATGTTGCTGCTACAGAGGCTAGTAAAGAAATGATTTTGTTACAAAGGTTTATGGATGAATTGGGTAAGAAGCATGATATGGGCACGTTATACAGTGATAGCCAAAGTCCCATTCATATTTCAAAGAAATAAACATTTCATTCCAGGACTAAACACATACAAGGCAGGTACCATTTCATACGGTCAGTATTGGAAGATGGACAGTTGAAGCTGGAAAAGATACACACTAGCCATAATCCTGTAGATATGCTAACAAAATTTGTAACCAGGGAGAAACTGAGAATATGCTCAGTTTCAATTGGTCTTCAAGTATGATGATGAAGAAGAAACAACCAGGTCCAAAGTGGAGTCATTTTCTAGCACATGAAGCAGCGGTGGAGTTGCTACAATCAGTCTCCAAGTGGGATATTGTTGGGTGTGGAGCCTAATTATCTTGTTTATTTTGTATCACAGCATTATACCCCTATACCTTAATGGGGTGGCAACGCCACCCATAATTAAATGCAACCTAGGGGGTCTAGGGGGGGCGCAAATGTGACTCTATGGAACCCCCCCCCCCCCTGGTGGGGGGGTTTCGGGGGCAATGCCCCCGAAGCTAAAAATAGTTGTAAAATTTCCTTGTAAAAGTATAGTAATTTCTAGACAATCTAGGCCATTCATTAGGCGGATGATATGACGGTAGAAGTTATATTTAGTTTAGGGTTTTTTCCCTAGAA
This sequence comes from Pinus albicaulis, assembly GCA_034641835.2. NCBI lineage: Eukaryota > Viridiplantae > Streptophyta > Pinopsida > Pinales > Pinaceae > Pinus > Pinus albicaulis. The sequence continues at coordinate 1,501,154,777 of CM076582.1, forward strand.
GGCAACCCCTCGCCTGTATGAGGGTATTGTATTGCGGCTGTGTATTGTATGTGTATTCTCAGAGCGAGAAACAGATAGAGAGACTGTGAGAAAGAACAAAGGATATTACAACGGATCTGATGTAGGTTGTATCTCTTCATTTTGATAGATAATAGAAAGGAAGGGCTGGTTGTTCGGGGTGGACATATTCCATACTGGGTGAACCACGTATATCTCTGTCTTTGGTTTTATGTGTTTTATGTGCTTGTGTTTTCCACATATTTTATCTGTTGCATTGCTCTGTAATATATAATTTTCTAACAATTCCTACAAGATGAAGTTGGTGATGAAAATACAATCAAAAGGAGAATGCTACAGTTGATAGAGGCACACCAAATCAGAGAATCACTGATGGATAAAACATAAAAGTATCAGACTAAAGTCAAATATATTTTTGACAAAATAGAAAATCAACAGTTATTTGAAGAGAATGATTTGGTGCTGCACTGGGATGCCAAGAGAGAAGACCATGGAAAACATGCTAAGTTTGACAATTTGTGGTTTGGACCATTTAGAATTGTTGAAGTTTTGGAAAACAATACCTTTCTGCTCAAACATCTAGATGATGATCAGTTGACTCGAGGCCCAGTTAATGGTCATTTTCTTAAAAATTTCTTTATTTAGTAAGTTATTTGAATCATTCCATTGTAAATATCTAGTGTGATGTGTCAATAAAAATCCATGCCCAACAGTACTTGTGTTTGTATATATGGTCAGTATTCAGTACAATCAGTCAATGATCAATCCTAGTCATAATTTTCAAGAAGTCTTCTAAGTTTCAAAGAGTTTTTAAGGCATTGATTCTATAGTCCTTGAAGCCTCATAGGGAGGACTTCGTACCCAATAGGAGCCAATGTTAGAACTGCAATTTTTTAAAGATTTTCAAATTCTGGTCATCATTCTCCAAGGAATCAATCTGCCTTTTCAATTCAGTTGAAAGAAGAAATTGTTGCTGTCAAAGTGTAATGAGAAGAAAATTTCATTTCTGCATTCATTCATTTCATTTTCCCTCTTTTATCTTTCATTTTTCTGAAACCGAAAGTCCAACACCCATTTCCATTTTCAAAACCCTTTTTAATCATTAAAATTCTTTTTTTATCGTTAAAAATTATCTTCGCCGATTCCACATAAAACCTTTTAAACATATCATATGTTATATGATATAACTTACCGCACTTAATAATTATGGACCCCTTACCCTTTCATCGCAATTGGCTTATCATAGTTTTAAATTTCATTCATGTTACAGTTGCCGTCTCTGACAAAACCCTCGATTGTGATATTAAAAGTAAGACCTTTCCCTGCCACGTCACCTTCCATTATCATCGCATATCACACTTTGCGAGTCTTAAATTTTAAATCTCATTCCTCACAATCAAAAAATTTTCAATTCCCTGATTGCGATGTAAATGGGCTCCACCGTCTGTCATGCCATGTCACTTTCCTTTCTCATCGCACATCACATTTTGCGAGTATTAAACTTTACTCCCATTTCTCACAATAACAAAACTACCGATTCCCCGATTGTGATGTAAATGGGCTCCATCATCTATCACGCCACGTCATCTTCCTTTCTCATCGCACATCACACTTCATGAATTTTAACACTTAGATCCCGTTCCTCATAATAAAACTTCTTATTTTTGATTTACGGTATTAAATGGGCCTCACCTTCCTTTCTCATCGCACATCTCACTTCGCAAATATTAACCTTTAACTCTTGTTCCTCATAACAAAAATTTTGATTTGTGATTTGTGGTATTAAATGGGTCTGACCCCAGTCCTGCCACATCACCTTCTTCTCATCGCACATTATGCTTCGCAACTCGTAACATTTACCTCTGTTTATCATTAAAAAACATTACCTAACTCCCAATTTCGATTTGCGATATGAAGTTTGACCTGTGATAATCTTTGACTTTGCGATGTCGCACTTCATAAATTGCAATCTTTATCCTCGTTTCTCATGATAACGAAAACCTGAATTTTTGATTGCGATTTGTGGGAAACCCCGCCTCCCTGCCACGTCATCACCCCAACACAAATCTCATTCCCTCTCGCTTGTGTCTTATGTTTAAAAATTCTGACACCGATCTGCAATTGAGATATATGTATAAAGGGTTTTATCCTCTCGCTCATCATTTATTTAATAATTTCTCCTGCTAATAAAATGAAACTCTGCCATTTCTTTTAATCCGCCTCCAAAACCTATTAAGCCTCCATATTTCTCGCTCCTCTTTTATTTTCTCCTACTGGTCCAAAATTCAACATGTCTCCTTCTCATATTTTTCATGAGCCCAGTTCTTTTGTTTGAAACCTATCTATACAGGTTTTTCCACTCCAACATTATTTCCGTGTTTATTTAGAAACCCTATCACGACAAAAAGGAAACCAAAGGAAAGGAACAACGACATAGTTTCTCTGAAACAAATTTCTACCATTACTCTCAACACCATCACATTTCCACAAGGCACCAGGCAGCATTCAAGGAACAACCACACATCACTTTCACTGTTGTTTACATTTTTGTGGAGTTGTTTGCACCAGAACAGAGGAGGAATCTTCCTATAGACCCATACATCATACAACCACCTCGAATTATTAGCCTTGATTCTGTTATTTTGATTATGTCATAGCATTTTGTATTAAAGTTCTTGGATAAGCCTGATCTTTTGCACAAGATGGTAATAACTTTTAGGAATAGATTTCCTCCTTTTTGTGGGGATGACAATTTTATATTTTTTTATATATGTGACAAATTTCTATGAAGTAAGGCTTCGTGGTTTTAGAATCTTAACTCATATGGTCAATACTCTTTTTAGTGAATGAAATAGACAAAAAATTCTGAAGACCTATTACCATCTAGTGTGTGTATTTTCAATTTCCACTTGTGTTTCCATATCTTATTATCTTCAATTGTTGTTTGCAATTTCTCATGTTATTATGAGTTTTTATCAGTCTCTTGACATGTTCATGTGTTTCAAATTTTGTTAGTCTCACATAGTGACCCTTCTTGGTAAAATATATATAATAATAGTGGAAAGAGCATAACTCATGACAATTATCTTTTATAATATTTCAGTCAAAATATTGTAAGACTAGAGATAGCTTTCTCTTGATGAAATATTGCTAAACTGCTACTTGTGTTACTTTCTACCAAATTCAGTAGATTTATTCTTAGCAGACCTACAATTTATTCTCTCATTTTACATTTTCTTCTCCTCATATGCTACAAACTCACTCTTTTCTACCATATCATGATCCAATACCCTCATTAGTATAGCTGTGGATTTCAATGAAATCTCTTTTCCATGAATAAGAGTTTAAACCACCTACCAATCTCATAAAACAAATCATTAAATTTCCTTAGAATTTAGGATGTGTCTGGTCAGGTGCTTGATGCAGTCCAAGTGTTGATTCTAGTGCCAACAAGTACAACTCCACAGGTAAGGATAAACCATAAATAATATGTCCTCCATGACCAATATTCCAACCCAATAGACATGATGCTTTAGGGCTCTAGGAACCCTCCGTGCTAATAATCAAGGTGCCAACCCAAAAATCATGTTGCTTTAGAGATACAGGTGTCCTAACCATTTCGACTCGTCATTTAGTCTAGAAACAAAATGGAACACCCTTATCTTAGATGGTCAATCCCTTTGCGATTCCCAACTTCTAGGGCTCACCAACTAATCACCAGAACTTGAGTCAATTCCAACACCCAAGTCACACACCCTTTTTTGGGATTTTTTAGTCCCTCTGCGATGCCCACCTTCCAAGGCTTACATATTATGATGCTCGAGTTAGTTGTAGAACCCCTCACTAGGTCCATCAATTAATCAATCCATATACCATGCCATAATACTCCTCAAATTGGTCAACATAATCATAATAGCCATAATAATAATAATAATAATCCATCTCCTTTACAAGAGATCTTATATATACATTCACAACGCATGTCATTTCTATGCCATGTGGTGCTTTTGAATCTACATGGGCCCCAAGCACCCTTTTAATTGACATTTGTTGCCCAAAAATCCATTCCCCATCAACATGGAGTTGCATTGCTCCTCATGGAATTTTTTGTGGAGTGCTCAATATCCAACCTATTTTAGTATTACTAATAAATGTTTGATTACATCATAATTACAAATCTGACTCTAGCCAAAAAATACATAACATAGACACATAGGCAGGCATGTCCAAAATATAGCTTTCGCTCACTAGCCTCATAAGAAAATACATAACTTTACATTATATTAGACGGGTAGGGGCATTACACAAACCAATATTTGGTGTTTTTGTGGTTTCTTAAATAATAAACAAGATTAAGAAAATTGTTAAGGACGAGGTACCAATTATGTGACTAGAAATGGTTACAATAAATTTCATGAACTTTGCAAAAAAAATGAGGTACTTAGTGCAAGTAAAATGATCAATATGAAATGATTCTTAATTTTGCAACAAATTATTTTAAGGGGAAAAGGGGAATATAAATTCTATATTAAGGCCATAATTATACCGATTATACCGCACAACGTAACTATTGCAACATAGTGAAAGTAATTCATAGTTACGTAAAATAAAGTTAGCATTCACTATGAAACATGGGAATGCTTAAACTAAAATAATTTTTGAATGTGGATTGAGAACACACCAATTTTTTTTTCTTTTTCCTATTTTATTTCATGAAGCATTATTTCCACCACAACTATGTGTGTAGTACACCAGATAAGTAGGATGGTGTTGTGTTGATACTATTGCATCAATGGTGGAAATTGATATTGATTGATTTTTAAGTGTTAACGGTCTCCTATTAGAGTATAGAAACTGAATATGAAAATGAAGAATAGAAAAATGAATAAGATATTAACCTTCTCCATAAAAATATCAGGTTTAGTGGCCTCCATTGTCCGATAAAAAATCTTGTTGTAGCTTAAGAATATGTAAAGGTCACACGAAGTAGGATGGGAACTCCTAATGTCTCTATATGGCTTCTCCTAGCTAGAATTTTCTACAGGGAATGAAGACCCAACCTATCATCCACCATCAACTGATTATTCCTCCTAGTGAGATAACTCTATGAATGTGATGTCTTGCATTGAGCTAAAGGTGAGGGTGAATATGGATGACTAAGTTTGGTAAATGTTTTATACTATGGGAGGATATTGGGTAGCGGTTTTAGGTATCTACATATGAGGAGGACCTAGAATTGGGTCACATGAAACAACTTATCTATCATGCACAGAGCCATGAACCATACCATATAATTCACCAATGTTAGAGTAATTAGCATGGTGAGCTAAAAATAATTGACTCGTAGTTTCCTAGGGAAATATGCAGGCACCTCCATATTATTGCAAGGAGGTTTTTCAAATACCATAAGCCACGTATCCATCCAATTTTCTAAAAATGGTTGGTAGATCCACTAATATATACAAATGTATTTCTTTGTAACTTGTGGTTATAATCTAATTTCCACGGAAATCAACAATGTCATCAACTCTTGTTTTCAAATATTGATGCCTCTAACTCATTTTTTATCTACATTAATCCTAAAGTATTTAAACATGATGGCCATTCAATAGAAATGTTCCTTGGACATTCAAAATAGCGGTAACAAAGGTGTCTAATGATGTCACTAGTTATATGCATGAGGGTTCTTTGGTATTTCTCTAGTATTTCTTAAGTTTTATATAAGATTTGCTATAGACTTCAACCTTGTATCAATTTCAATGCTTATGTTTTCTACTTCTGGGTTGGGATTTGATGTCTCTTCATTATGGAAAATTTTAGGGGCTAATATTCGGAGGTGGGCTAATTTTCCATGGTTTTTCCAAAAGAAAGATTTGCCAATATCCATTTTTTTATAAAAATGATTCGCCTAAATTTTACAATATAAAATTATTTTACCTTAAAAATCACAAACATTATATATATATATAATATTATTATAAATTTGAATAATTTTACAAATACATCAATAAAAATTTTATAGTTTGCATATGAGGGATTAGTGAGATTCGCCAATTTTTTAAACTTCAAAATAATTTTCCATCCTTAAAATTTTCCTTGCTCTTCATGTGGTGATGTTGGGTTTGGATTCTCTTTAGGCTCCATGTTAATTGAGTTTAATACCATTTAATAATCGAAATTATATTTTTATTTATTAATTTAAATAATTATGAAAAAAATAAAAATCAATTTCAACCAAAATCAATTGATGACAACATATAAAGAGTCCTTGATTTTTTATAAATCTTTCCTCAAAGTTAGGTCACTAATTTTCTCAGTAACCCTCAAATATGTGGAACTGTCTATTGGTAAAATTTTTGTTTTCAATTTAACATAACAAGGGGCACAATGAGTGTTTATGTGTTTTTAAGAATGTGCATTCATTTCTAGGAACATGCATGAATCATTATGAATTTTTACTTTGCGTTGATTTGACGACCTCCATGGTGTTTTAAGAAACTTGGGAGGCTAGAATCTCATAAGAAATAGTGCAATAGTGCATTAGAATCTCATAAACTTGCAGAGGATAGAATCTAGAATCTTAGTCCCAATTTTTTTATCACCATATTTATTTATTATTTTCATTTACTATTATTATTAATTTACATTCCTTTTCCAATTCAATTTTTTTAAATACAATTTTTTTGCTAGATCATGTGAGTGTTATGACTAGTATGCCTAATCTGTGGCTTGAGTGGCATGAACATCTAAGCAGTAAAATTCACCCTAGGATCACACCTCGCGAGGTCAATCGTTAGCATGGATGGATTTCTTTCTCACAGAGCTTCGAAATAATGACTTTTACATCATGAAGAGCCTTAACATAACACCTTGTCACCATATGATCTATCCCTTTTAAGAGAAATACATTTCAAAATTTAAATTATAAAGTAATCTATTTTTTTATAATATACACTATAAAATATTGAAAAAAATAATAAACAGTTAATTTATTAAATAACGAAAAACATTAAAATAATGAAGTCATTAGTTATTGTGCTTCAGTGACTTTTTAATCCACATCAATGTTAATATCCTTAAAGGTGGGTTATAGTTTTCTATTTTATTGTGTTAGGGTGTAAATGAATAATTATTTAAATTTGAAAACAAATATGGTTATATATAATTTAATCCCAATCTCTTTTGTTTCTTTGTGGAATTTAGAAAGGCTTTCGATACAGTACTTAGAAATAACCTATGGAATAGATTAGAAGAGCTAAAGGTTCCATTCAAGTTGAGAGCTGCTGCTATAAGGTTATACAAGAATGTAATTGGCACGTTTAAGATCAGTGAGGGGTGGTCGAAAGATATTACGTGTAATATCAGAGTTAAACAAGGTTTCCCCCTCTCCCCTACCCTATTTTGAATTTACATCGACAAGCTAGAAGGTTGTTTAGAGGAAGCAGGTTGTGCTGACACGATATTAGCTGGAATAGTCATCATCCTTCTTCTCTATGCTGACGATATTGTTCTTCTGGCAAGGTTCCCTTCTGATCTTGATCAACAACTAAGAATTCTTAAGGATTTATTCTCTACCATGGGTATGAGTGTTAACACTTCCAAAAAAAAATTTATTATTATCAAATCCAAGAAGGAAACTTACGATAATTTTGTGTATGAAAATAGCAACTTGGAGGAAGTGTCTTCTTACGACTACCTAGGAGTTGATATTCATCAAAAGCTCGACTGCTACTATAGCATTGAGAAAAGGATTAATGGAGGGTTGAAAGATTATTTTGGTCTTGAAAATAATTGTAAAGTAGCAAACCTTATGATGTGGGATAAAAAGAAGCTCATCTTTGAAACTTTAGTCAGTCCTATTATCTTGTATAGATGTGAGGTTTTGGGTTGCAACATCTCTAGATAATCCTAAAGAAAGATTGAACAAATCCAGAAGCGTTTTATAAGGTATAACCTCAAAATTAAAAGTAGTACACCCTATCTTATTATCCTTATTGAAGTGGGCATTTACCCTATCGAGAGCCTAGATATGACTAGAATCTTATTGTACAAGCACAAAATCAATAATATGGGAGACCATAGACTTCCTAAGATAGCTTTAAATTCTAGCCAAAACCACCTAAGGCTCAAACGAGGTTGGTATAAAGATACTAGGGTCTAGTTAAACCATTGGGAGATTGACGAAAATGTTGCATTGCAAAATATTAATAACATTAAAAATATTGTTACTTCTAATTTTCAAGAGAAAATGTGGCATGAGAAAGATTTAGAGGCTAAAATAAAATTAAGATATTATAAGGAGGTCATCAACCCTACTCTAGAAGATAAAAAATATGTCTCTGTTTTAACTAGCTCAAAGAAAAAAATTAATATAGCCAAGATAAGAATGAACTCTCATGAGCTCGATAGTGAAACAAGTCATTAGGAAATTCCTAAAACACCATGGGTAGAAAGGATCTGCCATCTCTGTGAGAATATGAATATTGCGGATGAAAATCACTTCCTCATAGAGTGCCCTGTGTACACCCACATTAGATCTTAGTTTCATAATATTTGTTGCAATACCAACCTTCCTAGCCTTTTAACATGTTAAAATTATAGTGAGCTCAGGATGCTTCTCTCCAAGCTCTTTGAGCACACGAGTACAACTTTAAAACAAACTAAATAATTCATTTCTTTAGGTTTGATAGACCAAAGTTTGGTTTGAGTGGACGTTAACCACCACCACCACCATCATCATCATCAATAATATGTCATTTTGAAAGGCTCTAAAAGTAACTAAACTATAATTTTATTTAAATTATTATTATAATAAGTAATTATAAAAATAATTTAAATAAATATATATTTAAAAAATAAAAATATAAGCAGTTATTCATATTTTTGTTGGATATTTTCAGAATTGAAATGTATAGTGTTTTCGATCAGTGCATTTTTTTGGATGGTTACTCTTGGTCAAAGGTCAAGATGAAAAATAATAATTTAAAATAAAGTAACTAGAAATAGTTGTTAAAATTGGGTTAAGGTGATTAATGAATTAAAACAAACATTTGACCAAATTTGAACAAGGTCATATTAAAATTTAAGAATTTAAAATAAATTGAAATAAAATAATTAGAAATAGCTGTGAAAATTGGGTTAAAACAATTATTTGACCAAATTTAAACAAGGCCAAATTGAAATTTAAGGATTTAAAATAAATTTAGTCAAAACTAAATTTAGTCAAAGGTTAAATAAGAATTTAGAAAAAACTAATTAGAAATAATGGTTAAATTATATTAAAGTAATTAATGGTTAAATTAGTTGGTTTTCCAAATTTCAAACCAAGTCAAATTTAAACCAAATAAAATCGACATTTACGAAGTTAAATAACAAATTTGAAAATTTGATAAATAGATTAGAATAATTTAAATAATGTAATAAAACTAACACTTCAATAAATAGTTTAAAGTAAATAATTAAAATTATTAAGGGAATATAACAAGACTAGATTAAAGAGAGAAGGATAAAGTTGAGGAGAAATTAACACAAAAAACAGAATACAAGTGAATATAGAAAAAAAATAATATAATCAAGATTACAAAGGCTAGGAAGTAAGGACAAATAATTAATTTGAAAAAGGTTGAAGCATAAATAAAGTGGTTTAATGGGAAATGATGAAAAATATATGAGAAAGGAGAAGAGAGGGTGTTTGCAAAAAAAAAATTAAGTAAAGGGAGAGAAGGCAATCAAGGGAGGGCAAGAACTAAAGAAAGAGACATGGGAATTTTAATGGGTGAGATGGTAGATAACAGGTGACCATGAATGGCTAAGCATGAATCCATCTTTCCTATTTAAGTTATGAAGGTTCTTGTCACAGTCATCACTATGTAAATAAAAAAAACAAAATTACCGTCATACTAATATCAATTGCAATCTATGTTATTACCATAAGTTAATAATAATAAACTATTTTCTGACCTGTGGTACTTGACTGGTCACATGTGTACCACATTGGATAATCTATGGTTTTCGGAGATATTACCGTGCTACGAGTCTGGTTTGTTGTTTATTGTCCCATTAATTATTATGTCCTTCCGGATTTTTCTTATCATTACCATGCTCCAACCCTATCATTTAACCCTTAACCCTTTACGTTATATTATCTTGGAATTTATGGGGTGCTGTATGCGCATTTAAAGAAAATGGATAAACTATAATTATGACCCCATCCAACGTGGCATGATTTCGGCCGTCGATGTGATTTTATCCTACGGTGCACGATGTTTAGGGTTTACTATGACCTTGGGTCATAACCGTTCCGTCAACCATTGTTTCATTTTCCGCCGAGGGTTCTGGAGGCGGTCGGTTGCGGCGACAGGAAATAGGCATGGCTATGATGGCCTCCATCACAGGTTGATGCAGAGTAACCCCAATTGGCCCTTTCCTTGCAACAGGTACATGATTTGCTTCTGCTTTTCTCTATTGCAGAGTTTCTATGCGAAATCTGGCTTTCTCAGCGTTGGATTTGGGAATCGGTCAATTGATATTTTTGTTTTCTTGTGTTAGGGTTTTATCCGCCGTTTGTTTGGAACTGTCGTAACTCTTGTGAGGTCTGTCTCTGACACAGTTTTTTTTCTTGCTCTTCTACTCGTTACATGTTTGTTTGGGCTTGCTGGCGACATGGTGCCAGAAATTATCATATGCCACTGTTCGCAAGCACTGCAGGTATCCATTCTTTCGCGTTGTCGTTCACACTATTCTTGCTTACGGTTTACTTTCATTTGCTAACAGAGTCTTCCTGTGTGATTAGGTTCAACCATTTCTCCAGTCACACGCTTGAAACATTTCGGGTTCCTTCCTGCATTTCAGTGGCTAGACGGCCTGATTCTTGGCGTGAACTTTCAGGTACACACGATTATGGAAAAGAACTACCCTCTTTTCTATTGGAAATGAAAATATAATACAGGGTAGAGTCTGAAACCCTATCATTTGTTATTGTTCAGGTTAGCCACGGTCCACGGCCTCAGGCCGACGGAATGTGGCAAACACCCTCGTGTGGCTTTTATACTGTTTCAGGGTTTGCAGTTTTATTTTAGATAGTGCTATGTGTAACTTTGTTACTGGAACTATATGGCCGGGTCTAGCTTCGCCCGCGCTCTTAAATGTATAAATACATGCCCCCGATCTAATGGGGTTTCTCTATCTGCTTCCGCAGTTATTTATTGAAGGCATTCCTGCCTGTTGAACAGTCGGTTTAAATCTTTTCTTGTTGTACCTATTAAATTCTGTGGTTTCGCATGGAGAAATACTCTGCCACTTTATATTTTTCCTTAACTAAGGACTGGTTTATTTAAATACATGTTCTATGGTATTATGCAGTCAATTCCGTCTCAGATATCAAATGTTGTGTTGTAGTTGGGTTGTAACGAGATTGTTTATATGTGTATTTCAGTTCTTACTGACTGGCTTAATGTCTGTTGCTTCAATGTTCGTATTCTGTAGTTGTTAGTTCATATTTCTGGTTTCTGTATATCGATGTATCTCCAAGGTTGGATTACTGTTTGCTACAATGATTACAATGGTTATCTGGAATTGTTGACTTCTAGAACTTGTTCATAATCTTCCTATTCAGTAGAAGTTTTCTTGTCATTTGTATGGCGTCCGGACCGCCCATCATCCGTGTAAATATCATAGGAGGAAAGACGACCTACCTCGAAGCTCTGGTTCTTCGGCTTGGGGTTAACGGTCTTTTCGAATAATCTACTTTCAGGCTCTTTTCCTAATATATTTCCTGCTTTACCGAACTAACAATCCAGAAACAATAAAAATGGGTTCTAGGGTATTCTTAGTTACTTCTCTAGCTGTTGTAATAAATCTTCAGTTATTTACATTTTTTACTTCCAGAACCTAACAGTTTATTCGTTAACGCAGCAAGTCCAGTAAACAGAAATAGAACAATTCCATTTACATAGTTCTATCATAACAGTTTTTTTTTAAAAGAATAGCTGTAATAATAGTTTCCTTCCCTAGCTTGCAGAAGACAAAGGTTACAGGGTTTTACTCACTTTAAGTTTGATTTGGCTGATGGCACTCGATTCCTCCCTTCCGCGAGCTGGGCGATTACGTCCCACCACTCTCCCCCGAGCTTCCAGTCTGAAGCGTCCTACACAGTTCTGGAGGAGAGATTCGGGACAATCTGGTCCACTCTCCAACTCCAGTGGGGCAGAATTATGGGGAGAACTTTAGACAGTCCGGTCCACTCTCCAACCCAGTAAACAGTTTGTCTTCTGAAAATTTCTCTCTTTTTAGTCAAACATAGTGTCTCTTTTTCTTCCTTTCTCCAGGAAGAAGAACCCCCGAACTCCCTTGGAAATCCTCCTTTATTCCAGAGTTTTTCCTTCTGGGTAACTGTGGGACAATTTTTTCTGTTAAACCAACTCCAGTTTCTTGATTTACTTTTACCATCAAATTTACTCAGGAAACTAATTTCACAGTAACTCCTTATTTAATATCCAAAATTGATTTGTTCAAAGATTCACTTAACAGATAAAACAATAATCATAATTTAACTCTTAACTAATAAGAGTTAATCATTTGTTACCGCTAAATCAGTGGTTACAGTTTTCCCCCTCTGGAAGAGAACACCGTCCCTGGTGTTCTTACTTTAATTAGCAAAAAGTTCAGGATATGATTCACGGACAAAAATCTCGTCCTCCCAGGTGGCCTCCTCTGGTCCGAAGTGCCTCCATTGCACTTTAACCTGGGCGATAGCTCGTTTCCAGAGCATGATTTCCCTCCGGTCGATTATGCTGTGAGGCTCGACCAGAAATTCTCCGTCTGGTTCTACCTGCACACAAAAGGCTTCTATTAATTTTATAAATCTTTTAACTTCATGCTAATTTAACCTTATGCTCACCCACTACCTGTATGTTCTTCCAGTGAATAATATGTCTTGGATCATGAATATATCGTTTCAATAACGATACATGAAAAACGTTATGCACCCGAATGTGATTAGGAAGAGCTAGGCGGTATGCCACCAGTCCTACTCTTTCCAATATTTGGAAGGGACCGCAGAATCAGGGTGCCAGCTTCGCACACGATGTCCATCTCAATGTACTCTTCTTGGGTTTAATTCTGACATACACGTGGTCTCCAACTTCATATTCCCGATATGACCTCCTTTTATCCGCATACACTTTCTGCCTGTCCTGTGCTGCCTTCAGATTCTGTCGAATATTCTTCACCTCTGCCTCCATTTCTGCTAGCATATCCGGTCCTAGCATGAGTCTATTCTCGGGACTGCTCCAGTTAATGGGAGTCCTGCACTGCCGCCCATATAGTGCCTCAAACGGACTCACCCTTAACGATTCTTGGTAACCGTTATTGTAGGCAAACTCTATCAAGTGTAGATACTCCTCCCATTTAACTAGTTGCTGCATGACATACATTCTTAGCATGTCTTCCAGTATCTGATTTACTCGTTCGGTTTGACCGTCCGTTTGCGGGTGATATGCGGTACTAAAATGTACTTGCGTTCCTAATCCTGTAAACAGTGCTTTCCAGAAAGCTGATGTAAATTTTACATCTCTGTCTGAGATAACGGTCTTAGGAATGCCATGCAGTCTAAAAATCTCACGCATAAATAAATCTTCTATCTGCACTGTCTTAAAGGTGGATTGGACAGGTATGAAATGTGCTGACTTACTTAGTCTATCCACAACTACCATTATGGAATCATTACCTCGTTTTGATTTTGGTAATCCGGTGATAAAATCCAATGAAATCACCTCCCATTTCCATTCGGGAATAGGTATAGGCTGCGTTAAGCCTGCTGGGTGCCTATGTTCTACTTTCACTTGCTGGCATTCTAAACACTTGGTTAGATAGCTTGCAATATCCTTCCTCATTCCTGGCCAGCAGTAGTCCTTCCTTATAGCCGTCAGCATCTTTTGATATCCTGGGTGTCCCGCATAATTGCTTCTATGATATTCATCTAGTATCATGGTTTTTAATTCCATTCGGTTTGGAATAAATATCCTCTTCTTGAAAACCAGCAACCCATCCTGGTTGATCTCATATTCTCCATGTCCACCTTGGCCTTCAAGTGCTTGTGTTTGCTGCCACAAATATTTATATTCAGGATCCTTTTCTGCTTCCATTCTGATTTGATCCCGAAATCTGGTCTCAATTTGGTTAACATATAACTCATAAACGTCGTGCAGTTTTCTGCTCAATGCATCTACTACCCTGTTCTCTTTACATTTTACATGCTGCAAATCTATATCAAACTCGCTCAGGAAAGCATTCCATCTTGCTTGTCGGGAGTTTAAATCAGCTTGTTTAAAATAGTTGGTTAAACTACTATGATCAGTCTTCAATACAAATCTCTTTCCCAGTAGATAGTGTCTCCATACTCGGAGAGCGTGCACAACTGCGGTCAGCTCCAAATCGTACGATGAATATCGCTGCTCATGATATTTTAGTTTGTGGGATTCGTATGCAATCACCTTCTCTTCTTGTGACAATACATCCCTAACTCCTTCTTTGCATGCATCTGTACAAACCTCGAATTCCTTATCCGGATCTGCTACACTTAACACAGGTGCTGTTGTCAATAGCTGCTTCAATCTTTCGAAACTCTCTTGACATTCTTTTGTCCATTTGAAAATTTTCCCTTTTCTTTGTAAAGAGGTGATGGGAAAAGCTATCTTCGAAAATCCTTTTATAAATCGCCGATAATAGCCGGCAAGGCCCATAAACGATCTAATATCTGCCAGACTCTGTGGAACCTTCCATTCCATGATAGTTTTTATTTTCTCTGGGTCTACCGCTATACCCTTCTTAGATATTACATGTCCAAGATACTGTATTTCTTCTTTGAAGAAGTCGCATTTATTGAATTTTGCATATAGTTGGTGCTTCCTTAACAATTCCAGTACCATTCGCAAATGCTCCCTGTGTTCCTCTGCATTATTTGAATAAATCAGTATGTCATCAATGAAGATTAGCATGAAATTGTCCAGATAGGGGTGAAAAACACTATGCATCAGTCTCATGAAAGTGGCTGGTGCATTAGTTAAACCAAAAGGTAATACCACGAATTCATAGTGGCCATACCTTGTGCGAAAAGCAGTTTTGTGTATATCTTCATCCTTAATTCTGATCTGATGATAACCAGACCGCAAATCAATCTTTGAGAACACAGTAGCTCCCCTTACCAGATCAAACAGGTCATTAATACGGGGTAGGGGATACCTGTTCTTAAAAGTTAGATTATTTAACTGTCGATAATCCATGCACATGCGCATGGTTCCATCCTTTTTCCTAACGAATAATACAGGTGCTCCCCAGGGTGACACACTGGGTCGTATGTACCCCTTATCCAATAATTCCTGAAGCTGCATTTTCATCTCGGTCAATTTTGGCACACTCATACGATAGGGAGTTCGCGAGATTGGTGATGCTCCTGGCAAAAATTCTATTGTAAAATCAACTTCTCTTTTTGGGGGTAATCTTGGCACTTCTTCAGGAAATACATCCTTAAATTCCTGAATTACCGGTATATTTTCTAATGCAGCAGTTTCACTCTTAGATTCAGATAGTCCAACTTGTATAGCGTACAGTTGGCATCCCTTCCTTATGCATTTCCCCATTTGGGAAGCTGTAATTGGGCGCAGATGTACAGGCTTCTTTACGCCTTGAATCTCTTGGCGAATACCATTATGATCCCTGTAATAAACTATCTTCTCCTTACAGTCTATAAGAGTCCAGTGCTTCTCCAACCAATCCATACCCAACAGTACATCATAAGATCCCAAAGGCAGAATATTTAAGTCCACTACCAGCTGCTGTCCACCGATTTGCAGTGCACAGTCTGGTATTTTGGCAACAACTCTTTGTTTAGCCCCTGTAGCTAACTGGACAAACCATGTCTTTTTAAACTTCTGACTTGACAATTTACATTTTTCTACTAATTTAGGACTTATGTAACTTAAACTGGCTCCCGGATCTACCAAAACAGAAACAGTTTGGGATAACAAATTACCTTCCAGTTCTATGATCGTAGGCTGAAAATCAACTTTCCGGTCCTCCAATGCTGCGTTAATTCTGGGTATGTTTCGAGCAACATCTCCCACAGTAGTGGCTTCCTCAAATTATTTACTGCATCGGTTTTACCCCGCTGTGGGCAATCTCGGTAGTAGTGTGCTGCCCCGCAGCCCCAACACTGCAGAGGTGGCCTCTGGTTTTGTGGTTGTTCAGGTCTACTGGAAGCTTCCACCGTTTTGTCTTCCCCAAGCCATCTAATCCGCTGATGGTTCCTACCGAATTGCTTGTTGATTGAGGTTCTGGCGGTACCTCTGAAATTGATAGTTTTGCCTTTCTTGAATCCAGCGTTGTTTCTGTTGTCCTTATTTGTTTGCCATCCTTTTCCTTGGTCTATCTTGTTTTTCGCTTGCTGATAACACATCCTTGCCTTTCTAACAGCCTCATCCATTGTCTTAGGATTTTCAAACTAAATATGCTCTTTCATGTGGACAGGTAAACTGCTCAGAAATATTTGAACTTTGGCTTTCTCCTCCCTTAAATATGGTACATAGCGCAGTAATGATGTAAACTTGGCAATGAACTCATCCATGGTCAGTTGCCCTAGCCTTAATTCATGGAATTCTCGAGCCTTTTCATCATAAAAGCGCTCAGTCAAATACTTGTCCTTGAAGTACTGTTGAAATTTTTCCCATGTCACATCTTGATCTTCTATTCCGCGCACATTCTTCACTTCTTCCCACCATAAGGTGGCTTTGTCTTTTAGCTGATAGATGGCTAGCCGTGCTTTAAGACCACTGTCATAATCATACACTTGAAATTATTTGTTCATATTAATCAACCATGCCTCGGCCACTTCCTCTTTTTCGCCATCGAACGTAGGTGGTTTTATCTTTCTGAATTCTCTGTGTAGCTCCACCCTCTGCTTTTTGTTTACCTTCCGTTCGGTTTCGTTCTCAGATTCAGCCTCATTAAAATTTCTGTTTGGGTGACTTCGCTAGGACACACTTCTTTCCCTTCGACCAGTATCTTGTTCCTCTTATTGCTGTTCATTTCTTTCTTGAAATTCTCTATCAGCACTGGGTTTTTCAACCCTTTGATTTTGTTTATGAGAGAGGCTCTTCATGATCCTCTCCTATTCCTGCATCATCCTTGCATTCTCCTTGCGTACTCTGTCCATTTCTTCCTGTAACTGTTGTACTGTGTGTAACAAAATACGAGTCTGATGTTGTTGTTCTTCAATCAGTCTGTTGGACCGTTGATGCTGCTCTATCCCCAGCTGAACCCACATTTCCGGGTTTCCTTCTGGTGGAGGTTGAATTTCTCCTACATTTCACTGTTGCTGTTGTGAAGGTGTCCGTCTTGGTTGTCGTTCCATTAGTTATCTGTCTTGCATGAAATCATACCATTTGTAACGTCAGTTGACCCAATAGGGCCCAGCATTGTAATGCCGCTCTGATACCACTTGTCACAGTAATCACTATGTAAAAAAAAAAAAAAATTTACCGTTATACTAATATCAGTTGCAATCTATGTTATTACCATAAGTTAATAATAATAAACTATTTTCTGACCTGCAGTACTTGACTGGTCACATGTGTACCACATTGGATAATCTATGGTTTTCGGAGATATTACCGTGCTACGAGTCTGGTTTGTTGTTTATTGTCCCATTAATTATTTTTTCCTTCCGGATTTTTCTTATCATTACCATGCTCCAACCCTATCGTTTAACCCTTAACCCTTTACATTATATTATCTTGGAATTTATGGGGTGCTATATGCGCATTTAAAAAAAATGGATAAACTATAATTATGACCCCATCCAACGTGGCATGAGTTCGGCCGTCGATGTGATTTGATCCTACGGTGCACGATGTTTAGGGTTTACTATGACCTTGGGTCATAACCGTTCCGTCAACCATTATTTCATTTTCCGCCGAGGGTTCTGGAGGCGGTCGGTTGCGGCGACAGGAAATAGGCATGGCTATGATGGCCTCCATCACAGGTTGATGCAGAGTAACCCCAATTGGCCCTTTCCTTGCAACAGGTACATGATTTTCTTCTGCTTTTCTCTATTGCAGAGTTTCTATGCGAAATCTGGCTTTCTCAGAGTTGGATTCGGGAATCGGTCAATTGATATTTTTGTTTTCTTGTGTTAGGGTTTTATCCGCCGTTTGTTTGGAACTGTCGCAACTCTTGTGAGGTTTGTCTCTGACACAGTTTTTTTTCTTGCTCTTCTACTCGTTACATATTTGTTTGGGCTTGCTGGCGACATGGTGCCGGAAATTATCATATGCCACTGTTCGCAAGCACAGCAGGTATCCATTCTTTCGTGTTGCCGTTCACTCTGTTCTTGCTTACGGCTTACTTTCATTTGCTAACAGAGTCTTCCTGTGTGATTAGGTTCGGCCGTTGCTACAGTCACACGCTTGAAACATTTTGGGTTCCTTCCTGCATTTCAGTGGCTAGACGGCCTGATTCTTGGCGTGAACTTTCAGGTACACACGATTATGGAAAAGAACTACCCTCTTTTCTATTGGAAATGAAAATATAATACAGGGTAGAGTCTGAAACCCTGTCATTTGTTATTATTCAGGTTAGCCACGGTCCACGGCCTCAGGCCGACGGAATGTGGAAAACACCCTCGTGTGGCTTTTATACTGTTTCAGGGTTTGCAGTTTTATTTTAGATAGTGCTATGTGTAACTTTGTTACTGGAACTATATGGCCGGGTCTAGCTTCGCCCGCGCTCTTAAATGTATAAATACATGCCCCCGGTCTAATGGGGTTTCTCTATCTGCTTCTGTAGTCATTTATTGAAGGCATTCCTTCCTGTTGAACAGTCGGTTTAAATCTTTTCTTGTTGTACCTATTAAAGTCTGTGGTTTCGCATGGAGAAATACTCTGCCACTTTCTATTTTTCCTTAACTAAGGACTGGTTTATTTAAATACATGTTCTATGGTATTATGCAGTCAATTCCGTCTCAGATATCAAATGTTGTGTTGTAGTTGAGTTGTAACGAGATTGTTTATATGTGTATTTCAGTTCTTACTAACTGGCTTAATGTTTGTTGCTTCAATGTTCGTATTCTGCAGTTGTTAGTTCATATTTCTAGTTTCTGTATATCGATGTATCTCCAGGGTTGGATTACTATTTGCTACAATGATTACAATGGTTATCTAGAATTGTTGACTTCTAGAACTTGTTCATAATCTTCCTATTCAGTAGAAGTTTTCTTGTCATTTGTATGGCGTCCGGACTGCCCATCGTCCGTGTAAATATCATAGGAGGAAAGACGACCTACCTCGAAGCTCTGGTTCTTCGGCTTGGGGTTAACGGTCTTTTCGAATAATCTACTTTCAGGCTCTTTTCCTAATATATTTCCTGCTTTACCGAACTAACAATCCAGAAACAATAAAAATGGGTTCTAGGGTATTCTTAGTTACTTCTCTAGCTGCTGTAATAAATCTTTAGTTATTTACATTTTTTACTTCCAGAACCTAACAGTTTATTCATTAACCCAGCAAGTCCAGTAAACAGAAATAAAACAATTCCATTTACACAGTTCTATCATAACAATTTTTTTTTAAAAGAATAGCCGTAATAATAGTTTCTTTCCCTACCTTGCAGAAGACAAAGGTTACAGGGTTTTACTCACTTTAAGTTTGATTTGGCTGATGGCACTCGATTCCTCCCTTCTGCGAGCTGGGCGATTACGTCCCACCACTCTCCCCCGAGCTTCGAGTCTGGAGCATCCTACACAGTTTTGGAGGAGAGATTCGAGACAATCCGGTCCACTCTCCAACTCCAGTGGGGCAGAATTCTGGGGAGAACTTTAGACAGTCCGGTCCACTCTCCAACCGAGTAAACAGTTTGTCTTCTGAAAATTTCTCTCTTTTCAGTCAAACAGAGTGTCTCTTTTTCTTCCTTTCTCCAGGAAGAATAACCCTCGAACTCCCTTGGAAATCCTCCTTTATTCTAGAGTTTTTCCTTCTGGGTAACTGTCGGACAGTTTTTTCTGTTAAACCAACTCCAGTTTCTTGATTTACTTTTACCATCAAATTTACTCAGGAAACTAATTTCACAGTAAATCTTTATTTAGTATCCAAAATTGATTTGTTCAATTATTCACTTAATAGATAAAACAATAATCATAATTTAACTCTTAAATAATAAGAGTTAATCATTTGTTACCGCTAAAGCAGTGGTTACAGTTTTCCCCCTCTGGAAGAGAACACCGTCCCTGGTGTTCTTACTTTAATTAGCAAAAATTTCAGGATATGATTCACGGACAAAAATCTCGTCCTCCCAGGTGGCCTCCTCTGGTCCGAAGTGCCTCCATTTCACTTTAACCTGGGCGATAGCTCGTTTCTGGAGCATGATTTCCCTCCGGTCGATTATGCTGTGAGGCTCGACTAGAAATTCTCCGTCCGGTTCTACCTGCACACAAAAGGCTTCTGTTAATTTTATAAATCTTTTAACTTCATGCTAATTTAACCTTATGCTCACCCACTACCTGTATGTTCTTCCAGTGAATAATATGTCTTGGATCATGAATATATCATTTCAATAACGATACATGAAAAACGTTATGCACCCAAATGTGATTAGGAAGAGCTAGGCGGTATGCCACCAGTCCTACTCTTTCCAATATTTGGAAGGGACCGCAGAATCGGGGTGCCAACTTCGCACACGATGTCCATATCAATGTACTCTTCTTGGGTTTAATTCCGACATACACGTGGTCTCCAACTTCATATTCCCGATATGACCTCTTTTTATCCGCATACACTTTCTGCCTGTCCTGTGCTGCCTTCAGATTCTGTCGAATCTTCTTCACCTATGCCTCCATTTCTGCTAGCATATCCGGTCCTAGCATGAGTCTATTCTCGGGACTGCTCCAATTAATGGGAGTCCTGCACTGCCACCCATATAGTGCCTCAAACGAACTCATCCTTAACGATTCTTGGTAACCGTTATTGTAGGCAAACTCTATCAAGTGTAGATACTCCTCCCATTTAACTGGTTGCTGCATGACATACATTCTGAGCATGTCTTCCAGTATCTGATTTACTCATTCGGTTTGACCGTCTGTTTGCGGGTGATATGTGGTACTAAAATGTACTTACGTTCCTAATCCTGTAAACAGCGCTTTCCAGAAAGCTGATGTAAATTTTACATCTCTGTCTGAGATAACGGTCTTAGGAATGCCATGCAGTCTAAAAATCTCACGCATAAATAAATCTGCTATCTACACTGTCTTAAAGGTGGATTGGACAGGTATGAAATGTGCTGACTTACTTAGTCTATCGACAACTACCATTATGGAATCATTACCTCATTTTGATTTTGGTAATCCGGTGATAAAATCCAATGAAATCACCTCCCATTTCCATTCGGGAATAGGTATAGGCTGCATTAAGCCTGCTGGGTGCCTATGTTCTACTTTCACTTGCTGGCATTCTAAACACTTGGTTAGATAGCTTGCAATATCCTTCCTCATTCCTGGCCAGCAGTAGTCCTTCCTTATAACCGTCAGCATCTTTTGATATCCTGGGTGTCCCGCATAATTGCTTCTATGATATTCATCTAGTATCATGGTTTTTAATTCCATTCGGTTTGGAATAACTATCATCTTCTTGAAAACCAGCAACCCATCCTGGTTGATCTCATATTCTCCATGTCCACCTTGGCCTTCAGGTGTTTGTGTTTGCTGCCACAAATATTTATATTCAGGATCCTTTTCTACTTCCATTCTGATTTGATCCTGAAATCTGGTCTCAATTTGGTTAACATATAACTCATAAACGCCGTGCAGTTTTCTGCTCAATGCATCTGCTACCCTGTTCTCTTTACCTTTTACATGCTGCAAATCTATATCAAACTCGCTCAGGAAAGCATTCCATCTTGCTTGTCGAGAGTTTAAATCATCTTGTTTAAAATAGTTGGTTAAACTACTATGATCAGTCTTCAATACAAATCTCTTTCCCAGTAGATAGTGTCTCCATACTCAGAGAGCGTGCACGACTGCGGTCAGCTCCAAATCGTAAGCTGAATATCGCTGCTCATTATATTTTAGTTTGCGGGATTCGTATGCAATCACCTTCCCTTCTTGTGACAATACAGCCCCAAATCCTTCTTTTGGATTCATCTGTACAAACCTCAAATTCTTTATCCGGATCTGCTACACTTAACACAGGTGCTGTTGTCAATAACTGCTTCAATCTTTTGAAACTCTCTTGACATTATTTTGTCCATTTGAAAATTTTCCCTTTTCTTTGTAAAGAGGTGATGGGAAAAGATATCTTCGAAAATCCTTTTATAAATCACCGATAATAGCTGGCAAGGCCCATAAACGATCTAATATCTGCCAGACTCTGTGGCACCTTCCATTCCATGATAGTTTTTATTTTCTCCGGGTCTACTGCTATACCCTTCTTAGATATTACATGTCCAAGATACTGTATTTCTTCTTTGAAGAAGTCGCATTTACTAAATTTTGCATATAGCTGGTGCTTCCTTAACAATTCCAGTACCATTCGCAAATGCTCCCTGTGTTCCTCCGCATTCTTTGAATAAATCAGTATGTCATCAATGAAGATTAGCACAAAATTGTCCAGATAGGGGTGAAAAACACTATGCATCAGTCTCATGAAAGTGGCTGGTGCATTAGTTAAACCAAAAGGTAATACCACGAATTCATAGTGGCCGTACCTTGTGCGAAAAGCAGTTTTGTGTATATCTTCATCCTTAATTCTGATCTGATGATAACCAGACCGCAAATCAATCTTTGAGAACACAGTAACTCCCCTTACCTGATCAAACAGGTCATAAATACGGGGTAGGGGATACCTGTTCTTAACAGTCAGCTTATTTAACTGTCGATAATCCATGCACATGCGCATGGTTCCATCCTTTTTCCTAACGAATAATACAGGTGCTCCCCAGGGTGACACACTGGGTCGTATGTACCCCTTATCCAATAATTCCTGAAGCTGCATTTTCAGCTCGATCAATTCTGGCACACTCATACGATAGGGAGTTCGTGAGATTGGTGATGCTCCTAGCAGCAATTATATTGTAAAATCAACTTCTCTTTTTGGGGGTAATCTTGGCACTTCTTCAGGAAATACATCCTTAAATTCCTGAATTACAGGTATATTTTCTAATGTAGCAGTTTCACTCTTAGATTCAGATAGTCCAACTTGTATAGCATACAGTTGGCATCCCTTCCTTATGCATTTCCCCATTTGGGAAGCTGTAATTGGGCGCAGATGTAAAGGCTTCCTTACACCTTGAATCTCTTGGCGAATACCATTATGATCCCTGTAATAAACTATCTTCTCCTTACAGTCTATAAGAGTCCAGTGCTTCTCCAACCAATCCATACCCTACAGTACATCATAAGATCCCAAAGGCAGAATATTTAAGTCCACTACCAGCTGCTGTCCACCGATTTGCAGTGCACAGTCTGGTATTTTGGCAACAACTCTTCATTTAGCCCCTGTAGCTAACTGGACCAACCATGTATTTTTAAACTTCTGACTTGACAATTTACATTTTTCTACTAATTTAGGACTTATGTAACTTAAACTGGCTCCCGGATCTACCAAAACAGAAACAGTTTGGGATAACAAATTACCTTCCAGTTTGATCATGGTAGGCTAAAAATCAGCTTGCCGGTCCTCCAATGCTGCATTAATTCTGGGTATGTTTCGAGCAACATCTCCCAAAGTAGAGGCTTCCTGCAAATTATTTACTGCATCGGTTTTACCCCGCTGTGGGCAATCTCGGTAGTAGTGTGCTGCCCCGCAGCCCCAACACTGCAGAGGTGGCCTCTGGTTTTGTGGCTGTTCAGGTCTATTGGAAGCTTCCACCGTTTTTTCTTCCCCAGGCCATCTAATCCGCTGATGGTTCCTACCGAATTGCTTGTTGATTGAGGTTCTAGCGGTACCTCTGAAATTGCTAGTTTTGCCTTTCTTGAATCCAGCGTTGTTTTTGTTGTCCTTCTTTGTTTGCCATCCTTTTCCTTGGTCTATCTTGTTTTTCGCTTGCTGATAGCACAACCTTGCCTTTCTAACAGCCTCATCCATTGTCTTAGGATTTTCAAACTCAATACGCTCTTTCATGTGGACAGGTAAACTCCTCAGAAATCTTTGAACTTTGGCTTTCTCCTCCCTTAAATACGGTACATAGCACAGTAATGATGTAAACTTGGCAATGAACTCATCCATGGTCAGTTTCCCTAGCCTTAATTCATGGAATTCTCGAGCCTTTTCATCATAAAAGCGCTCAGTCAAATACTTGTCCTTGAAGTACTGTTGAAATTTTTCCCATGTCACATCTTGATCTTCTATTCCGCGCACATTCTTCACTTCTTCCCACCATAAGGTGGCTTTGTCTTTTAGCTTATAGATGGCTAGCTGTGCTTTAAGACCACTGTCATAATCATACACTTGAAAGTATTTGTTCATATTAATCAACCATGCCTCGGCCACTTCCTCTTTTTCGCCATCGAACGTAGGTGGTTTTATCTTTCTGAATTCTCTGTGCAGCTCCACCCTCTGCTTTTTGTTTACCTTTCGTTCAGCTTCGTTCTCAAATTCAGCCTCATTAAAATTTCTGTTTGGGTGACTTCGGTGGGACACACTTCTTTCCCTTCGACCAGTATCTTGTTCCTCTGATTGCTATTCATTTCTTTCTTGAAATTCTCTGTCAGCACTGGGTTTTTTGACCCTTTGATTTTGTTTATCAGAGAGGCTCTTCAAGATCCTCTCCTGTTCCTGCATCATTCTTGCATTCTCCTTGCGTACTCTCTCCATTTCTTCCTTTAACTGTTGTACTGTGTGTAACAAAATACGAGTCTGATGTTGCTGTTCTTCAATCAGTCTGTTGGACCGCTGATGCTGCTCTATCCCCAGCTGAACCCACATTTCGGGGTTTCCTTCTGGTGGAGGTTGAATTTCTCCTACATTTCGTTGTTGCTGTTGTGAAGGTGTCCGTCTTGGTTTTCGTTCCATTAGTTATCTGTCTTGCATGAAATCATACCATTTGTAACTTCAGTTGACCCAATAGGGCCCAGCGTTGTAACGCCGCCCTGATACCACTTGTCACAGTCATCACTATGTAAATAAATAAAAAAAATTACCGTCATACTAATATCAGTTGCAATCTATGTTATTACCATAAGTTAATAATAATAAACTATTTTCTGACCTGCGGTACTTGACTGGTCACATGTGTACCACATTGGATAATCTATGGTTTTCGGAGATATTACCGTGCTACGAGTCTGGTTTGTTGTTTATTGTCCCGTTAATTATTATGTCCTTCCGGATTTTGCTTATCATTACCATGCTCCAACCCTATCGTTTAACCCTTAACCCTTTACATTATATTATCTTGGAATTTATGGGGTGCTGTATGCGCATTTAAAAAAAATGGATAAACTATAATTATGACCCCATCCAACGTGGCATGAGTTTGGCCGTTGATGTGATTTGATCCTACGGTGCACGATGTTTAGGGTTTACTATGACCTTGGGTCACAACCATTCCGTAAACCATTGTTTCATTTTCCGCCGAGGGTTCTGGAGGCAGTCGGTTGCGGCGACAGGAAATAGGCATGGCTATGATGGCCTCCATCACAGGTTGATGTAGAGTAGCCCCAATTGGCCTTTTCCTTGCAACAGGTACATGATTTGCTTCTGCTTTTCTCTATTGCAGAGTTTCTATGCGAAATCTGGCTTTCTCAACGTTGGATTTGGGAATCGGTCAATTGATATTTTTTTTTTCTTGTGTTAGGGTTTTATCCGCCGTTTGTTTGGAACTGTCGCAACTCTTGTGAGGTCTGTCTCTGACACAGTTTTTTTTCTTGCTCTTCTACTCGGTACATGTTTGTTTGGGCTTGCTGGCGACATGGTGCCGGAAATTATCATATGCCACTGTTCGCAAGCATTGCAGGTATCCATTCTTTCGCGTTGCCGTTCACTCTGTTCTTGCTTACGGCTTACTTTCATTTGCTAACAGAGTCTTCCTGTGTGATTAGGTTCGGCCATTGCTCCAGTCACACGCTTGAAACATTTCGGGTTCCTTCTTGCATTTCAGTGGCTAGATGGCCTGATATTTGGCGTGAACTTTCAGGTACACATGATTATGGGAAAGAACTACCATCTTTTCTATTGGAAATGAAAATATAATATAGGGTAGAGTCTGAAATCCTGTCATTTGTTATTGTTCAGGTTAGCCACGGTCCACGGCCTCAGGCCAACGGAATGTGGCAAACACCCTCGTGTGGCTTTTATACTGTTTTAGGGTTTGCAGTTTTATTTTAGACAGTGCTATGTGTAACTTTGTTACTAGAACTATATGGCCGGGTCTAGCTTCGCCCACGCTCTTAAATGTATAAATACATGCCCCTGGTCTAATGGGGTTTCTCTATCTGCTTCCGCAGTTATTTATTGAAGGCATTCCTGCCTGTTGAACAGTCGGTTTAAATCTTTTCTTGTTGTACCTATTAAAGTCTGTGGTTTCGCATGGAGAAATACTCTGCCACTTTCTATTTTTCCTTAACTAAGGACTGGTTTATTTAAATACATGTTCTATGGTATTATGCAGTCAATTCCGTCTCAGATATCAAATGCTGTGTTGTATTTGGGTTGTAATGAGATTGTTTATATGTGTATTTCAGTTCTTACTGACTGGCTTAATGTCTGTTGCTTCAATGTTTGTATTCTGCAGTTGTTAGTTCATATTTCTGGTTTCTGTATATCGATGTATCTCCAGGGTTGGATTACTGTTTGCTACAATGATTACAATGGTTATCTGGAATTGTTGACTTCTAGAACTTGTTCATAATCTTCCTATTCAGTAGAAGTTTTCTTGTCATTTGTATGGCGTCCGGACCGCCCATCGTCCATGTAAATATCATAGGAGGAAAGACGACCTACCTCGAAGCTCTGGTTCTTCGGCTTGGGGTTAATGTTCTTTTCGAATAATCTACTTTCAGGCTCTTTTCCTAATATATTTCCTTCTTTACCGAACTAACAATCCAGAAACAATAAAAATGGGTTCTAGGGTATTCTTAGTTACTTCTCTAGCTGCTGTAATAAATCTTCAGTTATTTACATTTTTTACTTCCAGAACCTAACAGTTTATTCGTTAACCCAGCAAGTCCAGTAAACAGAAACAAAACAATTCCATTTACACAGTTCTATCATAACATTTTTTTTTTAAAAGAATAGTCGTAATAACAGTTTCCTTCCCTACCTTGCAGAAGACAAAGGTTACAGGGTTTTACTCACTTTAAGTTTGATTTGGCTGATGGCACTCGATTCCTCCCTTCCGCGAGCTGGGCGATTACGTCCCACCACTCTCCCCCGAGCTTCAAGTCTGGAGCGTCCTACACAGTTCTGGAGGAGAGATTCAGGACAATCCGGTCCACTCTCCAACTCCAGTGGGGCAGAATTCTGGGGAGAACTTTAGACAGTCCGGTCCACTTTCCAACCTAGTAAACAGTTTGTCTTCTGAAAATTTCTCTCTTTTCAGTCAAACAGAGTGTCTCTTTTTCTTCCTTTCTCCAGGAAGAAGAACCCCTGAACTCCCTTGGAAATCCTCCTTTATTCCAGAGTTTTTCCTTCTGGGTAACTGTGGGACAGTTTTTTCTGTTAAACCAACTCCAGTTTCTTGATTTACTTTTACCATCAAATTTACTCAGGAAACTAATTTCACAGTAACTCTTTATTTAATATCCAAAATTGATTTGTTCAAATATTCACTTAACAGATAAAACAATAATCATAATTTAACTCTTAACTAATAAGAGTTAATCATTTGTTACCGCTAAAGCAGTGGTTACAGTTCTTCTCAATTTCAAGGGCTTTTGAATAATTCAAGAATTATAAAAAGGAAAAAAGTCTAAGATTTTCACTTGATCAAAACAAATAAAGTTCTTTGACATAAAAGAGTGTTCACGCAAACTTAAAAAAACTATTATGGTTGGTGTCAGCTATGTGTTCTTTGAGGCAAACTTTTAAAGGGTTACTAGTTTGACCAATATATGATTTGCTACATGTACATAGAATGTGATAGACTCCTCCTCCTAACATGAGATCATATTTGTCTTTGGTCAAAATAATTGTTTCAGATTTTTATGCAGCTTAAAAATGGTTATAATGTTCTTTGTGGCCAATTTTTTTCTATAAGATCTATACTAGTTTTAATGTACAAGAGAGTAACTTGGCCACAAGGGTTAGAGGGATAAAAATTGGTGGTCCTAGAGTGAGTAACAACTTGAAAGGCTTTAATGGTCTTCGAGGATGAATAGGCATTATCTTTGAAAGCTTGAAGGAGACAGGATTTTCCAGCTGAAAGAAAGTGGGGAGCATAGATTTTTAGAGGTTTGGATATTAAGGTTTTAAGAACACCTAAATTTTGGAATGGTTGGTGATGTGAAAGGGTGTTGAGATAACGGTTAGTGTGGGTATTTTTTATATAAAATTAATGGGAAAGGGATCTATAGGGGAGACTCGTAATGAGTACATCTAAGAAAGGGAGGGATTTATTTGATTTATTTTTCATAGTGAACGTGATATATCGAGAAATACTATTAGGAGGGGAATGAAAGGCATCAAGAGCAGGATGACCATGTTTCCATATGACAAAAGTGTCATCGAATGAGAACCAACATTTGGGTTTACGTTGACAAGAGTTAAGAGCTCTAGGTTCAAAGAGTTCCATAAATATATTAGGAACTACTCGAGAAAGGGGGGAGGCCATAGTTGTACCTTTTGTGTGCTCATAGATGGTACCTTTGAAAGAGAAGAAAGTCGAGGTGAGGAAAATTTGGATCACTTTCAAGGTTTCAGGATCAACTAACAATGAGATGAATTGTAAAGCTTAGGGGACAGGAATCTATTTAATTTTTTTTCAATTTGTTATTTAAAATTCCTAAATATCAATTCCACTTGGTTTGAAATTTGGAAAAACAACCCGTTAATCATTAATTACTTTAATCTAATTTAACAATTATTTGTAATTAGTTTATTTTGAATTCTTATTTAAATTTGGTCAAATAATTGTTTTAATCATTAATTACCTTAACCCGTTTTTAGCAACTATTTCTAATTATTTTATTCATTTTATTTTAAATTCTTAAATTTTAATTTGACCTTGTTCACATTTGGTCAAATATTTGTTTTACTTCATTAATTACCTTAACCCAATTTTTAAAACTATTTCCAATTTTTTATTTTAAATTATTATTTTTCATCTTAGCCTTTGACTTATTTGTTTTACTTCATTAATTACCTTAACCCAATTTTAACAACTATTTATAATTATTTTATTTAAAATTATTATTTTTCTTCTTAACCTTTGACAAAATTTATTTGGATTTAATTCTTACCCAAGGGACCTCTAGTTCCCTTCCCAACAACAAAATAAAACATATTATTTGATATTGTAAACATGGAATTTTTAAAATAAATTGTAAAAAAAAGAAATGTATAATTAAATAATTCTCAGTTTCTTATTCATAATTATTATTAAATATTATGTGGATGTTAAATCTCTATTATTTATTTAATAATTATTTATAATTAAATTAAATTATAAAAAAATACTATTTATCTACTTTTATATTTTAATTATAAACATCTTATTTCAAAATAACTTATTTTAACAATTTTATTATAAATTTGGCTTAAAACCAATTAAGAAAATTATAATGATGATAAATCCCAAAATTTAAAATATTGAGATCTCTTCTCTTATAATAGAGATAGGTTGGCCTAAATAGTCCCTCACAAGAGAATGTTTGAAAAATTAATAAATTATAATTTCCTCTCATAACCAAAATACAAAGAAATTCTAGTGTGCTTTACTTAAAAAAGAAAAAAGAAAAAAGAAACAGTGAGGTCAGTTGTTAATCTTCACTTTCTTCAAACAAAGGAAATGGATTCCAAAGGAAGAGAAAGACAACTACAAAACACAGATTTGGAAGCTTAATACATTTGCAGCTGAAGGTCTACCCCACCTCCTTACCCAAGACTCACTATATCGATCTTTTATTCCTTCCTGGTGTTAACTGAGTTGTCTGACAGTTTGTGTAATCTCAATACTTTAGAACCAAACGGTAATCTCAATTCGTTAGTAAACTCAATTCATACAGAATAAAAAGGGGAGCAGATTGAGGGGAAAAAACAGAGATGTAAGCAGAGGGGTTAGTATTTTTTCACTGTAACTTTGAAAGTGTGTATTTCTTTTATGAAGTTCTTCTATTTTTTTAATTTCTTCTCCCTTACCTTCATATTTTAATGTGACAATTAAAAATGATGATACCTGCTCCCATGTTATTCACAATCAAATGCACCCTGCACACAACTCGAGAGCATAATTCATTCGCAGTTCTCGTCTCCTCCCCGACCATCTTCATCAAGACAGGCTGTATGTTTGTTTATACGAATCTCTGGTTTCTTGGGATTCATCTTCTCTGTTTATGCATTTGTCTCATCGTAAAAACCAAGAAGAAGAGAAGATATTTGTATTGCAGAATTTCCCTTCATGCTCGACTTTTGTTTTGTTCAATGAATTTGAGCCCTGTAAGCCCTAATCGTTTGAATTTCATTAGACCATTAGGAGACGAGGTGCTATTGTCGTTTGTGTACACTGAACAGTGGCCTCTATTGAGGTTTTGGTGAAAAAAACTCAATAACTCCAATCTCAAATTATTTGAATCATTTTTTTATGACTGAAACAGAAATAAAATTTTTTAATGATTGAAATAGATTTAGTATCATCAAAAAAATTTTGATACACAAAATTTTGAAATTTGATACTTGAAATTAAAGTTTGACTCATGTAACTGAGATTTCTAAAAATTAATACCTGATTTTAGAAAAATTCCCATTATTTTCCAAGTTAAATTATAACCTTGTTAAACTACCTTGACCACTTCCTTGACCACTTGACCAAACGAGTAGATGCTAATATAAACCCAAAGCCCCCCTGACAGAACAGTTGACAAGCAAGCCATATCCTCTCAATATTCTGGTTCTCAGGAAATGCCTGTGCACGGGACCGCTACAATGTGTGAGAGAGACACCTAAGGCAACCAATATATACAATGCGGCTACACTTGACCAAACGAGTAGATGCTAATATAAACCCAAAGCCCCCCTGACAGAACAGTTGACAAGCAAGCCATATCCTCTCAATATTCTGGTTCTCAGGAAATGCCTGTGCACGGGACCGCTACAATGTGTGAGAGAGACACCTAAGGCAACCAATATATACAATGCGGCTACACTTGACCAAACGAGTAGATGCTAATATAAACCCAAAGCCCCCCTGACAGAACAGTTGACAAGCAAGCCATATCCTCTCAATATTCTGGTTCTCAGGAAATGCCTGTTCACGGGACCGCTACAATGTGTGAGAGAGACACCTAAGGCAACCAATATATACAATGCGGCTACACTTGACCAAACGAGTAGATGCTAATATAAACCCAAAGCCCCCCTGACAGAACAGTTGACAAGCAAGCCATATCCTCTCAATATTCTGGTTCTCAGGAAATGCCTGTGCACGGGACCGCTACAATGTGTGAGAGAGACACCTAAGGCAACCAATATATACAATGCGGCTACAATGTGTGAGAGAACACCTAAATAAACCAATATATATCATGCTATAAAGCCATTAATCCTCGGAGGTTGTATATGCCAACCTTTTGGTTTATCCAAAGAATAACATATACTTGTCAGAATTCTTCTTCTAATACAATGAATTAGTAGTTTCCCAAAGCCAATCTTATCCACTTCTCTGAACTTATCCTGAAATACCTTCCAATTCACTCAAGGCCAATTAGTTAGTAGAAATATCCTGAAGAGATGGAGAGGGCTATGCTGTGACAATGCTAATGTAAAGAAAAGAAAGGACCATGGTCTCTTGATGAGGACTCCAAGCTCAAGGAATATATGCAAAAGTATGGGAGTGGAGGAAATTGATTAGCTCTACCCTATAAAGTTGGTATGGCATTTTTCATTTATGATTGACTTCATTTAGGAATCGAATACAACCGCTTCATGTTTTAGTGTTGAATGAGTTTTCCAACTGTAGTATTTAATGTTCAAAGGTTAGAGAAGCATTCTTCTAACTGGCCATTGTTTGATCATGTTAAGATTAATCTAGATTTGAGAATTATAGTCTAATGCAAGGTTTTTTCTGGCCATGTCCTCTGGTATTATCTCAATTGAATTATAGTCTAATGCAAGGTTTTTTCTGGCGTTTTTTTGGCCATGGCCTTTTGTCTTAATTGTATTTAGTTGAAAAGAAACCTATAAATAGATTTATTTGTGACTCTCCATTGCATGTGCCAAGAGCCAAAATGTCAAGGGTTGAGCAAGGCTCACCCAGTGCAAGGGATAAGTGTTGGGTAGGGTTTTCAAACCAGTCTGAGAAGCCAAAGGTTGAAAAGAGCTCCCATCAATGTTTTGACCAAGGATTAACAAAATTCTATTAAGATAGGTTTTTCCCATGAATTGGGGTTTTCCCAAAATAAATATTTTGGTGTTCTTATTTGTGTGATTATTTCTATATAATTTGTTAAGAATTTTTTAATTTAAGTTCCCTTTTAAGACATAATAGTTATAAGTGGAAAATTTTGGCCGAGATAAATCAAAGAAGCATTTGTTCGAGGTAAAAAAATCGGAGGCAAGATGAACCCTAGACTATACTCTTCTGCTCCCCTGTTCGCCGAAGTGGTAGAGCCGCCGCCAAGCTCTGGAGATTTCTGCATACAGAGGACTGCGAACCTACCAACCTCACATTCGGTAATCGCCAGGCCTCCACTAGTCGCTCTCTCCCTCGATCTAGCAGGACGGAACGCTGCAATCTACGCCTGGAATGAGGATCCGACCCTACGGCTTCACCACGACTGTCTTCACCTCAGCCGAGAGAAGCCAGTGATTGATAATAGGGCTTTGTTCAGCATCTATGCAGCTGTTAATGTATCAGCAAGTCCTGGTCAGGTTCCAGCACAACTACTCTCTGTCGGCCTTCAGTGCTATCGCGCCAGGGCTCCCGCGGAAGTTGTTTCAAGGGTCGGTTTCTGGATGCAGGGGATAAAATTGAGGGCAACGCACTTTAGAGTCTAGCTCGGGTCACCTGAGCCTTGCCTCTTTGGGGCTGTCTTCAACTCGGCGAGTTTGGCTAATACGAGCCCTGCAGCAAAACTTTCAACCGCAGCACTAAAAGGGACTCTGGCCGCAAACCCCCGAGGCTTCATTTTTGGGCTCAGGAGTTGGTGTACAGGCGTTTCCCGCCCTCACGGCCTTTCTCAGCAGAGGCTTGGAGTCGCAGGCAAAAGCAGGGACGCCCTTCATTGCCGCGCAGATTCTGACTCCAAAAAGAACCCTGCCTCTTTTCAGATCCAACTCCGGTTACTCTCTGGAAAAACTATTTTGCTTTGGGCTTCTTCTTCAGATCTTATTCAGAAGCTTAAGCTTAACCTGGAACAACGGACGGGAGTCCCATCGATTCACCAGAGACTTCTTTTCCAAGGTAAACATCTTGAGGATTTTCTTCCCCTTTCTTCTTATAACATTAACAGAAATGATTCCATTGTACTTACCCTTCGTTTGAGAGGTGGTGTTGTAGGACAGTCTTCTTCAACCCCTATCTTCTCCTATAAAGAAGCTGTTCACTCTCAGAACCCCAAACCCTCTGCTGCCTCCAAACCCTCTGCTGCCTCCAAACCCCAGCCTTTTCTGGTTGACAAGCTGGATGAAGCACCTTCTGTTGAGGTCTCTCTTCCATCTGTCGCAGAAGATCTTCAAAAATATGCAGAGAGAGCTATCATTTGCAGATTTAATGGGCTTTGGCCGCGAACCAAGGAACTCTTTGATTGGATCTACGAAAACTGGACCAGCAAGTGCCTCGTTAGTTGCTTCTCACGAGGGTTCTTCATAGTACTGTTCGATCAGGCAAAGCATTATGAACATGCCTTACAGAAAGGTCCCTGGTTTTTTTGAAATGTTGGGCTCTTCTTAACCCCATGGTTCCCAGATTTCGACCCTGCAACAGCTATCATCACCAAGACCCCTATTTGGGTCAGACTGCCCAACCTTCCTGTCCATCTATGGCAGCTGGTAGTGTTCAAGAAAATGGGCGATACCTTGGGGCGCTTTCTCGATGTAGATTATGATAGGCCACTTCACGGCCTCTACACATATGCCAGAATGTGCGTGGAGGTTGACATCAGCAAAGGCTTGCCTGAACAAATTATCCTCAAGGTCGGTGATCATGTTTGGACTCAGTACTTAGACTATGAGAACACTGCATTCCGTTGCCGCCACTGCAACCAAACAGGGCATCTGCAGATCTCATGCCCCACTCTAGCAGAAACAAAGACTAAAGGAGATTATACAAAGTCCAAATCCAAAAAATGGACTCCCTGTACCCCGCCGCCTGCTGCAAATTATACTTCCTCGAGCTCTGATGATGATGGGAGTGAGGCAAATTCAGACCTTGTTCCTCAGACTCAGAAACTGTCCACTGATGCTCCCAAGCATCCTCCTGATACTACAGTCACTCAGAAGCGTAGTCATGAGTCCACCTCCTCCGATTCAGATAAGGAGGCCCCTCTTCTGGAGAACTACAGTCTTCAAATTGTCCCAGCACAAACTCACCAGGATGGCTGGGTCAAAGTCAACAAAAAGAAAGGGAAGAAATTACGTGTAGAAAACTCTACCAATTCTGGGTAGAAGTCGGTTCCTTTCTATTTTTTAGTTGTTTATTGCTGCTCCTCGTTTGTCTCATCTCTCTATCCGGGGACCGAAGTTGATATTTTATCATTTCCGGTTGGCCGTGTTTTTGTCTCTCTTGAATGTACTTTCTCATGTACCATATTTTCACTTAATAGAATTAGTCCAATTCAGAAAAGAAAAAAATAATAGTTATAAGTGGAAGAAGTTTTGTATATCTATTTTATTATCATAGAAATGTTGTGACGTTGCTTCTGTTTATGAGATTTTTGGAATATTCATCTGCTATACCATTGTGTTGTTGTTACAATATAGACAAGGTTTTAAATATCTATGGAAGCCTTTTCACTTTGGTTAGTTTTCTAGGTTTTGCAATTGTGTCATTACAATTTCAAGCTTTCGAGCAACCATTGTGTGATCAAATTTCCACATGTTCTTAAGTATGTCACGTTCTCAAAAAATAATAAATTTTATTCTTTTTAATATGGGTCAAAGAATTAACCTAATCTTTAATTTTATATAACTTTAATGGATAGTAAATTATCTCACCCATTTAGTAATTTCTTTATTATATAAGTGAATTTGAATAGATCATAAATTTATCTTTAACGTGAATTTTTCCTTCTATGATCCATCATTAAATTATGAAGAAATATTTAGGTAATAATCACATTACAATGAACAATGTCGACCCATTTTGAACCAACCAGCGGACTAGGTGAGAGATCAAATCCGGTCAATACCATTACCTAAATCAAAGGAAAAGACTTAATTCAACACAAACAATCAAAATCCAAAATCTTTTAATCTTTCCTTTAAATAAATATTTGTAAAATTAATCTTTAAAAAAAAAACCCATGTTCTATGGATAAATTAAATTTTTTAAAGATATAAATATTTCCCCATCAAAATTGCAATAATTCAAAATTTAAATAAATAAAAATCTAAATAAACTCGAGGTATGGTAAATAAATAAAACCTATTTTTATACTTACTCTAGAGCTATGGTAAATAAAGAAAAATATATATAAACTAGATGTATGGTAAATGAATAAAAACTTCTTTTTATATTTACTCCATAAACCTTTTTATTTTAAAAAAAACTCAAAAACCAGGTTTTATTTAGATGAAGCCTATGGGATAAAGACCATAGGACAAATTAATATTGATACCATGGGCTAAATACCATGGACCAAATACCATATTTATGGTAAATATATAAATACAAAAAATGTATAAATAGGTATGATAAATAAATAAATATAAAATAGGTATAAAGAGATATGGTAAATAAATAAATATAAAACAGGTATAAAGAGGTAAGGTAAATAAATAAAAATATCTCAAATATGATTCTAAATAAAAACCTAATTATATAACAAGTCTATGGGCCAAATACCATAGTAAATAAAAGATGTATGGTAAATAAATAAAGATATAAATAAACCAGAGGTATGGTAAGTAAATAAAAACTCTTTTCATATTTACTCCATAATCTGCTTTATATTTACGAACACTCAAAAACGGTGTCTTATTTAGGTGAAGCCTATGGTCCAAATACCATGGGCTAAATTATTATTAATACCATTAAAAAAAAATTATTAACCCTAACATAATATTTAAAGATTATTATTATTATTAAATCTAATACTTATATTAATATATTATAATATTAATATTATTAAATTTAATAACTTTCAATTAATACAATATTAAATTTATTATATTATAATATATATAAATGTATCATGATATATATTAACTCTAGATATATATGGGAGGAAAGAACAAAGATATAGAGTGATAGAGCTGGAGATATATGGGGATTGACAAGGGAGAGATGGAGATAAACTAAAAGAAAGGAGAGAGGAGGAATGAAGAGCTAGAGAGGGAGACACAAATATGGAGGGGGGAGAGAGAGAAGGAAAGGGGGAGGGGGATAGTGATAGGATTAGAGGAGACACAAATGGTGGAAGAGAGAGGGGGGTAATAGATAAAGGGAGATAGAGATGGTAGAAGAAAGAAGGAAGTATGAGAGAAAGGGAGAGATGGGAAGGACCAAAGAGAGGGCTTGAGAGAGGGAGGGATAGAGAGATGAAGTTGGAGGGGGAGAGGGAAGTGGAGAGAGAGAGAGGGAGTGGCAAGGGAGAGATGGAGAGAGAGTGTGTATGTTTAGGGGTGAGATAAAGAGATAAGTTAGGATGTATGGAGAGAAAGGGAGAGATATCGAGAGAGGAAGGGATATAGTAATGTAGTTGTAGGGAGAGAGTGGCAAAGAGAGAGAATGAGAGAGAGAGAGAGAGAGAGAGGGAGAGAGGGGGAGGATGAGAGAGAGGACTTGAGAGATAGGAGGAGAATGATGGAAGAGAGGGTATTGGAGGGAAAATAGAGAGAGAGAGAGAGAGAGAGAGAGAGAGAGAGAGAGATATATCAGGGAAGAGAGAGGGAGATAGGAGAGAAATGGAGAGAGAGGAAGGACGAGAGAGTGGACTTGTGAGAGAGGAGGAGAGAGGGATTGATAGAGAGATGGAGTTGGAGGGGGAGAAAAGTAGGAAATAAGAAATATAGAGAGTCAGAAGTGGAGAGAGAGAAGGAGTGACAAGGGAGAGACAAAGAGAGAGCATGTATGTTTGGGGGTGAGATAAAGATACAAAGAAGGAGAGATGGAGATTGGGGGGGGGGGGGCGGGGCGGAGGAATGAGAGGTAAGGAGAGAGGGAGGGATATAGTAACATAGTTTGTGGGTGAAGAGAGAGAGAGAGAGAGAGAGAGAGAGAGAGAGAGAATGGACGTGTGACAACCCCATTAAAGATAACTAGTGTTAACTAGTTAAAATACAATTATTTTTATTATTGTGTCAGGAAAAGACTTAAATTATTAGTATTTGTCTAGAAATTTATTTTACTAGTAATTAGTTATGAATAATGAATCAGTTGAGAGAATTTATTAAGGAAATTAAAAAGCTGATGGTAAAATGTCTTCCAAGAAATGGAAGTGGTTGGGGATAGATTCTTAAAGAAAGTAAAAATTTGATGGTAAAATGTTTTCCATGAATTGGAAGTGGTTGGGGACAATTGGAAATAGTTACCTGCTCCTCTGAGGATAAAAGGTTTATCCCAGTGAGGAGTAGGGGTTCTGTTCTAGTTTGGAGGAAGGGGTATGGATTTTCTAGAGTTGGTAGAGACCAATGGAAAAACACTTAGAAAACTTGAAACTAATTTTTTGGTACTGACTGGACTGGCTGTCCTGAGGTTACAACAGAAAGAGAATCCACTGTTAACCCATACCATCTAGGTCGAGAGGTCGGGGGCAAGAAGAGGACGTAATCGCCTCTCTTAATGGTTGGGAGGACCACAAATTAGAGAAACGTGATTTAGATAAGTACAAATGGGTTATCTATTTTCTTCTTAGGGATTAAGTATTGTATTAGTACAATATTATAATGGTATAGATGTTATTCCTCTAGAAACAGAACTAGTAAAATACTTATGAAGAAAATAGGCGATGAATGAGAAATAGACTCTTAACTAAGATAATTTCTTGTTTACAAATTCTACTAAAATATTGATTAGCTTAGTATGGTGAATATTAGGAAATTAAGAAGGAAAAGTAGTTTAACTGTAATTTACGGTTCTATTAATTTATTTTAAAAAATAATTGAATATATAGTACAAAGAATATTATAATACATAAAATAGAACCGTTGATCTCAAGTTCTAGGCAATGCCCTACACAATACACATCGTTCTTTACAGTCACTGTATCATATACACGGATTATAGTAAATAGTGGTCCAGACACCTTATTATTAAAGTTGTTATCAGAACTTCGATTAAGATAGTTAAACCTAAGAATGGAAATAACGTTGAGAAGGGAATCATTTTCTATGCGATAAACATCATGTTTCAATTATTAGAACTTTCATAAACAGTACCCTGGTATTATTGAATTAAGAAATGCATTGTATAGCTAATAGTAGAAAGCTGGTATAATACATGCTCAAATTAAGAATATGATAGATAGAAAAATCCATAACTATAAAAAATACCAACTCTAAAAATATCTGGAAAGAACTAAACTTGCACTCATAGTTTAAACATATATTCTTTTGCAGAGTAAGCATATATTAGTAAAATATGTGCATGTACATGTATGTAGACATAAGTGGAAAAAATCTAGTAAGGAAATGAACAAAATTCTTTAACAATTCGAATGTTACCACTATACAGTTCTG
This sequence comes from Pinus albicaulis, assembly GCA_034641835.2. Taxonomy (NCBI): domain Eukaryota; kingdom Viridiplantae; phylum Streptophyta; class Pinopsida; order Pinales; family Pinaceae; genus Pinus; species Pinus albicaulis. Next base: position 1,501,193,824 of record CM076582.1, read on the forward strand.
TGTTTAAATGGAAAACATAACAAAGTCATTTGAACATATGCATGCACAAGAACTTTCGTTATAACATTAAAAGAATATATTACAGATTTAAGCAATTAGAGAGTTCCAAAAATCCATTGGAGCGGCGAGCATGAAATAAGAAGCCCTTAAATTTTAAACCCAGAATGTTAAAATGGAGAACAATAATCTTTCTGTGATCAAGAAAAGAATATAATACAAGATTTGTTCTTAAGACTTGAATTGAAAAGGTGTTATCCTACGAAATAGACTATCAAATAAACTCTAGCATTTTTGCTCAGAATGAGGACCTATGAGGAGAGACATCTATCTGTCAAGGTACCTGAAGAAAGAGCTAGCTTATTAGCTAGAGGCCAATGGAGACTCGAAAGGAAACATCAAGTATAGGCTCAGGTGCCAAAAGAAACTGGGTCAAAGATACTGACCTACCAATATGAAATACATAAAATAAAATGGTTAGCAGTGAAATTTTATTAACCCTCACAAACAAAATGCGAGGAAGCAAAGAAAATCGGTAAAGGATGAGAAGATCACTAACTTGATGAAGGTAAAATTATCTTGCGTTCTTGTCTGCAGGGTATTCAACAGAGGAATAAAGAACAAAGAAAATAATCACACATTAGATGCTATAAAATTTCGTTACCGTAAGGACTCAATGATGCTTGAACCAAAATATTGAAAAAATAAGATATTTCTTCTTTACCTGACTATATTTGATAAGTGTAAAACAACCTCGTGGAAATGAAGCCATGCCAGAAAAAAAGGATTTGGTCTTTCCTATCGGAAAATCTCTTCTCAGAATAGATTGAGAACCGAGAGTGGAATCTCCATCGAGAATCCAAAACCAAACTCTTAAACATGTCTGAAGAGTTGAATAAACCCCAAGAGCCAAATGCTAGCCTCAAATCGAGAACATTTACCTCAGAGATGCAGATATTAACAAGAAAATGAGGAGAAATGGTAAATCTGAGAACTAGAGAATTGAGTTATGAGTTAGGGTTGGCGAGATTAATTCAGGCTTTCCTGCTGAAAGTATTAACCATTGATATAGGAACTGATTGATGGTTCTAAACAAGTGAGTACCATAGAAATCTGTGAGGCAAATCTGCAGAATCACTACAGCTGTCAAGTGGAGTAAATGCCCAGTACAGGGCTAATAAATATCTCTGTCATGCCAGCTAATCCATAGACGAGAAAACCAAGGTAAGATTCATGTATCGAATTAATGTATCATCGTTATGGTGGGTAACACTGCAACGATTCCACCCCTCCATACCTTAATAAAATTTACTTCGCGGACTATATGTAAATTATATATATAACAATATATTGATGTTTGCTATGTAATGTAAGTGAAACTGGGCAAGTGAGCTTATCAATTAAAGTTTAGTTAAGATTTTGGAGTTTCAATGTATGAATAGAGAATTATTTTTTTCCTTTAGTGGATAAAGTTAAGACTCAGAAAGGATTATGGAAATCTAATTCTATGAGTAATCCGAAATTACATATTACAGCTATTAGAGTGAAGAATTAAAAAATAAAATAATTTACCATGTAGGATTAGATGTTACAATTGATGTTACAAGTGGTATCAGAGCAATGTTCATACACTACTCTGATATAAAAAGCACAAAGTTATCAGCATAATGAGAAAGGGAATAACACAGCCACCACCCCAAGACACCGGGGAACCGCAAGCTCAACGAGTGGTGAACCCAGAAATATGGTTTTAGTTAAGTGTCGATTAACACTGAAAAACTAGCATATTGTTGGAAGAACAACAACACCAAACCAGTTTCCTGTTGAACATGGTACAAAAACTGCAGGAGTAAATGGTGCGTGTTCGAAAGGATAATGAATGACTACTACAAGAGCAAGAAAGGATATTAAAGAGCTTTTCAGACAAACAAAACCAAGATTTGGAACATCCAAGTGCTGACAGAGGCATGCAAGAAGAAGATGAGAAAAAAACAAGAGATAACACCATAGGTGGGGGGGAAAGAAGCCCATCATAGCGAAGCAAGAATTTTTTTTTTAATGAGGCAGAATCTGGCAATTTGTCACATCAGCAAGAGGTTAAGAAGAAAAAAATAGAACTTCACGTGGAATTTCGGAAAATTAAACCACCAACATTTGGTGGTTTACTAAACATGAACAATTATTTTCAGGTGTATGAATATGATAGAAACCTAAAGGCCGGATTGGCTATATAGCAGCTAAGAGAGAAAGACACTCTATGGTGGGATGAAGTGAAGAATGTATGCAACATTGAAGAACAAGATGTCAATTGGGAATCATTCCAGCAATACTTTAAAGAAAATTATTTGACAGAACGATTCTATGATTAAAAATTAAGGAATTTCATGATTTAAGGCTGGGACAGATGACCATGGATGAATATATCACCAAGTTCACCTCCCTGTTACTATATGTTCCATATCTTTGAGAGGAAAAGGCTAAGGTGCAGAGTTTTTTGAGCAGCCTGCCAGCACACATGAAGGAGTGAATAGAATTTGTAAACCCCCAAACCATGGATGAAGCCATTCATAAAGCATGAATGTGCTATCAGTAGTCCAAGGCTAAAGGGGAGGTTGGAAAAATTTGGCAGCCAACAAAAGGACAAAAAAAGAACTCAAACTTAAAGGAGGAAAAAGCAGTAAATTTAAGAATTTTGCACGTAATTCTGTCAGGAAACTATTTGGTAGAAATCATCAGAGAACCAGGTGGCCAGAAGAAGAAAAACCTACAGAAGCATCAAGTAAACCTGAGCAAGGGCAGGTGATTGAGCCACCTCTACAGTGTTGGGGGTGTGGGGAGGCACACTACTACAAAAATTGTCCACAGCAAGCAAGAAATGACATAGTGACAAACTTGCAGGAGGATTCTATAGTAGGAGATGTGGCGCGAAACATCCCTCGTATCAATGTGGCATTGGAGGACCGACAGGCATATTATCAGCCAACAATGATTGAGCTGGAAGGTAATATACTAACTCAATCTGTTTCTATTTTGGTAGACCCAGGTGCAAGTTTGAGCTATGTTAGTCCGAAAATAGTGGAAATGTGTAAATTGAAAGAACAAAAATTTAAAAGTTCATGGATGGTACAACTAGCCAGTGGAGCAAAACGAAAAGTAACTGCAAAAATCCAAAACTATACTTTGGAAATTTCAGAACATCAGTTACAAGTAAATCTAAACATTCTTCCCTTAGGGTCCTATGATGTTTTGCTAGGCATGGATTAGCTAGAAAAGCATTGGACCTTAGTGGACTATAAGAAAAAGGTTATTTACTACAGAATTCACGATGGAATGCATAAAGAGATTTAAGGAATACAAAATCCATTACAGTTACGCCCAATTACAACATCCCAAATGAATAAATGTAGAAGGAAGGGATGCCAATTATATGCTATTCAAGTAGGGTATGCAGATTCCAAGGAATAATCGCCTATGATGGAAAATGTACCTATGGTACAAGAATTTCTAGACGTCTTTCTAGAACATATTACTGGATTACCACCAAGGAGAGACATTTACTTCACCATAGAGTTAATTCCATGAGCTTCTCCCGTGTCAAGGGCTCCTTATAGAATGAGTGTGCCCAAACTAATTGAGCTGAAAATGATGTTACAGGAACTGTTGGATAAGGGATACATTCGTCCAAGTATGTCCCCTTGGGTAGCACCAATATTGTTCATGGAGAAAAAGGATGGGACCATGTGAATGTGAATGGACTATAGGAAACACAACAAGTTAACAGTCAAGAACAAGTACCCTTTACCAAGGATTGATGATTTGTTTGATCAAGTGAAGGGGGCCATAGTATTTTCCAAGATAGATTTAAGATCTGGATATCACTAGATTCTAATCAAGGATGAAGACTTTTGCAAGACAAAATTTTGTACCACGTATGGACACTATGAATTTGTGGTGTTACCCTTTGGTTTAACCAATGCACCAACAAACTTTATGAGGTCAATGCATGGAATCTTCCACCCTTTCCTTGATAATTTTTTACTTATATTTATAGATGATATGTTGATCTATTCTAAAAATCAAGAAGAGCATAAGGAACATTTGAGGATTGTGCTAGAAATGTTAAGAAAACACCAGTTGTACGCTAAGTTCAGCAAATGTGATTTCTTCAAAACATAAATCTAGTATTTAGGCCATGTTATTTCAACAAAAGGAATTGTTGTTGATCCAAAGAAGATCAAAACAATCATGGAATGGCGAGTACCCCATAATGTGGCAGACATTAGATCCTTTATGGGATTAGCTAGGTTTTACCAAAGATTTATTGAAGGATTTTCCAAAATTATTTTTCTTATTACTTCCTTACAGAGGAAAGGAAAAGTTTTCAAATGGACGGTTGAATGTCAGAACAGTTTTGAAAAGTTGAAACAACTTTTGACCATTGCACCTGTGCTAAGGGTAGTTGATCCCAACAAAGAATTTGAAGTTTGTACAGACGCAAGTAAAGGAGGTGTTGGGGTATTTCTATCTCAGGAAGTAAAAATGGTGGCATATGAATCAAGAAATTTGAAGGATCATGAACAAGGGTATTCAACATATGACTTGGAGTTAACAACATTAGCACATGCCTTCCAGGTATGGAGACACTACTTGTTGGGCAAGAAATTTGTATTAAAAATAGATCATAGCAACGTGAATAGTTACTTCAAGCAAGAAGATTTAAACTCTAGATAGGCAAGATGTAATGCCTTCCTAAGTGAGTTTGATATGGATATTCAACACGTGAAGGGAAAAGAAAACTAGGTAGATGATGTTTTAAGAAGAAAACTACATGATATATATGAGCTGTATTATAATTAGCTGGAAAATAAATATTTGGAACAGGTGAGGGAAGAAGCACAAAAAGATCCTGAATACCAATTTCTATGGAAACAGATAGAGGAAATTAGAAAGAAAGGAAGTAAATCTGAGTATGGAATAAATGAATATCAGATGCTAACTTTCTGAGGTAAAGTGTATGTGCCTAACCGTATGGATTTGAAAGAGCTCATAATGAATGAATACTATCACAACAATTATGCAGGTCACCCAGGATACCAGAAAATGTTGACTGCAATTAAGAAGGTATTTTTCTGGTTTGGTATGCGTAAAAACATCGTTGAATATCTAAGGAAATGTTTGGAGTGCCAACAGGTGAAGGTGGAACATCAACATCCTACAGGATTGTTGCAGCCCATACCGATACCTGAATGGAAATGGGAGGTCATATCCCTGGATTTCATTAGACGCTTACCACGAAGAAAAAGGAAAAATGACTCCATCATGGTGGTAGTGGACATATTAAGTAAATCTGCACATTTTATACCTGTGCAGTCTACTTACAAGACTGTACAAATAGTCGACATATTTATGAAGGATATTTTCAGGTTGCATGGAATTCCAAACACAGTTATCTCAGGTTGGGATGTCATGTTTACTTCTACATTCTGGAATACCTTGTTTATGGGACTCGAAACTTAGATAAAATTTAGCACATCTTATCATCCCTAGATCGACGATCAAACAGAGCGAGTAAACCAAGTGCTGGAAGACATGTTGCGCATGCTGCACTTAAATGTACCTGCACCAAATGGGAAGATTATCCAAGACTCGCTGAATTTTTCTTACAAACAATGTTTATCGTATCCCCAAGCGAATAAACTGAGAAAAATTAATGTTGGCACCCGAGATGCTTGCTAAAATGGAATTAGAGGTAAAGAAAATAAGACAAAATATGAAGGTTGCACAAGATCGGTAGAAGATCTATGCAGATAAAAAGAGGTCTTATTGGGAATTTAAAGTGGGAGACCATGTGTATGTGAGGATCAAACCAAAGAAGAGTACCCTGCAGTGGACCTCTTGTGCCAATTTAGCTCCCAGATTTTGTGGACCTTTCCAAATTTTGGAAAGGGTAGGACCTATAGCTTATCGACTAGATTTACCTAGCCAAATTCGAGTACATAATGTGTTTCATGTGTCCCTGTTGAAGCGTTATGTGCATGATGAAAAGCACGTAATACATTGGAAAAATATAAATGTAGGACAGAAATAAAAAAAATCCTAACTTGAGATATACATTATTTATGGGAAATTGACATGGAACCTTGCCATTTTCAAGTAGAATTGGACGACGAGTTCCTGGTCGAGCAGCAACACATACTTGACCGAAGGGAAATTGTACTCCACAAGTGAGTTTTTTCCCAAGCTAAAGTGAAATGAAAGCACTTCGGCCCAGATGAGGCTACTTGGAAGGATGAAATTTTTTTGCAAGAAGTTTACCCAGAGCTCTTTGCACAGTTAGAGTAAAAACACCGAGGACGGTGCTACTTCCAGGGGGAAGTTTTGATAGCCTCATTAAAGATAACTAGTGTTAACTACTTAAAAGACAATTCTTTTTATTATTTTGTCATCAAAAGACTTAAATTGTTATTTTTTCCTGGAAAGTTATTTTACTAGTAATTAGTTATGAATAATAAATCAGTTGGGAGAATTTCTTAAGGAAAGTAAAAATCTGATGGTAAAATGTTTTCCAAGAACTGGAAGTGGTTGGGGACAGTTGGAAATGGTTACCTGCTCCTCTGAGAATAAAAGGTTTATCCCAGTGAGGAGTAGGGGTTCTGTTCTAGTTTGGAGGAAGGAGTGTCAATGTTTTAGAGCTGGTAGAGACCAGTGGAAAAATGCTTAGAAAACCTGAAACTGATTTTCTGGTACCAACTGGACTGATTGTCCTGAGGTCACAACAGAAAGAGAATCCACTGTTAACTCGTACCATCGAGGTCTAGAGCTCGGAGGCAAGAAGAGGATGTAATCACCTCTCTTGATGGTTGGGAGGACCACAAATTAAAACAATGTGATTCAAATAAGTAAAAATGGGTTATCTATTTCCTTCTTAGGGATTAAGTATTGTATTAGTACAGTATTATAATGGTACATATGTTATTCCTCTGGAAATAGAACCAGTAAAATACTTATGAATCAAATAGGGGATGAACGAGAAATAGACTATTAACTAAGATAATTTCTTGTTTACAAATTCTGCTAAAATATTGATTAGCTTACTATGGTGAATAGTAGGAAATTAAGATGGAAAAGTAGTTTAACTGTAATTTACGGTTCTGTTAGTTTATTTAAAAAAAATTGAATATATAGTACAGAGAAGATTATAACATAAAAAATAGAACCGTTGATCTTAGGTTCTGGGAAATTCCCTAGCCAAGACACATCATTCTTTACTGTCACTGTATCCTATACACAGACTCTAGTAAACGTTGGTACGAACACCTTATTATTAAAACTGTTACCAGAACTTCAATTAAAATAGGTAAACCTCAGAATGGAGATAACTTTGAGAAGGGAATCATTTTCTATGCGATAAACTTCATGTTTCCATTATTACAACTTTCATAAACAGTACCCTGGTATTATTGAATTAAGAAATGCATTATATAGCTAATAATAGAAAGCTAGTATAATACATGCTCAAATTAAGAATATGATAGACATAAAACTCCATAACTATAAAAAATACCAACTCTAAAAATATCTGGAAAGAAATATACTCACACTGGCACTTTAAACATATATTATTTTGCAGAGTAAGCATATATTAGTAAAATATATGCATGTACAGGTATGTAGGCGTAAGTGGAAAAAATCCAGTAAGGCAATGACTAAAATACTTTAACAATTCGAATATTACCACTGTATAGTTCTGTGCTTAAATAGAAAACATAACAAAGTCATTTTAACATACGCATGCACAAGAACTTTCGTCATAATATTAAATAATATATTATAGATTTAAACAATTAGAGAGCTCCAAAAATCCGTCGGAGTGGAGACCACGAAACAATAAGTCCTTAAAGCTTAAACCCAGAATATTGAAATGGAGAACAATAATATTTCTGTGATCAAGAAAAGATTATAATACAAGATTTGTTCTTAAGACTTGACTTGAAAAGGTGTTATCCTCCGAAATAGACTATCAAATAAACTCTAGCATGTTTTTTCAAAAGGAGGACCTATGAGGAGAGACATATGTCCGTCGAGGTACCTAGAGAAAGAGCTAGCATATTAGCGAGAGGCCGACGGAGACTTGGCAGGAAACGTCAAGTATAGGCTCAGGTGCCAAAAGAAACTGGGTTGAAGATACTGACCTACCAATACAAAATGCATAAAAGAAATTGGTTAGCAGTGAAATTTTCTTAACCCTGACAAAATAAATGTGAGGAAGTAAGGAAAACTAGTAAAGGATGAGAAGATCGCTAACCTAATGAAGGTAAAATTATCTTGTGTTCTTGTCTGCAGGGTATTCAACATAGGAATCCAAAACAAAGCAAATAATCACACATTAGACGCTATAAAATTTCCTTACCGTAAGGACTCAATGATGCTTAAACCAAAATCTTGACAAAATAAGATATTTCTTCTTTACCTGATTGTATTTGAGAAGTGTAAAAAAACCTCGTGGAAATGAAGCCATGTCAGAAACGAAGGATTTGGTCCTTCCTGTTGGAAACTCTCTTCTCAGAATAAATTGAGAACCGAGAGTGGAATCTCCATCGAGAATCCAAACCCAAACACTTAAAGACGTGTGAAGAGTTGAATAAACCACAAGAGTTGAATGTTGGCCCCAAATTGAGAACATTTACCTTGGAGACGTAGAGGTTAACAACAAAATGAGAAGAAACAGTAAATATGAGAACTGGAGAATTGAGTTATGAGTTAGGTTTGGCGAGATTAATTCAGGCTTTCCCAACGAAAGTATTAACTGTTGATCTGGGAACTAATCAACGGTTCTGGACAAGCGAGTACCATAGAAATCCGTGAGGCAAATCCGCAGAATCACTGCAACTGTTAAGTGGAGTAAATGCCCAGTAGAGGGACGATAAATATCTCTGTCATACGAGCTAATCCACAGACGAGAAAACCAAGGTAAGATTCATTTATCGAATTAATGTATCATCGTTATGGTGGGTAACTCTGCAATGAGTTCCACCCATCTATACCCTAATATAGTTTACTTCGCGGACTATACGTAAATTATATATATAACAATATCTTGATGTTTTCTATGTAATGTAAGTGAAACTTGGCAAGTGAGCTTATCAAGTAAAGGTTAGTTAAGATTTTGGAGTTTCAATGTATGAATAGAGAATTCTTTTTTTCCTTTAGTTGATAAAGTTAAGGCTCAGAAAGGATTATGGAAATCTAATTCTATGAGTAATCTGAAATTACATATTACACCTATTGAGTGAAGAATTAAAAAAAAAAAATTACCACGTAGGATTAGATGTTACAATTGATGTTACTGTATGTGAGAGAGTAAAGAGAGGGAGGGAAAGAGAGATGGACTTGGAGGGAGAGAGAGAGAGGGAGGTAAGAAGAAAGACATAGAGAGATAAATGTGGAGAGAGAAAGAGAGTGAGTGATAAGGAAGATGGAGAGAGAGGGAGAGAGGACAGAAGGAGGAAAGAGAGATATTAGCGGGGGAGAGGGAGAGAAGGGGAAGATAGAGATATAGATGGAAGGTGAAGAGAGGGAAGAAGAGGGAGATGGGGAGAGGGAGGGAGTGATAAAAATATTGATAGATATGGAGTGCAAGACCATGTGTGTTTAGGGGGGTGAGATAGAGAGACAAAAAATAAGAGGTGGAGGGGGATATAGATATGGATGGAGGGTGGAGAGAGGGAAGAATATTTTTTGCACAAGATGGATTGATTTAAGTGGAGATGGTGATTTCTAATCCTATTTTCTTATTTGCACTAGATTCATCGATTTTAGTGTAGCTATTTATTTCTAATGATATTTGATTACTTGCACTAGACGCATTGATTTCAATGTAAGTGGTGATTTCTAATACTATTTGATTGCTTGCACTGGATGTCTTGACTTTGATGTAGATGTTCATTTATAATTATATTTGATTGCTTGCCCTAGATGCATTGATTTCAATGTAGATTATTTCTAATCCTATATGATTGTTTTCACTAAATGCATTGATTTCAGTGTAGAAGTTATTTTCTAATCTTATTTGATTGCTTGCATTAAATGCATTGATTTCAATGTAGATGTTGATTTTTGATTTGATGTAATTGGATATATGATGGTACATTAATTTTAAAGTGATTGGATTAACAATATGCATTGATTTTACTGTATGCATTGATTTAAATTTTATTTTTTCATAAAATAGATATGAAAAGATGACAAAACTAAGAGGGTTAAAATAAGAATAGTAGAAGAGAATAGTTTGAGATTGATCACAATGAAGTTTCTTTGTAACATGAGTACATTCTTATTATTCACATTTTCTATCTTTCAACATTATTATTGTCACTTTGCATTCAAATTATTAACAATATTTTATCATTTTCATCATCAAATTATTAACAATATTTTTCATCTCAACAACAACAAACTAAAGTAACTAAGAAAATTTAAAATTAAAATGACCAAATTAATCTCAGAAAGATTTAGCATATTTAAAATGATTATATTAACATTTGATATATTTACATATTATTGATAAAATTAGATTTTCCTTGGCAGCACACCACTGAAACCAGCCTAGATCTATCTTAACTCCGGATCACTAGGAGTTAAGATGGATCTAGACTGGTTAACTCCGGAAGTCACAACATAGGTATAACCAGTCTAGATCCATAGATATTAGATATGTATTGAACAATTTTCACTCTAATTAGGTTTCTAGGTTTTGCAATGATGTCATTACTGTTACAGGGTTTAGATTTTTTAGATTTTTAGATTCAAAATTTGCTAATAGGATTAATGGAATCTTTAACATCTGCATTTTGCATTCTCCTGTATAGCTATTTTGCATTCTCCAATAGGAACTTTTAGCAGATACAAAACAGCCTTAGGTTATTAGAATGCATGGCTTTATTTGTTGGGTCAAATACCACGTCAAGAAAAATTCTCTCTAACGCATTTTTGTCATTTCACTGCTAAATACCAGTATTTTGCATATTTGTTGAGCTGATGCTGATTGTCCTCTCCAAAGACGGGTTTGAAAAGGTGTGAAAAGAGCTGCAGACTTAGATGGTTGAACTACTTAAGACCTAATCGAAAGCACGGTGGTTTTCCAGAACAAGAAGATAACATCATTTGCAGCCTCTATACCAGTATTGGTAGCAGGTAGTCAAATGTCAGCAACTTAAGAGTTTCAACTATAAAAGATAAATGGTCATTCATTGATGAGCAAAAATGATGCTACAGTTTTTTATTGGACCTAACCTGTGAGTTCTAGCATTGTGCAGGTGGTCTATAATTGCTGCACAGTTGCCAGGGAGAACAGATAATGATATCAAAAAACTACTGAACATAAAGCTGAAGAGGAAACTGCTAGAGAAAAGCAAGGATCATCAAACCAGTCCTGTGGCTGAAGCAAAACAAGAAAGCAAAAGCAAGCAACACTATGCTACACCAGATGACAATACAGTCCCAACCATCTATGGCCTAGAACAACAGGCTGGAGGGGTGGATCACCATAGAAATTTGGATATTAATGGCCCTTCCTCAAACTTTGGTCCTGGACTAATGTCCTAGTTGACCGAGAAAAATTGTGGTTGAAGAATCACTAAATCCAGTTCAAGTTCAGAACAATCAAGCAACACTATGCTACATCATGTGACAATACAGTCCCAAACATCTATGGGCCAGAACAACAGGATGGAGGGGTGGATCACCATAGAAATTCGGATATTAATGGCCCTTACTCTAACTTTGGTCCTGGAGTAATGTCCTAGTTGATCGAGCAAAATTGTGGTTGAAGAACCACTGGATCCAGTTTAAGTTCAGAACCAGTAATATTTCAGCAGCTGAATCCTCAACAAGTTCACCTTGATTAAGTATGGTTAGACTTCATATTTTTGTAATTGTCTTGGGTAGAAAACTAGTATTAATTACGATGGTATCCCACGATTCATATTCCAAAGAGCAATTACTTCAGTACCGAAGGCAACAACATGGGAACCTATGGATTTTGGACGGAATTGAATGATCTATATCCTGCAATAATGACTGACAAGTGCAGCAACCTGACCTGAAAGTACTCTTATCGATCAACGTATATTTATTACAGTGCAGCATTTCAAAATATTATTTCGAAGATGAACTGTATTGGAGTAATAAAAAAAAGTAACCAGTGCGTTATTCGTCTTCGCTTTAATAATCTGACAAGATCCGGACTGTAATTAGTTTATGATAATTTGTGTGAAGATGTTTTGGAACTACAGTTTTGATGGGTGCAATTTGCATTTCTAAGAAGTGTTTATTTTAAAACAGTATTTTTATAATTTTAATTTAAGAAGTATTTAAATGGCTTAGAATATGCTGTAAATTATAAATTAAGATTTATTTCCAAATTGGATGGTTTTTTTATTATTTTATTTTCAATTAATTAATTAAGTAAAATGTCATATCAACACATTTTATATTAGATTTGTGGTATTTATAAGTCATTTCATAATATTGTAAGAACAATTATTTACAATTTAAGAAATTTTATAGTAGAATAAAGATGAATTTCCATAGTTCAGAATATTATCACATGTTTTTTAAAATAAAATATTTTTGAATCAAATATTAAGTTTTTATAATTAATAATAATAATTGTGTCAAAGGCAGCTCCAAGTCACTATGGTAGAGATCCTTCCAAATATCAAATCTCTTTGCATTTCAAGAGATTTTGATTTCTATAAGGATTTGGTAGATGAGTTAAGATGGATCTAAAGTCACAATAATTTAAAATAAAGTTACAAAATACAATAAAATAAAATAGAAATTATAATAATTATAGTTATTAATTAAAACATTTTGACTTCCTAAACAAATAAAAATAAAAATTACATTAAATTGAAAAAATTATAATTATAATTAATAACTAACTCTATCTAGATTATTAATTTTGAAGAGAGATCCAATCTCTTAATGCAAACCTCTTTTAGGATGAAAACAGATGATCCCTCTCCTCCATTAATAAATCTAGATTAGTTTATATATCTACACTAATTTTAAGTAAGTCAAATTTATTTTTAAATTTTAAAAAATATATAATTTTAATCAATATTATATCATCAAATTTTGTCAATAAAACTAATTTTCATATAAATTAAATTTAATCAAATTCTAATAATGCAAATACTTTTCAAATAAATTAAATTTATTTCAACATTAAAATTATTTACATATATAACCTAGTTATCACGACAAAAACTTATAAATATAAGTAAAATAAATAAAATAAAATTTTAAATCCTAATTAAATAAATTCACATTAATTCAGATGGAATAATTTTCTTAAAATTTTATCATTTATAGTTTTGATCTTATATATTTTTCATTATTAAAATTTGATTTTTATATTTATTCTTTATATTTTTAATATATCACAAATTTATTATATATATATATATATATATATATATATATATATATATATATATATATATAAATCAATTATATATTTATAACCAACAACAAAATAAGCATAATTATGCAAAGAGGGTTATTGGGCTGAATATGGAAGAAGAGATGTGTGAGGTCTTATTTTCCTATCTTAATTTAGGTAGGAAATTTAAAGGGTTATTGGGTTCAATATGGAAGAAAAGGTGTGTGATGTCTTATTTTTTTATTTTAACTTAGGTAAGAACTTTAAAGGGTCATTGGGTTCAATATGGAATATGGAAGAAGAGATATGTGATGTCTTATTTTTTACTTTAATTTAAGTAGGAAATTTAAATAAATTTTTTTCATTTAAACATTTTAATTACATTACATAAATAGAAAATTAAAATTAAATAATTATAATTGTTAATATAATACTATGCCTTATCAAATTATATAAAGATAAAAATAAAATAAAATTGAATAAAATAAAACAAAAATATATTTATAATCAGAATTAATAATTAAAACAATATATATTTATTTTCATTCTAATTTTATCTTAGGATAAAATCTCTTTAGATGTAAATATTGGTTTTTTTTTGACATTTTGAATAACTCAACTTACATAAAAATAAAACTATAAAATTAAAATTAAATAATTAAAAAACATTAATTAAAATAGAAAAGTGAAACAATGACTCTATTTTATTGTTGCCATTTTGAGTCTAATTTGATCAACTCATGATTTTTCCATAATAATAATCTCTCATGTAACATATTAAAAGGCATAAAACTCCAATAATTTTTCCACCCATAATAATAGCCCAATATCAATTTTGAAGTGCCATTTGAATTCTTTAATATATATAAACATGGAAGATTCACAAGTAGTCTTAGCAGTAATTTTCTAGCCAAGATTACCATTTTTTTGCAACTTCAATTTGCAATAACATTATGAGGTGTATAGAATTTTTTACTAGAACACCAAAATCATGGGTTATACATGTGGTGATTTCATGTTAATAGTGTTTTGTTAAATGCATTTTACATTTCTATAAAATTGTTTTGTATTTTTTTACTTTTGTATAATTATTTATCTTTTTCTGGACAATATTTATTTGGGTATGGGCTTTCACAACACCTCTAAGCATTAAATTAAAATTTCAAATGGAGTGTTCATATTTGGAGTTAATATGGATGGCTTTAACTTTCACTTCAAATTGTTATTGCAAACTACGATAGGCTATTTTATGTTCAAGCTTGGGATTTGAATTCACATTAAAACTCTATACATAGAAAAAATTATTCGTAAGGCTCAATATATGTACGAAATCTTTGCAAATACTGAAGCAGGTAATAAAGTGCAAGTTCTGAAATTGATGTCTTTTCACTATCCCTCTCTCCAAAAAATTAATGATTGTGTCTCTTAAAGCTAATTCATCTTTCCCTGGAGTTAGCTTTGTTTGCATCTGAGTCTCATCCCACTCCAATATGCATGTTGTATGCCAAATGTTGGCAATAAGACATAAAATTTCTCAAATTCCTACTCTATATGTATTTTGTACATATGTTGGTGAAATTGGATGCGTTAGTTGAAGCTTAAAGAATGAAATAGTTATAGAACCTAGAAAGTATGTTAAGCGAAGATAAGATATTAGATATCATATTTTTGGATTCAACTATGTTAAGTAAGAAATTCATATATGACCATTTTCATGAGAGGTAGTCGTAAATGACTAATTTATCATGATTTTTGAATAGTCCACTTAACACTCTTTGCATCGGGTGATGCTCACAGGGGTAAAGAAGTGCGATTGAAACTAGTGAAATGAATCACATAGTGTCACTCCTCACTTCCGAAGCTTGCACCCAATAAGTACGACTTCTTGGGAGGTCACCCATCCCAAATCGCCTTTGGCTCAAGCGCACTTAATTGTTGAGTTTTCCCCACAATCAAGCCCACTTAACTTGCTACCCCATTTGAAAAACCTTATAAAGTATTGTGCATCATGAAGCATTCAAGCAGAGCTCACTTAACTCTTTGTATTAAATTATTGAGGGGTTTTGAGAGTGCATTGTATTAGATATCATATTTTTGGATTCAACTATGTTAAGTAAGTCATTCACCTATGACCATTTCCATGAGAGGTAGTCGTAACTGACTAATTACTCATGATTTTTTAATAGACCTCTTAGCACTAATTGCATTAGGTGATGCTCACACGGATGAAGAAGTGGGATTTAAACTATCGAAATGAATCACACAATATCAATCATCACTTTTAGGGCTTGCACTTGGTAACCAAGACTTACTACAAGGTCACCCATCCAAGATCACCTTTGCCTCAAGCGCGCTTAACTATGGATTTTTCCCCACAATCAAGTCCACCTAGCTTGCTACCCCATTTTCAAAACCTTAGCAAGTATTGTGCCTCATGAACCATTCAAGTAGATATCTCTTCACTCTTTGTATTTAAGTATTGGGGGGTTTTCGCAATGCATTATATTAGATATCTTCTTTTGGGATTAAAATGTGTTAAGTAAGTCATTCTTGTATGACCATTTCCATGAGAGGTAGTCATAAATGACTAATTTCTCATGATTTTTGAATTAGCACTCATTGCATTGGGTGATGCTCATAGGGGGGAATAAGTGGGATTGAAACTAGTGAAATGAATCAAACATAATCAATCATCACTTTTGAGGATTGCGTCTGGTAACCAGGACTTCCCTGGAGTTCACCCATCGTAGATCGCCTCCGGCTTAAGCACACTTAACTATGGATTTTTCCTCACAATCAAGCCCACTTAGATTGCTACCCCACTTTAAAAACCTTAGCAAGTATTTTTCCTCACGAACCATTGAAGTAGAGCACCCCTCACTCTGTATTTAAGTATTGAGGGGTCTTTGTAGTGCATTATATTAGATATCATCTTTTTAGATTAAACTACGTTAAGTCATTCATCTACGACCATTTCCATGAGAGGTAGTCGTAAATGACTAATTTCTCATGATTTTTGAATATTCCACATAGTACTCATTGCATTGGGTGATGCTTACAAGAGTGAAGAAGTGGGATTGAAACTAGTGAAATGAATCACATAGAATCAATCATCACTTTCGGGGCTTGCACGCAGCAATCATGACTTCTCAAGTGGTCACCCATCCTATTTTGCCTCTGGCTCAAGCATGCTTAACTATGGAGTTTTCCCCACAATCAAGCCCACTTAGATTGCTATCCCATTTTCAAAACCTTGGAAACTATTGTGCCTCTTGAACCATTCAAGTAGAGCACCCATCACTCCTTGTATTTAATTATTGAGGGTTTTTTGCAGTGCATGATATTAGATATCATCTTTTGGGATTCAGCTATGTTAAGTAAGTCATTCATCTATGACAATTTCCATGAGAGGTAGTCATAACTCACTAAATTTTCATGATTTTTGGATAGTTGACTTAGCACTCATTGCATCAGGTGATGGTCACAGGGGCGAAGAAGTTGGAGTAAAACTAGTGAAATGAATCACATAGCACCAATCATCATTTCCAGGGCTTGCACCTGATAACTAGGACTTCGTGGGAGGTCACCCAACCCCTTAAGATTAGTGAGTAAGGTAGATGAATCAAATATGTTAAAATGAATAGAAATGATTAAAATATATGCTAAGAAGTTTGAATGGCTACTCATTTGTGGAAGGATCTCGTATTTTCTTGATGGGTTTCTTTGGCTGATAAGAAGAGTTTTTAGATATTAGAATCCTAGGCAATATTTTGGCCTTATAGATATTCTGACAATAGTAGGTGGAAGAATATTATTTCTGGATAACAGTTGAATCTATGTTTTGAAGTGTCAATTTTTTGCTATCTCTCAGTGATTGGAATTGAGCTAGTGTTAATTATATTTTAATTTGATTCACTTATCTGAGCTAAAATTCCATGGGCAGGGGCATAATTTCTATATTGGTAGACTATCGTGGAAATATATTTTTAGCGAGATTAAGGTATGAATATTTTGTGTGAGAGCTATATAGATAAGAAAAATAGATTTTTCCAACGTCAATTTGTCTTAGCATATTTTTTTTAGCTTTAACATATTGGTAGAATTTTTTACCATGAAATCCATTAGATTTTACCCAAATTTAGATAAACAAATGTTATCACTTGTCATACCATCTTATATTTGTGTCAAATGGTCCTATTTTTCATCCTCAGCACAAAGAAGGTTCGGCACAATCTTAGTTGACTAACAAAGGGAAAGCTGGAATCCAAAAGAAAAAATTCAAAAGCCTGAAGAGAGGGCCAAAAATCGGGAGCCGAAATCAAAAGGAGAGTTCATTTTTAGAACAATAGGTATCAGATACAAATAGGAATATTGGGACCTGATATCAGAAGAGCTAGAACATGCAGCATATAAGAACTTGAATTTCGGAAACTGGGTTATTTCAATACTTTGGAGATCAGAGTTTCATAATTTATTAACAACTGCAATTCCTTCGAAAGCACTGAAATGGTAGCAAGTGATTGGTCCTCAGAAGTAGACATCGCATATTCATGGCGTGGTTGTACTGTGGACATGTGGCAGCTAGTTTCGGTGTTTTTGAGGTCCTAATGGGTAAAATATGGGTGACACATGTCACTACTCATATGACACCATGTGGAAATGATGACGTCAGTGTGACATCATTTCAGAGGTCGGTTTTTCAAAGGTTTGGGTTTTTGTAACTCTTGTTAAACTATTTTATAAAAAGTTTTGATTCGATGAAGGGGCTCCAATGTTAAGTAGAATTTTTTCATGAGGACTCAGAGGACCAAGGGCATAAGGAGGGCGGAGCACCTAAGTTCTATAAAGAATATTAGAGGGAGGAGGAATCATAACTTTGTTTCTATTCAAATTTGAATAACTTCCAACAAAAGGAGCTCTGATGTGTTGGTGGCTCTTCTTTATAGGGACACAAAATAACCAAGCGGCGAAAGAAAGTACACTAAGGGATAGGCCCTCGAAATGATTTCAAAGACTTTAGCACCTAAGCGCTAATCCTATAGTCACAACACCTAGTCCCATGGAGAAAAAATAAGAAGGGGGGCTAAGAGAAAAGAGGCTGAAGGCATCAGAATGTTTCAAGTTTGTAACATTTTTTTAATAGAGTTATGATATGATAAGGCTTTGATATTGTGGTAAAAAGGAGTCTGGAGGATGAATGGATCGAAAAATAAGTAAATGCATGCAGAAGGTTGGTGTCACAAAAATAATTTCAACTACAGAGATTTTCGGGTCAAGGTGAGAAGGACCACAATTTGCAGAGAAAATTTTGGTCTTGTCTTATGCTTAGAAGTAAGTTGTCCCTGATATTGGGTGCACGTTACAAGGGATTAAATGGAGAAAAGTGCCATTGGTTCAAAGAAGTCATGCTTTTGTACAATTGATCCTTGTGCAGTGTGATTAAGAATTAATTCTCAGTATGAGGATCACTTAAAGGCCCATTCTGAGTGGTTAATGTTGCATAAATGTGATTATTTTTTCAATGCCACCAGAACTCCAAATCATCATCTCACCATGAACTGAGATAATGGAGTCTGATTCCACCAAATGAAATTGAAGGAATCGACATGGAGATGTTTTTCTGTGTTAATCATGACACCTCCTATTTCTCATATTTTGTTAACATTTCATTTCAATAAAGAATAAAAATATGTTATGTAATCATTAGGACAAGTAGAACATTTGTATGCTTAGACAACTAGTAATTCAGCCAACTGCAGGACTTTGAAGAAATTTTGTAAGTATTTTTTGATCTCTCCCTCTCTATAAAAGGGAAGAGGAACTCAATAGTAAGGCTTCTGAAATTATGCTTTGAGTGGTTTTGAATTCTATGTTAAATGGTTTTGAACTCTGTTTCCAAAGGAGACTCCAAGTCTGGTTTAATTTTTCTGGTTCTGGAGGCTGTAACTGTTTTGTAAACCCTACAAGTTTGGGCGTGTGGGATGTATTACATCCCTGATGATTAATGAAGAAAGTTTTTGGTGATTCCAAGAATTTTGGATATTATATATCATTTTTGGGATTCAACTGTGTTAATTTAGTCATTCATCTATGACCATTTCCATGAGAGGTAGCTGTAACTAACTAATTTCTCGTGATTTTTGAATATTCCACTTAGCACTCATTACATCGGGTGATGCTCACAAGGGTGAAGAAGTGTGATTGAAGCTAGTGAAATGAATCACATAGCGCCAATTAGCACTTTTGGGGCTTGCACCTGGTAACCAGGACTTCCCAGGAGGTCACCCATCCCAGAACTCCTCTGGCTCAAGTGCGCTTAACTGTGGAGTTTTCCCCACAATCAAGCCCACTTAGCTTGCTACCCCATTTGCAAAAACCTTAGCAACTATTGTGCCTCATGAACCATTCAAGAAGAGATCCCTTTACTCTTATTATTTTAAGTATGAGGGGTTTCCGTAGTGCATTATATTAGATATCATTTTTTGGGATTCAACTACGTTAATTTAGTCATTCATCTATGACCATTTCCATGAGAGGTAGTCATAACTGAATAATTTCTCATGATTTTTGAATAGTCCACTTAGCACTCATTGCATCGGGTGATGCTCACGGGGTGAAGAAGTGCGATTGAAACTAGTGAAATGAATCACATAGCGTCAATCAGCACTTTCGAGGCTTGCACCCGGTAACCAGGACTTCCCGAGAGGTCACCCATCCTAGAACTCCTCTGGCTCAAGTGCACTTAACTATGGAGTTTTCCCCACAATCAAGCCCACTTAGCTTGCTACCCCATTTTCAAAACCTTAGCAACTATTGTGCCTCGTGAACCATTCTAGAAGAGATCCCTTTACTCTTAGTATTTTAAGTATGAGGGGTTTTTGCAGTGCATTATATTAGATATCATTTCCGCAGTGCATTTTGGATATGTCGTATGTGTTCTTCCCCTCTAAGTAATTTCATATCTGTATTTTCTTCTTCATAAATTATGTAATTGTAGCTCTTGGATTCACTCTTAAGTCACATATTTACTAATTTTATGATACAAAATAAGGTACCTGTGAGATTGTAGATTTATCTATGTTATGTGGTAACATATTTTCCCTATGAAATCAAAGATTTTCCTATGTTATGAAATACCATACAATTCTTGTTAGATAATGATTTTAAAGCCTTAAAATGTGATCCATAATTTGTATATGTCATTCCTTTTATATTTCCATGTTTCTACTGGGATGTTTTGTAGAGGTTTGTGTGTGTATCCAACCCTCTTCTCCAGTTCCTCTCTTACATTTCTCCTTTCCATTTTTACTACAACAATAAAATTAAGTTACAATCTCTATGTGTTGGGCACCAGACTTGAACATTTATTCTTGGGAATGATATACTATTGATGTGCATACTAAATATGCCTCTGGTAAGGGTAACTAAAACAAAACTTAAATCAATTTACATTCACCTCTTGAGCTACAATGATTTATCTTCAAGAGATACAAATATTTCCTAGGAATTGACCTCTCCTCAACTTGGGGGTTGTCTGTAGGAGTGAAAACAAGAAATATACAGAATATTGCAAATGGGGACCATCTTGAACCACATTTATTCAAACCTCACATTGTTGTGTTCATGCATGGAAAATTTAAGAATATGGCATATGTTGTCGTTTGAGCAGTAGATCGGTGAAGTTTACCACAAGTAGCCAAATTTGTCACAACTAAACTAGGTTAAATTATCAATCCAAATTTTGGAGTAGCTATATTTAGAAAGTACCATATTAAGTCCACTTTAACTTTTCTGATAGCTACCCAAGAAAAATAAAAAAATGTTTTTACAAGTACCGAGGATTTTTGTAATCCCTTTCAATGCTTCTTAATAATTTCCATAGTTAAAATGAAGCTTTCATAATCTATATACCAACCATTTATTGAGTCATACCAAATATCGAGGAATAACTACAATCCAATTATTTATAGTAAAGAAAGAATAACTATAAGTTTTCCAAATTTTGGAATAGCTTTATTTTAAAATTCCCATATTAAGTCAACTTTAATTGTTCTAATAGCTCCCCAATAAAAGTAGAAAAATGCCTTTACAAGTATCGAGAATTTTTTTAATCCATTTCAATGTTTCTTAATAATCTCCATAATTAAAATGAAACTTTCATAATCTATATACCGACCATTTATTGAGTCATAACAAATACTAAGGAACAACTCCAATCCAGTTATTTATAGTAAAGAAAAAATAAAGTCTGTTTTGATGATAAAGAGATAGTAAAGGATTTCAACAAATTTGTTCCACTTAACATTACTATTCAGCCACAATTTGTTTCACAATGTTTTTTTTAGAACTTTAGAATACCATATTATTTCAAAATAAAGTGAGATTATTAACTTATTTTAAAGAATAACTATTTGTGTAAATAATTGGAAAACAACGAACACAATTTTACATAAAATATAAAATTGACATCTTTACCTTTTCCAAATGTTCGTGATGAGGATTAACCGTGTGCACTTGTGATAAGTGATTAAAATGAATTTATTATTTTAATTGATCTTATATATATGGCTAAACTAAATCTACACAAACACCCGATAAAATTGGAACGATACAAATAAGATTAGCATGGCCCCTTCACAAGGATGATACACACAAATCGAAAAATGGTCCAAATTTTAAATATTTAATAGAATCAAATCTGGAGACTGCTTATATGGTTGGGTGGCAAAACAAAAAAAGGATCGTTACAAATTTGGAATGGTTTTCCCTTCCTGCTACGTTGGAATTTTGGCAATGGGAACAAAATATTAATCAGACTGGATAGTTTGAGGGGCGATTTGGGTCTTTCCTCATGTAGTAGATAGTTATTGAGGTGTTTAAATGGAAGGGGAATTTTCTACTTATGCAGAGTGATGGGGTACCAGTGTGGCAATCGGCTAACGGACTAAGCTTACCAGTTATGATATTGGAGGATTGGAATACTTTCACTTTAGATCTGAGAAGCAGAGGATTCACTTGGAATTTGTGTGGTGATGGGCTAACTTGGGAGGGGCCTCTTATAAATGAGATGCCTGTGGTAAAGAACATTTACAAAAGGCTCTATTTGCTATCCAGATTACAGGTGGAGGTATTGACAAGCATGAGTATATGGGAGTCAAATGCCCAAATGAAAATGAAATTGTTCCCATAGCTGGTACTAAACAACAAAAACCTCACATGGGAAAATTTGATGAAAAGGGGTAAGATTGGACCTAGTGTTTACTGTTTATGCATGATGGGGGGAGATGATAATGAACATCTTTTTTATAGATTCTCTTTCACAAAGAATTTTTTAAGGGTTCTGAGCGGTTACTTTAACATGAGTTTTCCTGTTTTTGAGAACACGATGGAGTTCATAGTATGGGGTAAGAAAAAGCACAAAAACTATGGAGTCTTGCCAACTTTATTCCACTGGTTTATATGGCTTAGCCATAACAGAGTGATTTTTGATGTAACTCCGAGTTTTTTTGAGGGGACTAAAAATAGTATTATAATTCTATGTAGTAAACTGAAGACTGGTGGCAAGCCTCCTACGGACCTCTCAAAGCGATTGCGGCCTTTTGAGATTCATTACCCCACTGGTTTCTTTGATGAGTGTCACAACATTATGTATGTGGGTGTGGTGCGTGTCTACTGATCTCACCACTATATCATTATAAGATTCACTGGTCGGGTGGTAGGGTATCAAACAAAAGGGCGGAGATCTTGGCTCTTTGGGGTTTGCTTTGGTTTTCATCTCAGTTGTATATTGACAACCTGTGGGTGCTGGGCGACTCGAAGGTTCTCATAGATCATCTAAATAAGGATACAAATCTCACTCCTAACAATATGATGTCATGGTTGGAGCACATCTACTCACTTAGGTCTTCCTTTTCAAGCATAACTTTCAATCATATCTTTCGTGAGTCAAATGTACAAGCGGATAGAATTTCAAAAAAGGGATTAACTGGTGAGTTTGGTAACATGTATTATGAGTTGGTGGATGATACTGGTCCGGGTGCTGATGGTATGGTGAGATTCAACTAATTTTCGTCAGTCCTATCACTGGTTTATGAGTTTTTTCTTATTCGATATGTTATGGCGGACATTAGTTATCTTTCTCTGTTTTTGCTATTTTGGACTGGGGGATCTCCCCTGCGGATGGAACAGAACTTATTTCCTCATGGGCTGCTACTCTGGTTATGTTTTTAGACTAAGTATTTTATGAAAATTGTAAACTAATGGGATGATGCTTCAGGTTTTTTTGCTTTCAGCTATCATACTATTTTTTGAAACGGATTAGGTTGGTTTGTTTCTCGATCGATTAATATGATCTTTGGGTGGTTGTACACCCTATCCTATACTCATTTTAATCGACATGTAAGGTTTTTTCTGGGTTTTCTAGACTCTAGATGGCACAATATATAAGCCATGTTTTTTTCGTTGAAAAAAAATAAGATAGAAAATTGAACTCTCCTAAATAGTGTAGTAATTAATCCTATGTAGTTTAATTAAACTTTATAAATTAAAATATATATTATAACATGTATTTTAATTAATTACTATTAATATTAATAAAGCTCTCTTGATGGAGATGGTTTGTGGACAACTTCTAAGTAATATTAGTTAAACTTTCAGTGATTGCATTAGACACATTCATTTCAGTGTAGATGTTAATTTCTGGTGATGTATAATGATTTTTGTGTCACAATAATAACAAGATAGGTGATGTGGAAGTTGGGAAGAATGAAGAAAAAAAATTAATAAGAATGAATAATAAACATAAAGTCCACAAATAAATAGAGATGAAATGAAAACTAATGAGTATTCATAAAAAAAGGGAACACTTAGAGTACATCAACAAATAAATTCACCACAAATGACAATACATCAACATTAAGAAAATATGAAAGAACAAATTGAATGGTGAATATAATATCAAAGAGAATATCGACAAATAAAGAAATAAAAAACGACAACAGAGCAACAACAACAAGAGATGAAAGAATAAGTTGAACAATAAATAGCAAGACAAAGAAAAACTATAAGAGCACATTGAAAAAACAAATGCAACAAATGAAAAGAGGACAACATCAAGAAGACATGAATGGACAAATTCAACAACAAAAAGTACATTAAAGAGAAATAAAGGAGAATATCGAGAAAATAAATTGCAACATATGAGAATAAAACAACAACATGAAGACATAAAAGAATACATTGAACAACAAAGAGTGCATCAAAGAGAAATTAAAAGAGCATATCAAGAAAGAAAAAACACATAAATCACAATAGAAGAATAACAACAAGAGGTGAAATAACAAATTGAATGACAAAGAGCACATCAAAGAGGATATCAAAGAGCATATTAACATAGGATGACACAAAAATTAACATATAAAGATTGTGAAGAGAAAAGAACACAAGCAAATTTAGAAGAAAATACTACAAAGAAAAGGTGTTTAAAGGATGTAGCAGAAAATGCTATGAAGAAAAGATGTTTAAAGGATGTAGAAGAAAATCCTACAAAAAAATGTTTTTAGCCAATATCTATTTCCAATTTCAGCCAAAAATTCTCATCAATATGGATATTGCACACAAAAAATTTCATGATAGAATTGATCGATTAACTCAGGTTAAATCTATTATGTGTGCGAGGAGTCATATCTCAAAATTAATATATTTAAAACAAATGCAAGTAGAAATTTCATGAAATGTAAAATAAAAGGAATTCATCATTTATTTTCATTTGAGGATATGTTGATATCATGCGTAAGTTCAATTTTGTTGGTTCATCTTCGATGAAGGACTATATCACTATGGGATAATTCGATATGGAATTTCCAACATTGTTCTCAAATGGTGAATCAAAACAGTTGCATTTAATAGGTGGACAATAAAAATATAGAGGACACACTATTAGTTTTCCAGAAGAAGTTAACAACCTTTCCATGAGGTTACCTCAACATATTCAAGACATGAGGACTTAATGATTGTTGTGTGGAAAAAGGTGTAAAAGGACCATGTTATGATTTCACAATCAGAAAATGTAAATTATTGTGTGCATTAAATTATAATGTTAAGAATGATCCATATTATCACGTAGTTCAAGTTGATGAGAATGAACTTAAATAATTACCTAAAATTGTAGCATATTTATCACATTTGATTAAATCAGTTAAAATACCAAATATAGACAATGAAATCGAATTTTCAATGTTGTAAAAGGTTCCAGAGATTGTGATACATTATATGGCTTAGAAACAAATTATTTTGTAGCAAAGCCTCCAAATGCACTATGATAGATTGTTATTATTTTACATTGTAAAAATAATCCTAATGTAGATGATCTGAATTTGATTGTTAGTTATTGATGTGCTAATATCAGTTTCAAATTTATAATAAAAGTTCTTATGTTTTCTTCTTGTACAAGGGTTTATTGAAGTGCTTATAATTGATAAACAAACAAACTATTAGAGATTAAGATGATTTCATGAACATAAAAGCATGGAAACTAAATGTTGAAAAACAACATATCAACACACAACAAACCACGACAACTGAATCAATAGCACATTGTTTTGATGAAGGGGTTAATCTCTCCTAAGCTACATTTCCTTGATCCAACTTCCATGGCATAGACCTTTGTATTAGGTTCAATTGTGAAAAAATGATGTTTATAGTCTCCTATTGCATCTGTACCCTACTCCAATGGCTACAAAACATCAAAATATACCAATAATGACACTTCCTAAGCCAAAATTGGTCACAAATTGGGTCAATTATGGAAAAAACCAATTTTCCTACATTTTTTGCACTAAATTTGGAAAATATCCTATTAACCCTACTAAATTTTTCATTTCCGCCTAAAAGGGCGCCTCCACCAGTTTGATCACCAGTCTAATCATAGATTAACACACAACTAATGATGGCTTAGTGGATAAGCGTGTCATTAACTGTTTGTTATCCAAACATTAATGGCAGGATTAGATTATAAGTTGAACGCAGATTATATTAACGTAATCTCGGATTAGCGGTTGATAAAACTAGATTATGGTTAGAATCTCCCACCAGTTTTGTTAGTCATGCACCACGGTTCTACAATGAAGACACATGGGAGGGTGCTAGTCTGCGAGGCTAGCCCCGTTAGGACCCCCATTGATTGCATGACTATAATTCAAATATTGATGGTGGAGCATATGGATTAAAACCCATCGATGAAGCAAAGCAGTAAAGCGTGGAAATAGCATGGGGGTGGTCGTGGGTTCGACCCCAACCACCACACCAAACATTTATTACATCGTTAAAACAATAAATCCAAATTTATAAACTTTGGTTAAACTCATGTCCACCCATATCATGTATGTCCTCCAATTTTAGCATAAGTTTGCCCAGTGTGGCCGCCCACCATATGTAGAAACCTCCTGTTAGTTTAGAGTATGCCCACATATACAATTTGTCTATCTTCTAGTTAATACCTCTGCCACATATGGTTACTTTTTCCATCAGGTAGATAGATTTTTTTCCATTGTAGGTAGTAGCTCTGCCAAGTTATATAGCCTCCACTCCCATATAAATAACCTGTCTGCTTTATGTATATCTCCTCCTTGGTATAGTCTAAGGTTTAGACTTTAGATAAATAGCATTATTTCAACCAAAATAAAATATGTCTGACTATAACTATAGTAATGAATGAATTCAAAAATTACCCAAGGTTGGATGGGTCCACATCAAAGGGGGCACGTGGTGGCCCCTGGCTGCACCACCTGTCTAACTCTAGTTGGGCTACTCCAACCTAAAAAAAAAACCTTAGAAACAAATGTAAAAAAAATTCACTTCCAAAGTTCACTGGTGAATCGCACTATGATACTTGTCAGAGTGTCATTGGGCTAAAATTGGAGAATATTCCCTACATATTCTTGGAGTGCTGACTGGACTTCCATGTCATTAGTCTATCAATGTTGTCCAGATTTTTTACTTATTTAGGAAAACAAACAAAAGGTCAGAACATCTTCATTTGGGGTCATATTTTGAGGAAACGAATTGTGCCAGAATCCTAGCGATGAGATCTATATGGTCGTCCTAGTTTGGAGAATTTCTGAGGACTTTCATTTTTGAGCTAAATACTGAGCCTCTAATCATTCCTCGCCACTAGAAGCCTTTTGGACCCCAAAAGATACTATCAATTGTTCAGCAGGTGAGGGTACAACTCCCTCACCCTTTCAATCTCCATCCATTTGGCCTTGGAAGGATTTTGTCCTTTAAGGCCCACTCTAAGGTATTCAACATTCCCTTTGCTTGAAGTTCTAGTTCTTATGTCAAGTATGAGATCTGACTGAATTTCATCAAGGTATTCTGGCGAGAAATCATTTATTGATGGTAGATGAACATGTTTTCCTTGATCATCAATCAAAGGAGGCTCAAACAATCTCAAATTCACAACATTAACGATAGAATATATATGCATATAAGGAGGCAAGTCTAGCTTAAATGCATTGCTACCAATATTTTCTAGAATTTTAAATGGACCATAATGGATTGGCTTGAGCTTTTTACCTTCCCCTTGCAATATTTATTTTCTGATATATAACCAAACTTCATCTCCAGCTTGGAATTTGTGATCAACATGGTGTTTATCATGCCTTGCCTTGTAGCTTCTTTGTCTCTTTTCAAGTTGTTCTTGCACTATGTGATGTACCAACTAAATTTTCTCAATGAACTTCCTTGCCTTATCTATGTCACTATGACCATCTATAGTGACATCTTTCTTAAAGATGAATTCCAAAGTTGATATTGGAAATTACCCAAGACATTCCTCAAATGGCGATGTGTTTGTGGAAGAATGCTTTTCAATGTTGTATGCATGTTGAATGTAATGCAATTGTTGATCCTGCAACTTGGGATGTTTTCTGAAATAACCTCTAATAAGATGAATGAATCTATTTTTAACCACCTAGGTATGACCATCAGTTTGCGGATGAAAGGACATACTCTTCTTCAACTTTTTGTCCACCATGTCCCATAATTTTTACCAAAACTTCCCAACAAACCGGGAATCTCGATCACTTACAATAGAAGTAAGAAGACCAAAATGAACCCAAACATTTTGAAAGAAAATATGAGTTGTTTTTGTTCAGCTGTAATTTTATTTTACATGGCATCAAAAGACACATTTTTCTGAACCTATCCACAACAACATACAAGTAATCATGACCTTTCCTTGACATTGGAAGACCACCTACAAAATCCATTGAGATAATTTCCAAAGGATGTGAAGGAACCAGAAGTGGAGTGTACAATCCAAGTTTCCTATTATTAGGCTTACTTATTGCACACAAAGAACATCCTCTGATAAAACAAGATATACTATCGATCGTGCATGGCCAATAACAATACCTTTGGATATTCGTTATCATCTTGCCTACACCAAAATGTCCAACAATAAATGAAGTGTGTGCCTCCCTTATGATACTATTTATTTATTCCTATGGTATACATAACTTTCTTCAGTGATACAAAAAACTGTTATGCACATGATAATCTAATTCTTCAATTTGGTTTCCTTGACTCAAGCTTTGATACACATATTGAAAATCACTATCATATGCATAGTGTTCAATATAACTTTCATGCATACCTTAATTTTGCTTGAGTATAATAGATGAATTTACAATAAGCCTGGAGAGCATATCAGCTACCTTATTGTAGATTCCATTTTTATACCTGATAACCAAATGAAATTGCTGTAGAAATCTCATCTATCTAAAATGTCTTGATTGCCGCAACTTTGACTATGATTGTAAGTATTGTAATGGGTGATGGTAGGTATGTATAATGGTCTTTTCCCCCATCAAATAGTGCTTCCATTTCTTTACACTTTGTACCAGTGCATATAACTCTTTGTCATAGGTGGGATAGTTAGTCACATCTCCATTAGAATTTCCAGAATGAAACGAAATAGGCTCACCATGTTGCATGAGAACTTCTCCCATGGCATAATCTTTTGCATCTGTTTGGATATCAAATGGCTGTCTAAGATCCGAAATAACCAATAATGGTGTTGAAATTATCATTTTTTTTAAAGCATCATATGATTTTTTCTAAATATCTCCCCAATGGAAGACTTTCTTGACACTTTTCAATGCATATAGCAGAGCTGCAATGGAAGAAAAAATAGCAATAAATTTCCTCCAATGTTGTGCTGCCGCAAGAAGCTTCTTACCTCCATAACTGTATTGGGGTTGGGCCAATTCAGAATGACCTCTACTTTGTAAGGGTCTATCCTCAACTCACCTCCTCCAACAATGTGTCCCAAACACAGTAAACAAGCCTTCCCAAACTCACACTTTGACATATTTAAAAATAACTGCTCTTTTTTCAAGACATTAAGTACGTTGTTCACATGCATGACATGTTCATCTCTTGATTTGCTGAATATAAAAATATCATTTAATTAAACAATGACGAAGTAATCTAGAAATGGTCTTAGAAAATAATTCATAATCGTCATGAAATTAGTTGGAGCATTTGTTAGACCGAATGACATAACTAGCCAGTCAAACAATCCTTGTCTAGTTTTAAATGCAGTTTTCAAAATGTCCTCCTCGACTATTCTAGCTTGATGATAACCACTTCGTAAGTCTAGCTTAGTGAAATCATTTTCATACCTTAACTGATCAAGAAAATCATAAATGTGTGAGAGTGGATAGCAATTCTTTACTGTGATTTTATTCAGTGCACGAAAATCTATGCACATGCACCAAGTCCTGTCCTTCTTTAGTACCAAAACAATCAGTGAACCATATGGAGAAGTAGATGGGAATATGATACCATTGTTCAACAATTCTTGTACTTTCTTCTTGATTTCCAAACTCTCCATAATGGGCATGCGATACATATCAATGTTTGGAAGTGGAACATCCTTCTCCAGCTAAATCTCATGCTAAATTCCCCTCTTGGGAGGTGACCCACTTGGTTCTTGAAACATATCGCCATGTTGACTTAACACATAAAAAAAATCAAATTTTAATTTTTTATCACATCCTTCAAAAATTTTCATTTTCAACATCATCATTTTTCTTGATCATGAGAAGCACAAAATTTTTACTTGCACTAACTAGCCTCTTCAGTTTCCTTGCATTAACTAAAGAAATATTCAGTTTTTTGCAATGAGCTCTCAAAATATACTCCACCCCATCCTTAAGAAAATGATATTTGTTCTCATGGAAATAAAATACCGCTTTCATGTCATACAAATATGGAATTCCCAAGATAACCCCAGAAATGTCAAGCGAGACCACATCTAACTTGACTTCATAAACAAAGTTTGCAGTAATGGCAAATCAAAATATGCATTTCCTTGTAGCCTATAAATTGGAATTCTTAACTATCAAATCCAAAGGATATGACTTATGATGTGGTACAGTTTCAAGGTTAATATTTTTGACCAAGTCTTCTGAAATCAGGTTTGTTTGTGACCCACTATTAAACAATGCATGAATATTTGTATTATTTGAAATCATTCTTACATGGAGCAATTTTATCCTTGTGTATTCATTTGGAGTTTTGTTGTGACTATTTGAGGAACTAGTACTTTCTATGGCTTATTTTCCCTTTTTTACCATTGCTACAATCTTGGTCTCATCACCGAGATCAGATCCAAGATCATGTTGTGTGGTGGCAGTGATCTTTTGTTTCCCCTTGTTATTTGGTTTCTTAAGCCTTATTTTAGGATGTATTTTCCAACAATGGGCTTCATCATAACCCTATTTGGAAGAATGTTTGCATGTAGTTTTCTCCCCTTATTTCTTAACACTTGCATTCTTCTTTCCCTTCCATTTTCCTCCCTTCTCTTTTCCCTTACCCTTTAATGTATTCTTCTTACTACCCTCTTCCTAAATGTTCTTTCACATTGCTTCAAGATGCGTGGCTTGCACACATACTTCATCTAAATTGATTGGGATAAACACAAAGATAGTATGTTTCAAATAGGAATGTAAACCCCCAATGTATTTCAAGAGTATGTCTTGGGAATTCAAGTTTACTCCTAACAACAAATCCCTCTTTGTTAACTCCTCCGTATACTATTGAACTACTTGGCCCTTGAGTTGCATAAATTTTTTCCAACTCATAATTTCTCTGTGCATATAGGCTAATGTATAAAACTATCTTTTAATGGAAGAAATAAATTCAACCCAAGAAATGGATATCTTACCATGGATTCACATCTCCTCTTGAGTCGTTGCTTCCCACCAAAATAGTGCTACTCCTTCTAGCCTTAATGAAGCCAACTAGATGTTTATGTCGTCTTCTTATAGATTCTGAATTTTGTAGTATACCTCCACTTGATGGATCCAATTGTCCAACTTCTCTACATTTACCTCACTATTGTACATGGGAAGTTCAAACTTAATGTCTGATTTGAGTAATGGAGTTTTTCCTTTTGGGGTTTTTGAATGAGTGTGGGTGGATTTTGTGGTGGAAGTGGAAGATGATGTTGATGAATATGATGAGGATGAGGATGGTATATATGGATGTGGCTTTCCACCACTTCCCTTCGAACACTTCTCTTCATCCTTCTTATCATCTGGAGTTCCTTATCCATGTGGAGGCTCACAACCTTCTCCTACCCTTTCTGCAGTGAATGCATCAAACATGATTTTAACCATTCTCTTAATTTCATTGAAGTCTCTATTGACATCTTCCTCTTCTGAATTTCCTTGAGTCTCTCCAACACCTAAAATTATGGCTAAGGATTCAAGCTCAACTTCTGAAGCAGGTACCTTTTCAATCAACTCAGCTTCTTGTGTGATTTGGACCTCTTCAATCTCAACTTCTAGGGATATAACTTGAGGTTCTTCAAGTGTAGCTATAAGTGGAACTCTGGGTGAAGATGATTCTCTCTCAACTCTCCTTATTCTTGTCCCAACCTCAAGACTAGCAACCAATAGCTTCCCTTCTCCTCTCTGCAACTTCCACCTTGAAAGCATCACAAAAATCCAACTATTAAAACCCTTCTTCCACAATCTCAAGAAAAGTAAGAAAACAACCTTTTCTTTGATACCATCTTGATCTAAATTTTATTGTTAGTTATTACTGTGCTAATATCAGTTTCAGATTTATAGTAAAAGTGCTTATGATTGATAAAAAAAAAACCTGTAGAGATTAAGTTCATTTCATGAACATAAAAGAATGGAAAATAAATGTTGAATAGCATCATATAAACACACAACAAACCATGAAAACTTAATAAATAACACATTTTTTTGATGAAGGAGTTCACCCCTCCTCAGCTACATCTCCTTGGTCCAACTTCCATGGCATGGGCCTTTGTATTAGATTCAATTGTGCAAAAACGATGTTTACAGTCTCTTGTTGCGTCTACAACCTACTCCAATGGCTCCAAAAAATCAAAATCTACCAAGAATGACTCTTCCTAAGCCAAAATTGGTTGAAAATTAGCTCAGTTATGGAAAAAACCAATTTTCCTACATTTTCTCCACTAACTATGGAAAATATCCTACTAACCCTGCTAAATTTATTATTTCTGCCTAAAAAGGTGCCTCCGCCAATTGGAACGCCACTATAATCACAGATTAACACACATTTAATGATGGCTTGGTGGATAAGCGCATCATTAACTCCACGTTATCCAAACGTTAATGGGCAGATTATATTAGGAGTTATGTGTATATTATATTAACGTAATCTTGGATTAGTAGTTGATAAAACATGAATATGGTTATAATCTCCTACCGATTTCATTATCCCTAAGCCACTATTCTTTGATGAAGACACATGGGAGGGGGTTGGCCCCCTTCGGACCCTCGTTGATTGCAGAGATATAATTCAAATATTGATGATGGAGCATATGGGTTAAGTTCCATTGGTGGAGAAAAGTGGTAAAGCGTGGATGTAGTATGGCGGTGGTCATGGGGTGGACCCCGACCCCCTCACCAAAATTTTGTTACACCGTTCAAACAATAAATCGAAAGTTATAATTTTTTTTTAAATTCATGTCATCCCATATAATTTTTGTCCACCAAGTTTAGCATAAGTCCTCCAAGTGTGGCCTCCCACCATATGTAGAAACCTCTCGCCAGTTTAGAGTCTACCCACATATACAATATGTCTGTCCACTAGGTAATACCTTCGCAAAATATAGTTAGTCTGTCCATCCGGTAGATTTATGTTTTTCCATTGTAGGTAGTAGCTCTGCCAAGTCAGATAACCTCTGCTCACATATAAATAGCCTATCCGCTATATGTATATCTTTGTCTTCGTATAGTCTAAGGTTTAGACCTTAGATAAATAACATTATTTCAACCCAAATAGAATATGTCTAACCAGAACTATAGTAATGAATGAATTAAAAAATTACCCAAGGTTGGATGGGTCCACATCAGAGGCGGCACATGGCGGCCCCTACCTGTGTAAGGTCCCACCTTAACAACTATCAATATTATAGATAATTATTGAACACTAAATTCAAAATGCGATATTATTATTATTTTTTGTTTCTGAACCCCAAGACAAGCCCAAAGACAACTCTCACTCAAACCCCAAAGCCAAACTACCAAACGACAACCATCACTTGATCCTCAAGCTCTAAAGTCAAATTTAAAAGAAATATTATTTACTAGGACGAATGAATATCAAACTTTACGAGCCATAATTTCCAACAACCTAATTGTTACTTCTATTGTGACTATTTTGATTTTATTTTAAATAACATGCTTACGAATTCTTTACCTAAAAGGATAATTCAGCTTCTATAGGAGTGGCATCCAATATTTGTAATTTCATATGTAGGATGACACTACAAAAATTCACTTACTCACATTTGACTTTATCAACATGAATTTTAACTCAATGGGATTACCACACATATTCATTGAGACACTCCATAAGCATCTTGATTACAAATCTTAATTTCACTCAGGAATTTCTTTTTGTAGAAAATTCATAAATTTAAATATCTACAACTATTGACTCATTATGACAAACATTTTGCAAGAATACAATATACATGCATTCATGCATTTTTTCAAACACTTGCCGACCATCATCTCTTAAGAAAATTTTGAAAACCACTAACAACATGAAATATGATTCTTACTCAACCTATTTTCCTCATAAAATTCAGAAATTTAAACTTTAATATTTGCATATTAAAACATAAACTAAATCTTCTTAATCATTGACCAAAAACTCAAGAACAAACACCCATAGTTGGCAGCAGTAATATGCAAAATCGCCTAGATTTATGATCTGGGTTCTAAAAATTATTTTTTTGGAATCAAATGGGGGGTTCCATGGTCAAAGGCACTGATACCCCTTGATGTTCAGCTGAAATCACATTCAAAATTCCTAGGAATTTGATTCTTAAAACAACAAAAAATGATATCCCTAATGTTTCATTTACGACTTTTGTCAAACACATGGAATGAAAACTTTCAACTACAACTCTACATGAGGAAAAAAACCCAAAGTTGTGCCACTATGATATGCTCATTGAGTTCACACATTCCTAAATCCACCATATGAGTTCTTGAAATATTTTACAACCCACAAGCTAATTCATTTGACACAATTTGACAAGCTAATTGCACCCATTGCTACAATTTGACATACACATGGCAACCCTGAATGCTACAACCATTAAGGATTTTTGTCAAAATTTTGATAGTACTATTACAAAAACTTGAATTACAAAACATTTAATTATTGATAAGAATATGAAACATAAGCCATAACTGAAATTTACCTCAAACCGACCTCAAGCATTTGATCTTCCAAACCATATTTTAGTTGCCATTATTTTTTCATTTTCTTCTAAGGGTTGATTCTATAACTCCTCCAGGTATATTTTGGGTACTTGTCCATTTTCTTACTTCTGGTGTAAGCTACAAGTTAGCACTTATTCATGCATAAATAAATTGATAGCATTACTCATTCATGGATTTTTTCAAACACTTTGCAAAATATCCTAAAACCCTTTCTAAAGCATGCATCTAATTACTTGAAACAAAAACATAACTTGTGAAACACTTACCCAAATCCTTTCGAATTTATTTATTGCAATTACCTTCAACAATATTTGGATTTCCTTTCTCAAATGCTACAATACCAAGATTAGTACCATAAACTACACCAATAATAACTCCAATATTGAGATCTAAACATCCATACATATAAACTGATCTTAGTCTTAATTTTTAACTAATCAATAATATTTTGGATAACATAAGCTTAAACCAAAAATAGATGCTTACAACAATTCAAATTTATACTTTTTATTTTATGCTAAAGCTATACTATAATTTTAGGACAATGGAAATTATACTTGAAGAGATATTCAACTCCATCGTTGAGAATATGTTCCACATTTGATCCCTTAACCAACTCATTGGAACCATCCTGTTTTCCACCCAACCATATCTAGGGAGAGCTCCTCCCATTAGAACCCTCGAGCTGTAAGAGCTCACAAACAATACCAAAATATAGCAGAGAGATATCCAATGCAAGTTGAGGAAGATAAATTTCAATTCCTTCCAATATCACTCATGGTCATCTCCACCATGTATAGCTGCTTAGTAATTTAGTTTAGGAATTTCAAATTCATTTCAAAATAAATTGGCTACTCTCAAAGTCTCTCCCTCACATTTTTTTACAAATGTCTCCAAATCTTGCTATCACAATCCCCCCCCCCCCCCCTTCAAGTGAGATTACATGAGACACATATATAGGAGGAGCAATAAATTATTCTCATAAAAGAGGATTAATATACATGCCTTGTATTCGTTTTAGAGGAGCGTAACTCATACCATTAAGGAGAGGTATGCATGTCTTAGTCAAGGAGTGTAACATATGCATTAAAGGCAGTGTAAGAGGAATCTTTTATGGCATGTATTTAATGAGTGTAAGAGGATTAGTCATTCCTTGATGAGTGCATAAAAGAGAGTGTAATGTATTATTAAAAGAGAGAGAGACAGAGCCATGAGAATCATCAAGGAGAGAGGTATGAAGTGATTGTGAAGATATAATTCCATTTTAATAATAATATCAGAGTCTCCTAAAAGAAAATAATAATATTAGTAATATTATTAATATTGATAATTGAGTTGATATTGAACTATTATGATTGATTAAAGATGAGTTAAGTGATTTTTATTCAAGTATACTTGATTACCCATTAATTGGAGGTGATTTACTATTTTTGGAAAGTCATACTTGATATGCTAGACATGACTTTCTATTTTTAGAAAGTCACTCCAAAATTGTCAGGAATGAGATTTTATTAAAGAAATTCATCCCTGAGTTGCCCATGAGTGGTATTTTTCTTCTATAGAATATGGATTCTGCAACCCTATTTCATGCATATTTGTGCCTTAGTAGATTGATGACTGCACACCCTAATCTACTCTAAAGATCCAAGATTCCACACCTTGATATTTTTAAATATTCAGGACTTTGTGCCCTAAACATTTTATTATATATCCAAGAATCCATGTCTTTATCTTTCATGGATTTAGGACTCTGCGCCCTGATCTAGATGTTATATATCCAAGACTCCACTCCACATATTTATATTTCATGGATTTAGGACTCCACGCCCTAATTTCCATGTCTTCTCATCTTTTCTTCTTTGAAACTCCATGCTTCACCTTAAGGTACTAATTGTGAGCTCATATCCATCTGACGATTTTTTGGTAAGGTCTTCTTCCAAGACCTGCACACATCAAAATCTCATAGATCAAAGGAACCAAATGAATTTCATAATTAAATTATTCACATTTTACCAACTATTGTGCATGACTTCCTCAATCATTTTGGTTTTGGAGAAATTACTTCCACGGTCATTTATAACTCGAACATCCTTGTTGAAAATGACCAAGTCCCCTGCCACATCATGCTTAGTACAAGAGTACATACATATAATCATGCAAATACGGTATCATCCATAAATCATAATTAACCATATGTTCCACATAACCATTATCATCCATGGATTTGTGTCTCGATCTTGGATCACCATCCCTGTTATACACCTATGTCCAAAATAGGATACCAAAAGAGAAAACATTGCTAATATGCTCTTAACCAAAATCAATTCTTATGCACAAACCATGGATATTATCGGGGGAAGCACCTGAGAACCAAGACACAAACACCCAAACTAGGTCTATATAATCATGTGTACATAAGTCTATCATGCATAATATTATATCATTATATCAAAATCCCTACCATCTCTACTCATCCACTATACGAAGGGACACTCTATATACTCCCCCTCTTGGGGGCTAAACTTAGCCAAAGTTTTTTCTATTGTCATAAAGATACTTAGTTCTTTTAGGTTCTCTTATCAATAAGTTGTTAACATTATATATATATATATATATATATATATATATATATATATATATATATATATATATATATATATATATATATATGTATGTATAATGTTAACACCTTATTGATAAAGCCCCGAAAATATAACAAGTATGTATGACAATAGAAAAACTTTGTTAAGTTGCTTAAGAGGAGATATCTCTATATATATATATATATATATATATATATATATATATATATATATATATATATATATATATATATATATATATATATAATGTTTTCTAAATTTGAAGCAACTCCATGAGAAGTGAAACATACCATTCTCAGTCAAGTAGAAAATATATTCATGCCACATTAGGCATGTTTTGATATAAAATGCCAAATATCAAAACCAACCATGCAATTTATAGCACCTGTCAAAAATACTATTTTATGTAATTGATATAACATCTACTTAAGTTATCTATAATAATTTGATATTCTACATGTTTTTTTTTTTCATTGTCTACATGAATCCTACATGTGCCATCTTCTTAGTTCTATAGTATGTTGAGCTTTCCAATCTATAAATAGCTCACACATTGGTATTATAAAAAACACTGATTTTCCATCCCAACTCACAATCAAATCAAATTTCCATGCAATAAGCATAAAAATCATCCTCATACGATTTCCTATGAAGCTACACAACAAAACATGATGTCATATTTAAAACCCATTGTTTCATTCCAGTTTATTTATGTCTTCTCAATCCATGCTTCCTCGTTTCATTCCATAAGAAATCATTTCAATCAAAATCTTTAGGATCTACCTATATTTTTTACTAAATTCAGGAAAACTCACAATTTGACGTTCACGACACCATTTTTTATTTTATAAAGTAAGAAGCTAAGGTTACATATAGTCCTCATTGACCCACTTATGTATTATAGACCATTCATTTAGTTTCCATAATATTCATTATTATTCACTTCTATAACATGAGAATCAATTATGAATGACTATGTTAGAAGATCTTAATTCCAAAAGAAAATTAATGATATCTTTTTGAAAGCGACTTGTAATCAAGAAAAATTCTCATAATAATACAAATACAATATCTATATTATTGAATCTACATTGATAACTATAAGTCAATTTGTTTTCCAACTATAAAATCGCTCAGGATTTCTATTCAGTAATTAATCAATTCATTTTGTTTCAGGTCTTATTCCTTACTATTAATAGGTGTACAAAAACAAGCCATGAAAACCATACATTTCTCAAAATGTGAAGGATATTGTTGAATCTAAATAAAATTTAGACTATCATAAGGGAATTTCTATCCTAAAGCTAATTTTATTTTTATTTTTTTTAAATATAATTACCACCATCTCAAATTATTACAATATTCTGTAGGAATAATAAATACTCATACAACTATGCATATAAGCACAAAATTTCTATATCCAACAATCGCTTCCATTCCACATACAATACAGTCATCTTAGGCTTGTAAATCATGCAAGAGTTCCAATTCATCAAAATTTGATCTCACTCTCCTTCAATTTCTCCCTAAGAAAATATCACAAGCACATATTCTTATAAAAGGAGAACTGAACAAAGGTTTTCAATAATCACATACCTCTTTAACCACATAAAATGTTTATCTTGTAAACATGTTATTCTCTTAAAAATTTACAAGCTAATAAAATTCCCAGAAAGTAGTTCATCAAGTTCATAAGCAATATGAATTTTTGACTCGATCGCCTAACTAACAATAGTTTAGCGGAGTTCTTGAGTTCAATTCTCATAATTTCTCTAATTAATTTGGTTAAATATAATTCAACCAATATTCAATTGGAAAAAGAATTAAAGGGACTATTATGGCTTTCCTAGACCTAATTTGTCTTAAGCTAATAGAAAAATATTTCATCAACTTATCCCAATAATCTCTTTCTACATTTCAAGAATTTGAAAATAATTTTAATTCTACCTAAATCCAACACATACGAAATAATTACCATACTAGAGGATAGATACTTAGTTCACACTTGACTCCATATATCAAAATTAATTATTCCAAACATTCTAAATCACCTAATGATGTTCACTATATCAATATTAGTATCCTCATTTGTAGCAAAATTATGTTATGAATCTCTATCCATTTAACTTTAATTACACATAATAAATCATCCTTAATCATCTCTACGAGATTCCATCAAAATAATTTGTTCATTCTAACCAGAAAAATTACTTAACTCATAGATATATGTTAGTATGGATTCCACACCCATGCCTTACCTACTTAGCTCATAGATATATGTTAGTATGGATTCCACACCCATACATTAGCTCATTACTTAGCTCATAGATATGTGTTAGTATGGATTCCACACCCATACATAACTTGAGGAAAACATAACCTTCAAGTGTTCCTTAAAATGGCTTCTACAACCATTCATGCACAAGTCATTTAAGCCTCTTATTTATTAGAAAGGTCACACATCAACCTATTATTTTAGTAATTTCAAGTTTATTTGATGGATAATGTCAACCTAAACTACAAAAACATCATACTTATTAGGAATGTATTCCCAAATCATATTTAACACATCAAATTAACGCACATACATTACTCTTGAATCTACATTCATAGTTAAAAGTGATATCCTTAAATGTAGCTTATGTTAAGTTTCCATTAGTGTAGATAGGAAAAGAGTCAAAATTAACATGATGAACTCAATCATGATGTTAATTGGCTCTCAACCTTTCACCTGTGACACATTCCAAAGCATATATAGCAAGGTTATCATACTATAGTCCATATTAATCCAATATTTTACATGTTAGATATCATTTCAGCTAGTAAATATGGCTACTAGGTCCATATCACATTGATGATGATGCCTTAAACATATATGCAACCATGCATGCAGTCCACCTATCTTACTCATCTATTGACAATCAAGCCATTCACATGCTTGGGTTTAACCCCAATATTCTCAAGCACATCCTTTCCCAGCATGTCCTTAAGTCTTTTAACATATTTCTAATAATTTTTCTAAACAAAAATATAAAGGAATATAAGAAAGCATTATTTTTTTATTTCATGAATCTATAAATTACATAATAATAATAATATCCCCTACGCAACCAATATGCTTCCAAGTCAACATATACAACAACTCAGCATGCATGCAAAATCAACATTCATACATCATCAACCCAAAAGTAAGCATGTTGGCCCATTAGGCCCTAGTGTTGTAACTTGCTCTGATACAATATGTAAGGTCCCACCCATGATGAGGCTGAGCAAGTGCTCAATGCCTATCACAGTAGCACTTGCGGGAGTCACCTCTCTAAAATTTCCATTTCCAGCAAAATCATGTGTGTGAGTTACCTTTGGCCTTCTCTCTTTAGCGATTGCATTGAGGCAGTCAAATATTGTCCTAATTGTCAATTATTCATCCCTATGGCTTTAGATCCACCTACTCCCCTCTATCTTGTCATTGCAGCTGGTCCTTTTTGTAAATGGGCTATTATTGACTCCATCTTCCAATAACCATAAGTATATTATCGTGGTGGTCGACTATTTCACCAAATGGGATGAAGCCATGCCCACATTAAATACCACCGTAGCTACGTCAACCCTCTTATTCTTTAACCATGTTATCACTTGATTTAGGGTTATGAAGAAATAAGTTTATGACCATGGAAGACAGTTAAAAGATGATATCTGGAATGATCTATCCTCACTGTTGGGATTTGAACACCAATATTCATCGTCTTATTACCCCCAAGGAAATGACTAAATTGAATATATCAATAAAATATTTAAAATTGTGCTTCAACAAACAATGAATAAGCACAAGACCAACTAACATATTATGTTCTTCCCTTCTTTGTGGGCCTATAAAACCTTTGACAACTGCCACTAGGTTCACTCCTTTCCACCTTGTTTTTGGATAGGAGGAAATATTTCCAAACGAGTGTGAAATCTCCCCCCTCCACCTTGCTTTCAAACTCCTCATGGACACCCAACCTTTAGAAAAATGAATTATCATGCTAGAGCATGCCAATGAATATCGTCGTACAAACCATTGAAGTGGAAAAAAACACACTGAAGATCAGTATGATCATAAATTCCACCCTAGTACCATTCATGAAGGAAACCTTCTTCTTTTTTATGAACAAGATCATGATTTCATGGGGCGTTGGAAATTTGAGCCATTATGGCTCGGCCCTTACATAATTTGGCTTGGTCCTTACATAATTTGTAAGTGTTTGAGAGAAAGGCATACCTTATAGCGGATCCAAAAGGAGGAATCCTTCTGAACCCTCGCAATGCACGCTACCTGAAGAATTTTTTACCCATAGCATATCCCATTGAAATGCGTGTAATTTTTTTTTTCAGCATTTAGGTAGCTTGCATCCCCTATAATATCATTCGTTGTATTATTTCCTCATCCACATTGATCCATCATCCACACCTCATATCAGTTATGTCGATGGTGCAAGTCGCTTCTCCAGGAATGTAGCCTTGACGGCTTGGGCCATTTTCACCCCTTTGCATTCGTTAGTTCACTCCATCAGAGTTTACATTGGATCTTCCAACAATAAATAGGCCAAATATGATGCAATGATAGGTTTTTTAGTCGATTCCATTGATCATAAAATCCTCCAGCTTCATGTTTGTTTTGATTCCTTGCTAGTTTTCATGCAATTGAATGGAATTTATCATGTGCGCAATTATGTCCCATTTATAAAATATCTATGAGTTAAGGTTTTGGCACGTCAAATT
This sequence comes from Pinus albicaulis, assembly GCA_034641835.2. Taxonomy (NCBI): domain Eukaryota; kingdom Viridiplantae; phylum Streptophyta; class Pinopsida; order Pinales; family Pinaceae; genus Pinus; species Pinus albicaulis. The sequence continues at coordinate 1,501,236,435 of CM076582.1, forward strand.
GACTCCATTACATTCAATCATGTTCATAGAGCACAATATAAATATGTAGATACCATTGTAAATAAAACATTAGATTTTAATTTGTCATATATACAAGAAGACATCCATAACATAAATAAATGGTGAACCACAATTGTCACAAAAGATGCATAATCATATTATGTATCATAGTATCCAACATATAGTGTTTTGAGTTTGCTACTCTAAATACACCTGACATGCCCATAGAATGTTACAGCATAAAAAAATATGGTTTCATATATCCCTATTCTAATCACTGTCATATGGAGGATCTCGAGACAATCACTCCATACCACCAACCTGTAAGTCTCAAACTTCATCACCGGACATAGTTATTCACCTCATGATACCTCACCATTTTTAGGGAAGACCAGTGCACTCACATGTATACTGATATTCTATCCCATTCCATCTACGCTCTGTTACCCTAGTCATTAGCATGTCAAAACTATGGCGAAGATGCTCCAGTAATGCATCACTATCTGATCTCTGTTGTGATATCAAACCACCCTAATCTGCAACCCCAAGTGATGCAGCTTGTCTTGTATATCCCGTCGGATTCACCAGTGATATATCTACAAACCATATGTTTCGAAATCATTACCACATACCTTCATTTTCTAAAGTGTGCATGTAACAAGTATATAGCAACTTTCACTTACCATCTAGACCCCATGCTCCTCCTAGATAGAGTGGTAAGTGAGGATCTACATGATCGTTCGTTCCACTATATGGATATTCATCTATGTATAGTGGAATTTGGTCCCAATGAGAAAATAACTCATGTCAGAATAGTCATGAAACTACCCCTCCACCTCATTGTAGTAGCTTCCCCCAAGGACGCATCCTAGGCTCCTCTAGGGCCCCATCACAGATTTGTACATGTGGTGAGATGGTTGGGATATTCTCAAATAATAATGAGCATAAATTGTCCCAAATGAATATTTATCATTTTTCCATCACCTGTGTAGACACAAATGTTGTTTCAACGACGAAAACATCGTCTGGGCCCACCCATATTAGGTCCCTTCTAATACACTGTCCAAAACCATCATCTTCCCCCAAGTGATGTGATAAAAGGAATGATTACCCAAAATACACACCACTGTAGCAGTTGTAGCCTATGTCTCGAGTCTCTCTATATGAGCTAATTGTACTCTGGTACCATTTTACTTGGAACTCTTCAACTCATGTGTCTATTTTCTTCATCAGTAACCATTATTTACTCATGTTTTTTTGGTCCGCTCCGGGGCTCGACCATGTGGCAGCATCATCGAATCATCCTTGTTCATAGCATCCAATATGATTCATCCCCACATTCATCAAGTCTTTTACGAGTCCTATTGAGTCCATTTACAATGTTCCATCCATCTTTGCATCCCATTCATCCCATTTTTCTCATTTTGGCCTTGAGCTATACTACTCTATCTTTGAAAAGGCTCTATATGCGTGATCAACCATCCCCTCTGGAATCGATTAAGTCACTTCTAGGTCAACCATCGATATTATGCTTTAACAAGGGAAGTCTTCATCCCACCACTCATATTATTTACTTCCATCATCATCCCTGGTATCAGTCAATTAGTCCCTTTACTATCATCTCTCATGCCTTTGTTGAGGGTTCCTCATTCCCTCAACTCTGGCAGGCCCTCTTCTGTCAAATTTAGCACATTTATTCCAGAAGTATGGTCTAGAGGAGAGTGTACCTTGGTTTTATCTTTCATCATTGTTCAACACCTCGTATCAAGAAAAGGGAATCATTATTTCCCTTTGACTTGGTTGTTTCTTATGTACTCGACTCCAACTCATTATCACGCGATCCAGAATCATACAATTCATGGTCCAGTGATCCAAGAACTTTCAATAGTGTTTCATGGGTGTGTGTGATATGTTCCAGACCCCATGAGGGGGTGGCCATTTAGTTAGCCCCACACATGCCTGAATGATAGCAGATTATGATCCAACCTCATATGTAGTTCCACGGATTTGATGGGTTTGGTTTTAGTCGCTTGCAACACAAAAAACATGCATGTCTCCTTCAGATGATCCACTATATGTTTAGAGTGCTTTCTTGTTCAGCAAGGTTTCTTTGCTCATGATTCCCCCTCCCTATGTCACCTTGAGGGGCATCATTTCTCATGTACTCAAATTTTATTGTATTCACTCCTGGCCTCTGTTTTCCAGGTGCAGTATGTAAATGAGACTCATTGTATTTTTGTATCACATTCTATCACATTGATACCAGCATATCATGTATCATGCATCAGGTATTTTTTAGCTCAGTCCCACATTACTAGGAACACCATTATTATATTTACATAGTTATCTCGGCAGGAATGGGTATGCCACCCCCGCCTCATTTCAGATCATATACTCTGAAGTAAAAGGACACTTATATCATATTAGTAGGTCTCGCCCCCTCCATTCCTTTGTACTTCCTTGCATTTCTCTCTCTCTCTCTCTCTCTCTCTCTCTCTCTCTCTCTCTCTCTCTCTCTCACTCTCCTTTGGTTTCTCGTGGAAGTGTAACCTACAACATATTTCGGTCATATGATTTTCTCTTAACATTCATACATTGGGGGGTAATTTTTTATCACCTAAACAAGGATCGCTTAGCCATTTCTAACTAGGTGGATCCAAATACACCATGTAGAATTACTTTTACCACAGTAAAATCACTTTCACCATGGGAAATAATTAAGTAAACCATTTTTATTTAATTATTTCTGATTAAAATTAGAAAACTCATGAGAATAATTGAATAAATCATTATTTATTTAATTTTCTCTAGGAATAATTATTAAATAATTATCTAATAATAATTCATTCTCACATTTGACTAAATCGCCTTGGAATAATTAAATAAATCCTTATTTATTGATTATTCCTTAATTTTGTTTTTGGAATAATTTTTAAACCATTATTTAATAATCATTTCAATTTCGCACCTTCCTTAACCATTGCAAAGTGATTAATAAATAAATTTTATTTTTTTATTACTTCTAAAGAAATATATTTGACCATTTTGAATATTTTTTCCTCTCCAAAAAAATATAATAAAGTATTCCTAATAGTTAGATCTTGATTTGATTAATAATATATTATTATTTCCCATTTTCGAGATCAGCCAAATACTTTGTTATTAATAAGAGAATTATCCATTCATTCTTCACCATGATCACTATCATCACCACCAGTATTGTATTATAAAATTTGAGCTCCCACTTGAGCTCTACTTTATGTTTTGGGATTTCTACATATTGAGAGAGAGAAAAGACTGATGAAGCACAAGGATATCAAACGACCCATCCTATGGAGGGGGATTCGTAGACCCTTGCTTTAGATCTCCTTCACCAGGTGTTTTTTAATAAAATTATTATGCATTCAAAGACTTATTCCACTGGGTTATTACATTAGATATTTATTGTTGTTTCATGTTTTAGATCACTTAAAAACTTTTTTTTGTAGGGTTTTCTTGTTTTTTTATTGTAGATATGAAGCGTAAACGACCATATATTGTCACAAGGGTCACTTGTAACCAATGACTTAACTGAAGATTTTTTTGTACATCCTCCCAAAATATTTACACTAACAGCGCATTCCATGAGGTTGTAGGAGTTCTCTCAAGGAGGCCGAAGAGGGCGCATGGCACAAGTATGAAGGCTGAAAGGTGAGGTTTTGTGCCTTTGGAGTGGGCTCATGCACTCAAGAGATGAAAGATGACACATGGCACAATTCTAAAGGATGAAGAGAAGAGCTTCATGCCTTCAAAAGGAACTATTCCACTTAAAGGTTTGGAGGGAGCATGGTCCATCAAGGAAGGTTGAAGGATTGAGCTTCGACTCTTCAAGGTGCACCAATGCACTCAAGGAGGTCACACTTCTTCGTGTCAAGGGAGTGCACTCACGGAATACTTAGAATTTTTGGAGGGCGTAGTTGGGAACAAGGAAGGGGATTTTCACTTTGGGAGTGCATCTATCTCTCAAGGAGGGCATAGGGTGCACTTACAAACAACAAAGAGTCTTACATTAAGGCTTCATAGTGTGTGCATGCTCTCTTGGTCTTCATGAGCTCATTTTTCATTTGTGTAAGTCTTGGTGATAAGGAAAGGGTATAATTGGATGGGTTTAAATGTAAAACCATGTGCGACTCATGTGAAAATTTATCAATCTAATATAGAAATACAATTGCAGAAAATTTAAATTACATTATCTACTTGCGTTTATATTAACAAGTTATTTTTTTGAATACTTCGATAAAAATATTAATTTAAACACATTGTAGCCTACACCAATATACAGATGAAGAAAGGAAAAATAAATGAGACAGTCACAAAAAGGGCACATTTATTTTCGGAAAAATGTCCCTGGAAAAACTGAATGCGGGAAAACTGGTGCAACAGATCTTAGGGTTTGTATTACTAAGCAACAATATTATGAGTACAACTAGGGTGCCAAACTCTGGCTCATCCAACAAAGAAAAATTTCCAGCATATAGATAAATAGTGAATTTTAACTCACACTACAAGTCCCGACTGATCTAGATCAAAGACAGGTGAAACCCCAAATTCCTCTGGCAGTAGAGGCGTAGGCATGCACAGGTCTAGATGAGGACGATGTCACCCCTTCTTTGCACTAATCTGCCTCTCAAAAAAACAAATTTTAACCTTCCTGGCTTAGAAACCCCATTCTTGAGCTAAATCTGGACTGTCTCTCGAATGCTCTATGCTGCCCCTGCATGAGCCCTATGTGGGCCTGCGTCACCCTCTCTGGGGACTCTGTCGCCTCTCCTCGTGGCTACGCTTATTCCTCTATTGTCTCTCCTTTCCTTGCTCTGTTATGTGTTCTTGGTCCTCCAACCAATAACTACTTCTACCCCTTGCTCCAACTGAATCACTTAGATCTTATCTTTGTTTGAGCACTTCTATGTTATAGGAATTTGATCTCTAGATTCACTGTGTGTGTGTTCTCCAACTAACCCTCAAGCCTTCCTTTATACTTTCTTGTTGATGAATCAAAATACATGATATAATCCTTAATCAATGGCTAAGATTAAATTAGACTTGATCCTCATCACTTGGAAGCTTCTCACCTACATGTTAAATTAATTCACTTTAATTATTTTAATTCCCTAAGTTTTAACTTAGCCTCCATTAAAAAATAATTAATTATTTGAGTAAATTTTTCTCTATGTGGAATTTCTCAAAACGATTTCTAGGTCTTGGAGACCTCATGTGTTCTAGCCCCTCTAGAAAATTTCGGAGCTAGAGCACATCCTTTGCTACCCAAAAATCAACACTCCCTCTTAGAGAGGAATGTACTCTAGTAATACTTCTCACCAGAAGCATTACTGATGATCGGATTGTTGCCCATCATCCACTCTGCTGCTACAATTTGTACTTCTTCCCATGACTCTACCATTGTCACTACTGCATCTATACTGTAACTCCCTCTCAAAGTGTTGCATCATGCTACCCATAGCACTTCCACTGCTAACTACTGCACTCTATCTTACTTGTTGGGAGTTAAGCAACTGAAATAAATCCTAAAAACTAACATACTGGTAATTCTAGATCCACCTCAATGTTAGAACTACCTCTGCCACTAATCTGTGTTGAACCTCTAATGTTAGTGCATTGCTACTTCTATTCACTATGTAAGAACTTCTCTTTACTGTTTTGCACCTCTGTGCACTGTGCTGCTGCTGCTGCCTCTACTTCATGCTGCTTTAGACTTTTGTGCTCTAGCTCTGCCACTATTTCTCCATCATCCCTCAAACCAACTAACACCCATCATTCTACTATTATCATTAAGGGATCCCATAGCCGTATGCAGTCCAAGAGTTTGGGAACCTCAAGGATCCTACCCCTTTTTCATGTAGCTAATCTACAACTCGATATCGCCCCATTTCTTAGGTGCTTGAGCACTCATGGCACATCCATCATCACCATTCTCATCATCTTGAGCTGGATCAGCCTTCGAGTTGAATTCTTCCTTGCCCTTCTTCTTCATAGGGAACTATGTGGTGAAATGTCTTAGTTCCCCACATTTGAAGCATCTGACCTTCGAAAGGTCCTTGTTTTTCCTTCTCTGTTGCCCTTGTTGTCCCTTAGATGTGAGATATGCATGTTACTCTTCCGCCTTCTTGAATTTGATCCCTTTTATATTTCTTCCCACCTAGGTCATCCATCACTACTATTTTTGTCAAAGAACTTCCCGCATATCTTCCTAGCTTGGAAGAGTTTCCCTGCCCAAAATACCTTGGAAAAGGTTTCCCGAGCATTTAGTGATTACATTCAAGGAAGGGATAACATCTGGTGTAGACCCTATGGAATCTAGTTAATCTCGTATCCCTTGCAATATAATGAGGAAGGGGTTAATCTATTCTCCCTTCTACATATGAAATAATCTCAGTTGGATTTCAAGCAACATCTTCCACTAAATGGAAGATCTCTGGTACATAGTGGTCAAGGCATCCGAAATTTTTCTTGTTGTGTTCTTCTCATAAATATGTGGGATCACATGATCCTTGACTCCATCCATGACCATGAGTTTTTCTTTTTCCCAATCCTCCTCATACTTCTTGAGAGAATTAGCATGAATCGGAACAAGAATAATGTTCAAGGCATGATCCTTGATGTGATGTTCATCCAAAACATCCAGGATCCTTACCTTCTAGATGAAAAATTTGGATGCTCCATCCAACTTGTAATGATCCCTCAGTGCATTCACGAAAATATCTACTCAACTAAGTGTCAAAAAAATCCCTTTCTCTCTCTTCCACTGCTACCCCAAAAAAACTTGTATCTGTATTTCTTTGGAGATATAAACCCTTTAAGGAACAAGCTCCCTCTGAATTTCCTTCATGGAAATTCCTTTGCCAACATATGTCGAAACACTCCTCTCTGATATTACTTTGCTTCAGCTCCACTCGACATTTTTCTTCACCAAAATAATCAGTGCCCCACCAACAACTCTAGAAAGAAACTGTACTGCACCTCTAGCCATGACAATCTAGAAATTTGAGAATACATAGCCTTTGTGCTGACTGAGCAAGAATAGCGTTGCCTTCTGCAGCTATAACGTCACCCTAGCAGGCCGATGCAAGCTCTGCATGAGCCTTCCCAGGTGATCGCACCACCCTTCCTCTCCCTCTCTGGCCTAGGACTGTGTTTTCTCTTGGGGAAACTGCTTTCCCACCGCATAATTTATTCTATCCTTTCATTGATGGATTCAGTCTGTCTTGATCTACAATCTCTCTCATACCATGTGAAAATTTCTGAATCTAAACTAGAAATCCTACTGTAGAAAAATTGATTTACATTATCTGATTATTTTTATATTAACAAGTTATTTTTCTGAATATTTTAGTAAAAATATTAATATAAATACACTACAGACTACACTAATATACAGATCAAGAACTGAAAAATAAATAAGAAAATCACACAAAGGACACTAATTTTCAGAAATATTTCCTTCGAAAATCCCAATGCGGGAAAACTGGTGCAACAGATATGAGGGTTTGTATCATTAAGCAACACTATTCTGAATACAACAAGGGTGCCAAAATCCATCTCACTCAACAGAGAAAAATATTCGACAAACAGATAAAATAGTGAATTTCACCTCACACTACAAGTCCCAGTGGATCCGGATCCAAACTGGTGAAACCCAGCTGCCTCTACACTGACTTTGCGTAGTAGATGCATATTCCTACTTGGGTCTTGCTGACGACTATGTCACCCCTTCTCTGGACTGATCTACCTCTCAAAAAATTAAATTTCATCCCTCCCAACTCAGAAACCCCAATCTTCAACTAAATCTCGACTATCTCTCGAATGCCTTACGCTTCCCCTACGTGACCCTTGGGTGGGTCTGCATCACCCTCTCTGGGTGTAATATTCCCAATTATTCATGAGTTAATTGGAATATTCAATTTTGTTTTATTGCTTTGTTTAAAGAATAAGAGGGCAAAGGAGGTCCATATTTCTCCTTAATCATGAATAAATCAATGCCAAATGTGAAAGAGAAAAATATTTGTAGCTTAATTGGAGCACCCTTTGTGTGAAAGGGGCTGGATCACTTTGACTGGGTCAACCTTGAACAAATCTATAGTGTTTTCATGGAGGAGTGGCCATCAATGAGGGACAACGCAGTTTTAGATGGAGATGCTTTTTGTGAATGTAATGATCTTTTTGGGTGGGGCTTAGGGTTTTCATGATCATATTCTGTTTAAGGAAGAGTATGGTATCCTTATGAAGGTTTTTTATGTATATGATATTTCTCAATATATGTTCTGTTTAGACATATATCTTTCTCTTGATGTTTAGCTGAGATATAGTGTTGTTTAGCAGAGGGTGTTCCTAATCAGGAATCCCACCTCTTCCATTGAGTAGCTCTTAGAGGAGTCTTGCACTACATTGTCCACTATCTAGCTTAAGTTAAATCTTCTTCTTCAAAGTACATTGCAGAAGGGTTTGGTTTTTTTTGCAAGATGTAGCAAGTGGAGACTAGATCTCTAGATCTAGGCCATTTTAGTGCTCCTTTTTCAATGGAGGAGGTTTCTACTTCATTGGGAGGAAAGTATTGGAGGGCTTTGAGCTCATTTTCAGATCTTAGCATCAGGCCAACCTTATTTGGACCCCTATAGTGCATTTTTATTTCCATAACTATGTTATTTCCATAGGAGGAGTTGCAGGGTGATTTAGGACACCATTGGAAGAGTTGATTTTCTAGTGATGGGGATCTGCCCTTCACTTTGAAGATCTATTGGAGGATGCTATTTAATTGATCATATCAGATCAAAAATACTTTCTAGATATGTATTTTTCAGTAGATATACAATCTTAGATCTCAGATCTACATCTTGTACTTGGTGTTTTGCTGAAAACCCTTGAGGGGTTCTTTAGAGGAGCTTGTATACTGCATGTATCTGATATGGATCTAAATTTTGAGGCACATATCAGCTCTAGATCTGATGTATAATCTACTGCTATTGAAAAACCAATAAATAATGCTGTAATGGTTTTCTAGCTTTTCTATATGATTGAAGCACCTCTTATTGAGGCATTTTATTCATTGGAGGCTTGTATTTCCTGTTATAACACATATTTCATTAAAATTGGAAAAAAAGAATTACAAGGACATCACTAAAATTGAGTTTTGGTTATTTTGAAATTCTAGATCCACTATTTAATTCCAAAATTATTGAAACATGTGTTTTATGCATCTTATGGGCCATTTCTTATACATGTTTTGCTGCTGTAATAACATATAAAAGGTCTCCATATTGGCCTCTTGCTTCATAGATTATTATTTGCATTATTGTTCCAACATTTCGCACTATATTCCTACTTTTCCCATTTGGGAATATTATAGTGGTATCAGAGCATCGTCTTGACATAGCCTGTGCATTATAAAAGAAAAAATGTCATCTGAAGAAGGAGAGCCTCTTATTTATAGAGAAAAGAGGTATCAAAGAATAAGACACAGAAAGTTTGATTATACTGATTCGAAAGAAGACAAGGGTAGAACCCCTTTATTTGGAGGTGAATATGAAGAGAAGGAGTTCCCTAAGATCCTTCTTAGAGCCATGGAATACATTGCAGGAGAGATCAAAGAGATGAGAATGGACAGAATTAAGGAATCCCCTAAAGGATTTCATCATGGAGAAGGCTCTGGTATGTCTCATCACTGGAATGATCAACTAGTGCATCAACCACAAGTTTCCCAACACTCTACCATGCCTACATTTTTTTTTGTGGGAAATGAAGGGTTTCAGGAGCAAGAATCCCTTGAAGACTATTTTATGGAGTATGAATCTCAAACTCATAGGTTCAAAGATCGCTTGAGTTTTCAGGAGTTTTGTCAAGTGAAGGGCAATTGAAGACCATGGCATCATCATAGAAGTGGTGGATTCATTTAGAATCATGATCGACACCACACTATGGGCATTTTATTTTTACCCAAATTTTATGGTTCATCCAAGTGTACTTCCAGATCTTGGGTAGAAAAAATTGACATCTACTTTTAGTTGAATAAGGTTCCATAAATGGAATCGATTAAGATTGCAGCGCTGCACCTTGAAGGTGAAGGACAGGACTGGTGGTTCCATGGCTTGTCTACATTGGGTCATGCCAATGTGACTGCTTATTCAGAGTTCACTAGAAGGATGGTGGAAATATTTGATAAAATAGTTCCTAAAGCACCATTCATGAGCCTTACAAAGCTAAAACAATCAGGTAATGCAGAAACTTACATCTCTAAATTTTTAAGACTTTCTGTTATGATTCCTCATTTGTTTGTAGCAAGAAGGGTGTAAATATTCATTGATGGGTTAGATGAACCTCTTCATGGGTTGGTTAAGTCTAGCGAGTCCACTACCCTACATGATGCCATTGAAAGGGCTAGAGACCTTCAAGATGCCTTACCAAAAGCAAAGTCAATATTTCCGCATAAGTCCTCTTTTCAATCAAAGGGAAAAGAAGAAAAGGTTGCTCCTTCAAAGGAGATTCAATACAAAAAACCTCTTGATGATGATGTCCAGAGAGATATAAGAAGAAGGAAGCTTTTCTTCACTTGCCAAGAATCTTGGGCACCTGGACATAGATGTGCAGCTGGAAAATCAAATTACATAGAGGTCTTCTTAGATGATGAGGAGGAAGAAGAAGAAGAACAAGGGAGGGTTCACAGCGCTGGAGTAGTAGGAGATGATCCACCACCACCTAGAGGTGAGGATGGAGCAATTTCTCCAATTAGATTCACTCTTGCATCATTAAGAGTGATACCTAATTATCATGAAACTTCCACACAAGAGACAAAGATGAATTTGCACATTGGAAGCAGGGATATGATGATCCCATCTATTATGCACATGAGGATGATCCATGCAACATCATTATCTTGTGGTAAACCACCTAGGAGACCACTTGATTAATATTTGGTAAAAGATGTCTCACATCTTGATGCTCCATTCATAGATCCAGGAAGGATGGGAGCATTAGAAGACCAAAATACAACGCCGAGAATCTTGGTTAAGTTCAATAAGGAGGGATATATTCTTCCACTATTACCAATACCCACTCTCTCATCTCATACTGTGCTGAGAGGAAATGTTGCAAGATTGGAGGATGACACCATCATGGGGCAAGGAGACCATTTCTTGGCTATGGAGACTCAGAATATGATCTCACTTAGAGAGAAATCTTCCATATATGATAGAAGGTGGTGGCCACACATGCATGCATTGATTAAACCAAGGAGGTATTGGATAGCTAATAGCCTCCCATTGGTGACTAACTTTCAAAGCTTCAAACTATATTTTAGCATGTGCACATGCAAGGAGGGCAGAAAGGAGGGAATAGCAACCTTCCATCATATACCTTTGGCATGGGTGATGTCAAGGAGGAGAAAAAAAATATGAAAAACATTCCTTTTGATAGATCATCAACGCTATCACTATGGGAGATTGATCCATATTGGAAATCCCAGCTGTTGGTGGATTATTCCAAGGATCGTTATACATGCACAATACTTGATGACCAACTTCATGAAGAGGGCTATTCAGTCCAAGAAGGAATCATCTACTATCATGGTAGGATATTCTTATATAGAGCCTCCAAGCTCAAGGAGAAGTTACTACAAAGAGCTTATGAAGATTTATTTTTTAGCCACACATATTCCATGAGATTCTACAACATCATCATGAGAAGCTCCACTTGGAAGGGATTTGAAGGATAACTATATCATCAATTTCAAAGATGCATGAACCATGTGGAGTTGGGATAGCAACATAACTCTATAAAGGAGTTAATTCAGCCATCTCTTCCTTCTTTTGAGAGAAGAGATATATATATTCACCACTCCATTTGTTTAAGGAGGGATTTTGGTGAAATACATGCTTATGTAACTACTGTTTTATTTGATGAGCATATGCATTCTTTTACTATGTTTACGCAGGCCATAGCTCAAAGGCGGAACACTATACCATACAAAATTCATGGCCAACTTTGGGCTGCAAAAATTTCTGAACATGTCCACTCCCTTAGAGGACAAAGGGATATGATTTTGTATCATGATGGGTGCACTCCAAAGACACCAAATATATCTCACACTTTCAACCATAGTGAGATGACTTGGGCAGAAAGTAAGTAGTGAGGAAACCACTTACCACATCATGATCTAATGCAGTTAGGAGATGCATTGCATTAGTTCCACATGTGGGACTATGAATCACCTCCATATGCACAAATTTATGTTTGTATGTATGTAGTTTTGATCCCATACATTGATGATGTACTTGTAATTTTTATGGGGATGTATGGAGGGAGGATGGCGGGTATGTACGCGCCTTATGAGATGGAGATTATCCATGTTCATTATGCTACATTTTTTTGGGAGAACATTGGGCAAACCATGTTTTTTTCATTTGAATTATTGTCTCCTTAGGGGATGGATTACTTGTATCTCATGAGAAATTTGGAGGAGCAATTCATGGAGGGATGGATTTGTGAACACTTAGCTTATGAGGGAAGCTTATCACATGTTGGAGTCACCATTGGAGGAAGGAAAGATTTGCAACACTCACCTTGTCATTTTCTTGAGGACAAGCAACATTTGGGAAGGGAGGACTATAATATTCCCAATTATTCATGAGCTAACTGGAATATTCAATTTTGTTTTATTGCTTTCTTTAAGAATAAGAGGGAAAAGGAGGTCCATATTTCTCCTTAATCATGAATAAATAAATTACAAATGTGAAAGAGACAAATCTTGGTAGCTTAATTGAAGCATCCTTGGTGTGAAAGGGTCCGGATCACTTTGATTGGGTCAACCTTGACCAAATCTACAACGCTGTCATGGAGGAGTGGCCATCAATGAGGGACAACACAGTTTTAGATGGAGATGCTTTGTGTGAATGTAGTGATATTTTTGGATGGGGCTTTGGGTTTTCAAGCTCATATTATATTTAAGGAAGAGGATGGTAGCCATATGAAGGTTGTTCATGTATATGATATTTCTGAATATATTTTATGTTTAGACATATATCTATCTCTTACTGTTTAGATGAGATAGAGTGTTTTTTAGCACAAGGTGTTCCTGATCGGGAATCCCACCTCTTTCATTGAGTAGCTCTTGGAGGATTCTTGCACTACATTGTCCACTATCTGGCTTAAGGCCAAGCTTCTTCTTTCAACTACAGTGCATATCCTATTGAGGGTTTGGTTCTTTTTGCAAGATGCAACAAGTGGAGATTAGATCTCTAGGTTTAGGCCATTTTAGTGCTCCTTTTCAGTGGAGGATGTTTCTACCTCATTGGGAGGAAAGTATTGGAGGGTTTTGAGGTTAGTTTCAGATCTTGGCATCAGGCCAAACTTATTTTGATCCCTACAATGCATTTTTACTTCCAGATCTACGTTATTTCTGTAGGAGGAGTTGCAGGATGATTTGGCACACCATTTGGAGAGTTGATTTTCTATTGATGGGGATCTGCCCTTCACTTTGAAGATATATTAGAGGAGGCTATTTCATTGATCATATCATATCAGCCACACTTTCCAGATCTATATTTTTTAGTAGATCTACAGTCTTAGATCTCAGATCTACATCCTGTACTTGGTGTTTTTCTGAAAACCCTTGAGGGGTTCCTTAGATGAGCTTGTATAGTGCATGGATATGATATAGATCTAAATTTTGAGGCACATATCAGATATAGATCTGATGTAAAATCTACTTTTGTTGCAGAAGCAATAAAATAAAACTATAAGGTTTTTCCAACTTTTCTATTTGATTGCGGCACCTCTTACTGAGGAATTTTATTCATTGGAGGCTTGTATTTCCTATTATGAATCTTATGGGCCATTTCTTATACATTTTTTGCTATTGTAATAACATATGAAAGTTCTCCATATTGGCCTCTTTCTTCAGAAATGATCATCTGCATTATTTTTCCAACATTTTGCACTATATTCCTGTTTCCCATTTAGGAATCTTACACTAGGGACGATGTCACCTCTTTTGGTGGTTGCATTTCTTCCTCTGTTCTCTCTGCTTCCCTTACTCTGATATGTATTCTTGGTCCTCTGGCCAATAACTGCTTCACCCCCTCACTGCAAAAAAATCACTTAGATCTTATATTCATCGGAGCACTGCTCCATTAGAAGAATTCGATCTCTAGACTCACTTTGTGTATGTTCTCTAACTAACCCTCAAGCCTTCCTTTATACTCTTCCCATTGATGAATCAATGGTCGTGATATAATCCTTAATCAATGTCTAATATTAAATTAAACTTGTTCCTCACCACTTATAATATTCTCACCCACATGATTAAATTAATTCATTATAATTATTTTAATTCCCTAAGTTTTAACTTAGTCTCCATTAAAAAATAAATAATTATTTGAATAACTTTCACTCTAGGTGGAATTTCTCCAAATGATTTCTGGGTCTTAGAGATCTCATGTGTTCTAGCCCTCCACAAAATTTCAGAGCTAGAGCACATCCGATGCTACCAAAAAATCAACAACTCATACCAACTCATTGAGGAAAATTAGACAAGCTTGAACAAGGATAAATATACATGAAAATTCCACTTTCTACACATTTCCTGAGTACCACAAGTGAAGTGTGTGAGACTACAACCCAAAAGTGTATTTTTACAACAATAAATATGTTATGACCATGAAACACACCTAAATATTTTCTAATTAATGCTATGACACTTGAAACTCATAAAATAACATTAGGCGAAACTTGGTGATAAAGGAATCACTAAATATGACGGTGATAGTAAGATGAAAATTCCGTATGTAGTGAAATTTTGGAGGGTGTTGTAGTAGCGACAAAAAAATCCTTATTACCGATATGCATGGCCTAATTCTCCTACCCCAACAATTTCAACACCTCAACCTACCATACCTCAACCACTTATGCCATAGCAAAAACAACCTCCTCAAGTAAAATTCTATGTGTAATAGAATGTTTCTCCTGCCCCCAATCCCAAGAGAAGGAACAAGGGGGAAGGTAACCAAGAAAAACCATCTCAGGGAAACCAAAGGAACCAAGTTATCAACCTAATACCAATAAGGGTGACACGTCCAATCTTAAAACCAAGAAACAAGGTAGAAAACCCAAGTAGAATAAGGCTCTTCGAAAAAATCAACCTTGTGCTTGTTATGGAATTTATAGAAATTACAGTCACGAGTGTCTTCTTCTCACTCAAATGCGAAAAGAATGGGGATATCAGGAATATGCCTCTAGAAAGAAGTATATTATTTCTCCATCCACTCATCCTTCAACAAAGTAAAAAATGCTTACAAACCCATTACCTCACCAAGGATATGTGGCCTCCCAATCTAGCCAAAATCCTTCATCTCCTCCCCATCAAGAACCTAGGAATAGGTCCTATCAAATTCTCATGATGAATTCTAAAAATGTCAACCTTCAAACTCAGTCAAGCCAATATGACAACCATCCTATAAATTCAATGACTGATGCTCAACTTAATGTTTCCACAAATCTTCTTTTATCACCAAATGGTACCTTACAAATCCCTCAGCATAAGGTAGAGGTTCAACAAAATATGAGCAAGGTCATTATGAATTTTCAGTATTCCACGTGGAATGCAAATGCACCTTCAACATTTCAAAACTTAATGATTATATTTTGAAAACCTTCCTTAGAAAAATTGTATGAGTATTTTTTGATCACATCCTAATGTACAAAAATATTAGGAAGAGCATGTACAACATGTTCAAAATGACTTAACACTATCGGAAGGGAAAACTTTTTATGCAAAGCTTTTCAATGTGCCTTCTGGGTTAAATGAGTGAAATATTTCGGTCATATTATGAAGATATAAAATTGGATCGTAACAAAATCAAATCTATCAGGGAATCACCAATCCTGAATTATTATATTATATTATCCAATTTTAACGCCACATCCAAGCCAAACACCAAATTGGTGTATGAGACTCCCTTGTTTGTTGGAAAATGGAACCACCTCCATGCAACGATTTGACTTCCAAGTCTACGAAGGCATACATACTCTACCCTCCTCTGGTTTTAAACCTATGACCTCTTAGGAGGATACACATGATCTTAACCATTAGGCCCACTCAAGATGTGATTTTAGGATTGGTGGGATATTATCACAAAATTGTGAATAATTTTGATCAAATAGTAGCACCTTAAAAAATTTATTGAAGAAGGAATAATTTTCTTGGAGCATAAAAGAAATCAAATATTTTTAAAAAGTTAAGGAGGCAATGTGTACAACTCCCATCCCAATGACACCTCACTTCACTAAAAACTTCATAGTTGATTGTGATGCCTTAGGGAATAGCATTAGTGTATTTTTGATGTAATAAGGAAGGTCATGTGCCTCTGAAAGAAGTGAGATGAAAAGAAAGAAATTATTTAGACCCATTTATAGAAAATAAATGCTGGCCATACTATGTGAAATTAGGAAATGGTGTCCATACCTAATAGAAAGACACTTCAAAGTAAAAACATATCATGATTTTTTCAAGTTCCTTTTGGAAAAAATATTATCTTCAGGGGAAATAAAAATGGGTTATAAAGATGTTTGGTTCTGAAATTGAAATCAACTATAAAAATGGGAATTAAAATATTGTTTCAAATCCATTTTCAAGGAAAGAGGAAGCCGTAAATGGTTTACTATGTTTTATTTCGACTGCACAATCTAACTAGTGGAAGAAGCAAGGATATAATGGAAGAAATATGAGAAGGTATTCAAGGTAATTCAACTACAATAGGAGGACCTCGATGCAATAGAACTTTATATGTGGAAGAATATTTTTTGTGATATCAAGATCACTTATATAATAATTCTCAACTCAAATATAAGGTCCTTTCAGATTTGCACACTTGTCTTAGAAGAGAACATTAAGGGTTCTTGAAGACATACCATAGGACCAAGAAATATATTTTCCAGAAAGGTCTTAAAATAGATGCAAATAATTTAGTGGCTGAAAGTGTGGTATGCCAACAAACTAAGGGAGAGAAAAACAAAATCCCACAGATCCATCAACCATTAGACATACCACACTAGCATTGGGAAGAATTTTCAATGGATTTTATTATAGGTTTACCAAAATTGGAAGGAGAGAGTATCATTATGGTAGTGGTATATCGAATGTAAAAGTGTTCCCATTTTTTTTTCTCTCTCATCCTTTTAAATCAAGCGTATTGGTATAACCATTCATTTAAGCAATCGAAAAGCTACATGGAATACCAAATATTATTGTAAGTGATAGAGATCCAATTTTCACTAGAAATTTTTGGACTGAATTATTTTCTTATTTCGGTACTGAATTGGATCACAGCTCATCTACCTATGATAAATATGATGGGAAAAATAATATTATGAATACATGTTTATAAGGGTATCTATGTTTCTTTATATCTAATAATCAAACATAATGGTTCAAATGGTTTTCCTTGGAAGAATTATGGTACCATGCATCTTTCCATACTTTAACAAAAAATCCACCATTATGGAACTTTATGGATGTCATCCTCCATGCATCACATCACCATTGAAAGGGAATATAAAAACTAAGGAAATATAGGACCAGATATTACAACAACAAGATGTTCACAAAATATTGAATAACAATTTGGTTATAGCACAAAAGGATGAAAAAACAAGAAGACCTGGAATGAAATGAAAGGGGATTTAAAATGAGGGATCAAGTGTTTATGATACTACAACCACATAAACAAGTTTCACATAAGAAGAAAAATAAAAATTAATTTTCACTAAGATATTATGTACCCTAAAAGGTGTTGTAGATGATTGGAAGCATGACTTACAAAATGGATTTTCCTCCATCTTTAGGTGTACATCAAATCTTCCTTGTTTCTTGATAAAGGAAGGTAATCACTGACAAGGTTCTAGTGCAAATTGTTTTGAAAAATATTAATGAAGAAGTGAAAATCATACTAAAACTAGAAGCAATCTTGGAAATATCAATTAAGTAGCTAAGAAATCAAGATATTGTTGAATACTTCATCAAATGGAAAAACCTACTAGTCGAAGAGAAGATATGGGAAGATGAGTTTTTCATGCATAATCACCCACTAGTAGTCAAGTGTTGAAGGCAGCACTTGTTTGAAGGGGTGGGGTGTGTTAAGACATATATAATCCCCATGTTAACCCTAAAATCTCTTATTAATTTGTATACTTTGAGTGATTACAATTATATGGTTATATTTTTAAGCAGGCTAAAGCCTTTCATGGTCCCATTTTATTATAATTATGCCCTTTTTCTCCTTTATATATGCTAAGGATACCTAGTCTTAGGATCATCATATCTTTCCTTATATATTTTATTCATTATAAAAGGAGGTTTCCGTCTTGAACTCTATTGTAATTATCGAGTTCTTATCATTTTTAAGGTGTATGGTTCATAACAGGAACTATGGGAGAAAGACTATTGTTAAATTGTGCTTATGAGTATGAACCTGAATTCAATTGCAATGAGTTATGTCTCAATTTCATATCCACAATAGATGTTTAGTTCATGACTTTCACAATGTAGACTAGAGAGCACAAGAATTCACTTAGTAAGATAACTATGAGAGATAATCAGGAGAGAGTTAAAAGGAAGACATGATATAAAAATAGGAATGGTGGTGCATAGGTTACATGAAATAATGGGGAGGCCACATGGGATTTCTAGAGCATTGAGAAAAAAACTTCAAAATTGAGTTCTTATGAATAGCTCCCACAAGAGCTATAGGTCTCCAATATCGTTTATGGAACACACGAAAATGGAGAATTGATTAGATAACAATGTGCTACAACTCTTATTGATATGATATACATAAATACAATGTGTATGACCCTTGGTTTCATCTTCCAAAAATTTTCTTGAACTTCACATAATTATTCATGTTCACTTGTGACTTTTCACCTTCCTCTTAAATGAATATTCCAAATTTCCATATTCCCCAAAGATTACATTACCAATAATATACATTATTACAATAATTGTATTGACACGAAAACATATTCCTCATGACCTCCATATGACCTTCATATATAATAACACATACTAATCTATCTACCTATGAAGTTAGAAATATTAAAATCCTTAAAAAAAAATTAGATTTTATTCTACCACTTTATATACTTTATAGATTCACTCATCAATTATTATAAATGTTATATTTATTTTTTTATTTTCTTTGTAAGTTACGAGGAGCTATTCATTTCAATATAAAAACAAATTTTACATCGTAGCCTCAAAAGGCTAAAGATCATGACTATTCTTAGGCACAAAATGATTCTCACCCTCAGGGAAGGAGTCTATACGGGAATACTTCTAAGGGGAAAATTCAAAAAGTAGAAGAAAACCAAAGAAACTAAAATTCCAAGAAGTTACGAAAAAAATACCTTTAGGTCTCATGTACAAAGAGAGATACATTGAGAAACTAAAAAACAGGAGAAGTGCAAAGAAATTAAGACATCGGGGAGAGCTACACGTCTACATCGTCGTTCAGGTAGTCGTCGACGCTGATTGGTCTATCCGGGGTGCCTTCCTTTGGGTTGAGGAACTGGTAGTGAAGCGAGGAAGGACCAGCTTCCTGACCATCAACTTTAGGAGGAGACTCCTCTTTAATCCTAGGACCCTGTTGATAACGTGACGTTGAGCTGCATTTCAGCATGGCATAGTGGGGAGAGTTCGGGTCGATGAACCGCAGATGGTGGACCTCCTTCACATGCACCATGAACCTTTTAGATAGAGAATCAATTTTTTTTTCCAACTCCTTGCTCATGTTGTTCTTCTCCTACGGAATGATAGCCAAGAAATATTTTGTGTGCCAGTGCAAGTCGATAATTCGAATGTATAAGTTCTCATAGCTTCTAGTGAGGCCTGGATCAGGAATCCAGTGGAGTGAGGTGTCCACCACCTTCAAAGGAGTGGCACTGCAGTGGGTGTGGGCCTCTATCTCCATATCATCAGTTTTCTTCTGCACATCCTGGGGCATGGTCTCAAGGAAAATGCGGGCGAAATTCCTTACAAACGTTTTAGCTTGAGTGACTGGCGGGCGGGAGGGGTTCTCCCAGAAAGCCTGGCGACCCCGATGAGTAGGGGGAGGGGGATGAGGGCGACGTGGGGCCATGGAGGCACGGAGGAAAAGTAAATCAGGTGAGGGGGAATGGAGCTGATAGCAGATAGAGCAGAGAGACCTTTCATGGATGCAAAACATAGCAGAATTGTGATGGAAGTGAGCAAGGGGGAGGGAATTTAAGAAGGCCATCAAGAGGAGTGAAGGCCCAGGGGAACAACTGGAGAGCATGCTAGACGAGTAAGTGAAATCATGCAAGGATTTATGGCCAGGGGTGGGATTGTACTAGGTTGGGAAATTCGATGGAGGGTCGTCATAGAGATAATTCGTGAGAAGGGAGGTGTGAGGTTTAGTCATGATGACGACTGATAATGGGAGGGGACGTCGAGGATGCAAGCGAGCAAGCCTGCTGAAGATCTTGATAGTTGATACAGAGACAAGAATTTTTAACAATTGGCTCCCTTATAGAGTCCCAATCCATAGAGGAGAGTCTATTGGAGGCATTCACACCTTGGTTTGCGAGGAAATATGCCAGTTTGTTGGCCTCTCTCTAGACTTCCATGAAGGAGATTCCTCTGGCCTCGTCAATGCTAGCATTGATTTTAGGATAATTTTTCTAATGCGCTAGTATTTAGAAACCTGCCAAACACTATGCCCTTGCTGTAGTCTCTGACAATCTTGGGTAGCGAAAGTGAAGTCACCTTCTACTAGGAGGGGCTAGAAATTTTTAAGTCTAGAGATTTCTAGGCCATGAGCTAATGCTTGAAGCTTTGTGACATTGTTGGTAGTGTGACCTATGTTTCCAAAATAAATCCAAAGGATTGAGCCCTGATGGTTGCGAAAGACCTCTTTGTTATCACCTAGATTGACCTCAGGCTGAAGGGAGGCAAGCCAAGGTAACCATAAACCATGCTTAACCTTGTAGCTAGCCCTACAAGGCAGGGAGAGGGCTCTCTCCATAAGAAATACCAGTCAAGGATGACTGCAAAAATTATTTTAGGCTAGGTATGGTAGCTCAAAAGGTTTTGATATATTTTTTGGTGTTGTTTGTTGGATCAGATGGAGCTGGGCATTTTGAGTCTAGGAAATTAAATCAGAAATGTAGGGTATTATATGGGGCAAGGTAGGCATGGACTTTAACACGTTTAGATTTATCACTGTGATGTTTTAAGACTGGTGAGGAGCTAAGGAAGGCATATGAGATGAATCCTTCTCAAATAGTAGAAAACATAAAATATTGAATGATTTCCCAAGGCAGAGCACTGTAACAAAGGATTATACATATCTGACTTGAAAAAATTCAATAGAAATCAATGGAATGAATGATGGAATACATAACATTTAACAAATGATTACAAAAGAAGAAAATGTGCTAAAATTTCATACCACAGGGATCCCATAAAAAATAGCTGCAAATCTTTATTAATTCCCTCCCAAACTGGTTACAAATATGTACAATCAAGCTCATAGCGTCCCAATGATTCCAACCCCTTTCCAACCAACTGGAAAATTACATTAAATAGACATAGCCTCAGGGGGCGAATCCATAGAAAAAGGAGTTGTTTCACCTACCCCTAAACCAAAAATTGAAGATAGAAAAACCCAAAAATATGCCTCTGAAAGAGAGGAAACTGTATATTTGACCATCTGGAAGTATTATCTATTACACTTACTCCAACAAATAGAAAGAAAACAAATATGGAACCCTGCCCCCTCATTTATCATTTTCTGTCCTTCCATGGTTGATGCTGTAATGATTTATGTATTCACAATTTTCTCACAGCCTTGATAGAGTGCCTGTTCCTTTAACCTTAGAAAAACCATTTTAAACCAATAAACGAATGTGCCTCATAAAATGGAGAAAATGCCCTTTTTCCTTTGAAAAGAGCGAAAGGAAGTGGTGGGCTCGGGAATCGCAATCGCAAGCGGGAAGAGGAGAAGAAAGACTTTGGGTGGAGGAAATCTTGATATGCGATGAGCCATGGAATGGGAGGTGGAGCGATGAATGAGGAGCGATGAGCGATGGTGAATAGAGTGATGCGATGGAAAATAGAGTGATGCGATGAGGGAGCTATAGAGAATAGGATGATGCGATAAGGGATTGCCGAAGAAAACCCTTTTAAACTCATAAAATCGAATGTGGCACCTTTTAAACAGAGAAAATCCCCTTTCCTTTGAAAAGAACCGAAAGAATTTGGTGGGACCGAGAATCGAAATCGCAATCAGAAAAAGAGTGGGTATAGCTTAGGCGGAGGAAATGCGATAATGCAATGGTGATGGAGCGATGCAACGATGATGGAATGATCGCATTGGGGAAAGCGAGATGGCAGGTTTTGGTGCCGCGGGGAGCGATGATCGCATGATACGATGAAAGACTATCGCATTGGTAGAAGTTCGGAAGGCAGATTTAAGTGCTAGCTAGGAGCGATCGCACAATGCGATGAGCGATGAGATCACATCGGCGGAAGGGAGATGGAAGGTTCAGTGCAATAGGAATGCGATGATAGTGCGATGCGATGGTGTGATAGCAATCGCATCGGCGATGAGCCATTGCATCAGGGTTTGTAGGAGAAGGAAATTTCAAAAGAAAAAAGGGACTTTGCGGTAAAGGGAAAAAATCATATAAAAAGGAAAAATTTGTAAAGTTAAAGGGCCAGTGGAATAATGCAAAAAGGGCAGAGTTGTTCTTTTTCAAACCATTATTCATTTGGGCATATTTTCCGATCAAAAAACAGATTTTGGGAGTGTGATATACCGTTGGAAATATTTTTCTGAGCTGCTTCTGATGAACATCTTTACAACATTTTTTGCACTAAAAGATCATGTCAAAAACATCTTTGAAAACTAGGTAGATAAAAAACCCCTTTGACCCTTGGTGACGAGCTGCGAAAGACTAACAATGGCTTTATGGAGATAGTAGCTTTTGAGGTTAAAATTATTACATATGGAAACATAAATTACATAAGAAATGATAATAAAAACAAAGTACCATGTTTTCACCTCAAAACATGGTTTTGAGGTGAAAATTACATTAAGCTTAAAAGAACAACTTCTTGACTTTTCCAAATACCATGATTTTGAGTTTATTTGGAATCCTCATGTCCTTGCTAATATTTATTGACACTTTCATCATTAATTTGACTATGGTGGAACCCTAAAACTTGATGACACCAAACCCTATGACCTAATAAAATGAACTACAGAGTGAAAATTAATCATGACTCAAGACCATAGATTCGAGAACCAAAATGTATTTTTCATGAGAGAAAACTGATGAAGTGACCCCAACCATCAATGAATCCATGACCTAATGGATTGATAAAAAGTTATAGTATAAGACTCCTACTATGCAAATGCAAAAGAACAGATTTTGATCACTGATGGCAGTATGACAAGACTGACACTAACATTGGCTCCAATGGGGATGGTAGCTCCTTGGAGGTGCCAAGAACACCGTAGACCTTGTAGCCTTATCCATTGGGCAATACGGTCAAAATACTTCAAATACTGAAGACTGACACAATGCAGACTGACTCTGACTCAAACCATGACTGTGAACTAAATCAAAACTGGGAAACCTTACACATATCATTCAAGTTTTGTAGCATTCACTTCGGGCCCCAAGCTTCAATGACTGTGTACTTGAAATCTTACCAAAAATGAATATGGCATGTACAATGACGGTGACATAATTTCAAAGAATCATCTTAAAAGTAGTAGTGCTTCAAGAGCTACCATTCACTGGCCCTCCTGGGCAATCTTTACCATCCATATTTGTGAGTAGAAAAGCATTATGTCTTCTCTATGCTGAAATATTATACGATCCTTTCCATAGATTATCGAACTTACCATGCTTTCCTTTGTCCTCATTTCGTGCATCCCATATCATCACCACATCTTCTAACTGAAATTTCTCTTCTTTGGTTTTGTGATCATAGATTTTCTTTATTTTTTCCTGCAACCGGAAAGTGTTTTGAGAAAATTCTTCCCTAGTTTGATGAAGGTGGATCATTTGATTGATCCTTCACTGATTATCATCCTCTTCGCTGCCAGCTTCTTGTAGTAATCTCATGACCGGAACTGTAAGTGATGTAGGAAATATTGAATTAGTGCCATAAACTAATTAAAATGGTGACATACCTATGGATTTCTTGCTAATAACTCTGTCAGCCCATAATGCATTGACAAGTTTTCGGTGCCAATTCCTCTTATTCGCTTCCAACATTTTCTTAATTATATTCACCAAAGTATTATTTGATGATTCTGCTAATCCATTGCCCTGTGGGTAGTATGCTGTCGAATGGCCCAATATAATATTGTACTTATTGCAGAACTCCACCATCTTCTTGGATTTAAATTTCGTTGCATTATCTGTTATGATATTGTGAGGGCAACCAAAACGAGACAAGATATTTGATTCTAAAAATTGAATAATTACCATATATGTGTCTTGCCTTGCTGGAATGGCCTCAATCCATTTTCTGAAATAATCGGTAGCTATCAAGATCCATCGATGTTGTGCTGATGATGTGGGATGGATTTCCCCTATGAAATCAAGTCCCCACTGCTAGAAAGGTGCATTTACTTGAACTGGTTTCAAAGGAAGAGGAATCAATTTCCTTTTTCCTTGAAATACTTGACACTCATGGCAGCTCATCACTGTTTTATACAAATCTGAAAATAGAGTTGGCCAATAATATCCTGCTCTTAATACATTGTTAGATGTTGTTTTCCAAAACCAATGACTACCACAATCACCTTTATGAAATTCATGCATCACCTGCTGAGCCTCATCTTCAACCAAACAATTAAGTAGAATACCTCCCAGATATTTCCAATAAAGAGCATTGTTTAAAATAAATAATTTGGAAAACTTGAGTTTTAATGATCTACCTTTGCTTCTAGACATCCTTGGAGGTGGCGAAAGATGCTGAAGAACATAAACTATGTCTGAATACCATGGCGATTGGAGAAAAATTTCTGAAACTGGAATAAGCAAACCATCATCCTCATCCTCTGACATTGCTGCTATGAGATTTATGTCCAGGGCACGCAGGTTTGATTGTGCCATTAGTTTTTCCAAGCCTTTTCCCTTGATTAACTTTGTGGGTTTAATCTCCAAATCATATTCCAACATTGCTGCTATCCACTTACCTCTTCTTCCCTCCAGATCAGTTTGCACCAAAACATATTTTACTGCTGCATTGGGAACATATGCTATGTTATTTGAATGCAAAATGTACACTCTGAAATCCTTTAATGCTTTTATAAGAGCCAATGCTTTTTTTTCAATGATATTATACCATAAGGAAGCATCTCGAATGGTTTTATTGAAAAAGGCAATGGGTTGTTCGACCTGATCTCTCTTTTGCATCAATACCATAGCCATGGTATGCTTCGATGCAAATGAAAATATAATGAAATCTTGAGTGTAATCAGGACTAATCAATACTGGGGCATTGGACAAAGCAAACTTTACCAGATTAAATGACTTCATATCATCCTCGCTCCATTTGATAGTGCTGTCCTTTTTCAACATATTAGTCATTTCTCATAAATGTTCTGCGAAATTGGGTATAAATATACGTAAAAATTTCATCTTACCATTGAATGTCTGAATCTCGTTTTTGTTACGTGGGAAATATATGTGCTGAATCACCTCCACTCTTGAAGGATCAATGCAGATACCGTCTTTAGAAATGATATGACCAAGCAGCTTGCCCTCATCCATAGCAAAAAGATTTTTCTTCGAGTTGAGAGAAATCCCAAAATTTCTGCATCGCTGAAACACAATCCTCAAGTGGTGCATCTGTTCATCATCAAAGCTTGAAAATACTGTCAAATCATCTAAATAAACAACCAGAAAAACAACCTTCTCATTACCAAAAGCGACGTCCATTTCTTGCTGGAAAGTGGCTCCAGCATTCTTCAATCCAAATGGCATTTTGGTGTACTGAAAATTTCCCGAAGGTGTCGTAAAATCAATTTTTTCTTGGTCTTTTTCATGCACCAAGATTTAATTATAGCCTGAGTAACCATCGAGTAGTGACATGCACGATGCTCCAACTACTCTTTGCATAATATGATCCATATTTGGAAGAAGATAGTTATCCTTTAAGGATACTTTATTAAGATTCCGGAAATCTATGCACAACCTTATTTCTCCTGTCTTTTTGCGTACCGGGACTAAATTCAAATTCCAATCAGAAAATATAATTAGAACAATGATACCAGCTTTATACAATCTGTTTACCTCTTTTTCAATGGATGGAAGTAGCTTTGGATTGATCCTTCTTAGCTTCTGTCTAAATGGCTTCTCATCCGGCTTGATAGGAATAGTATATGTTGAATTATATTTTTGTCATATACCTTCAAATTTGAATAATCCCACGCAAACACATCAGAAAATTCAGAAAGTAATTTAACATACTAGGCCTTTACCTCAGGAGACAATGCTTTTGATAACTTCACAAACTTAGGCTTGTCAATTATTCCAATATTGACATCCTCAACTCCTTTATCAGTAGGCACCAAGCTTGGCTTTCTTGCAACATCATCTTGATCAAAAATCTCCTCTAAAGGTATGAGACCTCTATGAATAAAATTATTTTTCAGCTACAACACGTCCATCTGATTTTCTTCAATCTCTTGTTCATCGGTATCATAATCACCATCTATGGAAGTATCCTTGAATTTTCCTTCATTCTACAAAAAGGCATTGATTTTTTTGTCATCCCAAAAAAATTGCCAATACCTTAAATTATCAGGAATAGTAGGCCGATGTTTGACATGAATTTCAAATTTGTTGCCGGAGTTCATTGGAATCTTCATATTTCTTGCAGTAGTGGCAAGCGAATCTACAATAAGATTCTACATTCGGGGTACTGTTGTCAAAGTATATTCAAAAAACATTCTCAGGATGTCTAGGACTACATTTCTGTAGGCCCTCAATTGTGGATGATTTTCTTGATATTCTCCCTTTACCTATTTGATTATCAACTTTGAATCTCCATAGACAAAAACCCTTTTTGCATTTAACTTCTTCAAAATTTTCAGACCTTCAATCAAAACTTCATACTCTGCTTCATTGTTAGAGCAGACAAAAGCCAACTTATAAGCACATACTCTAACATTACTAGGAACTCTATCAGGTTAGAAAATAGGGCTCTGAATCCAAATTCCTATACCAGCATTGTCCTTACCAACAACACTGTCAAAATCCATGCTCCAAAGGCCTTCCTCCTCTTCTAGATGCTGAAATTTTGTTTCTTTCCCTACCTTACCTTGACTAATCTCTTCATTTTTATGTTGTTCACTGACCTTTTGCTACTGGTAGGTGGAAAGCTCAGAAAGGCTTGCTGATTTTTCTTTTTCTTGTTTAAGGACTTCCCTAAAATTCTCTGAAATTTCTGGTACCTCATCTACTTCTACCAACTGAACATCTTCATCATTCAAACCACTATCTGAATATAATACAAATGACTCTAAATCTGTGTGGACAACATTAATTGGATGATTAACTAGCTTCTCTTTGCTATTAATCATATATTTTGTTTTCTTCTACCTGTATAGGTTTCTCAATTGACCAAACACAGGAATGGTAGCATAAGAGAAATCAAGTTGTATAGTTCGCTTAAGTTTTTCACCCCACGATCTGGAAAAAGTCATAACAAACCGTGGTGGAACATCAGCAACAACCACATCCATCAAAGCATTCTTGGCTGGGATTTGATCTAAAGATACTACCAAGTCTTTGATAATACCAATGCAATGGACCCTACCAGAGTCAAATGAATACAAATCATGGTATTTGTGGGTAATATCAAGACCCAAATTCTCCATAATGGATTTAGGCATCAAATCGTGAGAAGCTCCAGAATCCAACATAGAATTGTGTAATATGTACTCATGCAATCTAAGGCTTAGGTAAAAGGGAGGGACTTCACTATGTTCAGACTGACCTTCTATGGCATGACCAAAAATGAGTTTAGGATGATCATCTTCAACATTTACCATATCTGACATAGAGTCTATTTGAAAAAATCTAGATACCTGATGTTTATAAGTGTTTTTCTTCACCAACTCAGCTAAGGTAATGGACACCTTCAACTTAGAAATTTAATTTTCTAAATTGAAATATGAAACTTTTTCTACCTCTTTGACGGGAAGATATTTCTTCTCCACTTTCTCCTTAGCTGCACTTGGATGATTATTCTTCTCATTTGCAATGTTATTTGTCAAGGGTGCTTTGCTGGAAGATGGATCAGCAAGTTATTTCCCTTTCCTCTGAGTATTTGAAGAGTCATTCTTTGATAGCAGCTCTTTCCTTTTCTGAATGGGATTGATTGGCCCATCTCTACTCCTCAAAGAATACTACTTCGCCCGTGCTGACAAAGCAGTCATATATCCTCGTTGATAATCATCAGACTCTTCCTCTAAAACTATGTCATTGGCCAATATGAAATATTCATCTCTTCGGGTGTCTGGAACCACTGCATATTCTTCATCTTCTGTCAGAAAAATGGGCGTACCATCGTCAGTGAAAAAATGATTAGCTTCAACTACCAGATCATCATCATCATATGTCTCCATTCCCTGAACATAATTTTGCTATAAAGGATTTTTGATCTGCTGTTGTTGTGTTGTTTGGTCTTGCGTTTTATGTTCCCTCAGCTTGATTTGGAATTGGGGCTGTTGTTGTCCTCTGAAATTTGGATTCATGATTGGTGCTTTAGGTCTATCTAAAATAGTCAACCGATCAACCATCTTCTCCACTGTTCGGATAAAAGTATTCATCTTAATATCTGAATGAGATGCTTCCTCCTTTACTGTCACTCTCTTTTCAGCTCTTGTCTGTGCTCTTTTAGCCAGAATATTTTCTTCTATGCTTACAGTGTTTTTCTGCATATCTTCAAGCATGGTGGGATCTCGTTCTCGTAACTGATATGCCATGTCAGCATTGAAACCATCTAGAAATTTGAGCAAAGCTAACCCCATGGGGGGTTTGAGGTTGGCCGAAGTAGCATAATACACTACATTAAACCTCACACAATAATCTTGTACACTTTCACCCACATTCCTTTTGATATTTTCATACTCAAACAAAATATGGAGTGGATTTTTATTTACCTCCCACCACTCTAAGAATTGTCTATGTAGCTCTGGTAAAGTGTGGATAGAGGCTGCTGGCAAGGCTCTAAACCATTTTCAAACTTCACCTCCAAATATTTGGACAAACAATCTCATAATCACATTTTCTGCCTCTACCTCATGGAGGTCAAAGAAGTCATTCATTTTATCAACATGTTGCTGGGATGTAGTGCTTTGAGTGGAATCAAAAAGAGGTATTTTACTTTGGTAATCAGCAATCATATCATTCAGATTCTAAGGTAAAACCAGGGTTACATATCGGGAAGCCATGACTCGAGGTGGATTTACAACAACGTTTGAACTACTAGGATTCAAGGGAGCTGTTGATGGAGAAGTATGGGTGATAAGTTGGAGGGGAAGGGTAGGTATAAACTGAAGTTGAGAATTGATTTCAGAAATTGATGGGAATACTGATGAATTGAGGGTAGCAGACGTTGATTCTGATGATTCTGAAGGTGCCAGTATATTGGTAGCAGTAATAGATGATTGAGAAGAGTTTAATATATAATCATTAATTGATCTATTTTCCCTTTGAACTTCAAGATCTACAAGACACTCCAGGTCCAAAACTGTGTCATCAATTGCTGTTTCAGATTTTGTTCTGAACAAAGAAAGCTCAAAACACTCATCAAAAGGGAGGTCTTCAACAAACAACCACTCACTGGGCCAGGAATGGGATCTGAAAATAGGTCTAGGGCTTACTGAACTTTCTTGTCTTCTAATTATTAGTGGAATAAGGTTAGGATTTTCAAATATAGGGGGAGGATTTGGATTAGGATTGGCCCTCGTGTATTTCCTTGAAGCCAGTGTGGTGGAATTTCAAAGTTCTTACTTTGCAACATTTTATTTCAACCTAGAAAATTCTAAAACTCATCATCCAAAGTTCAAGAATTTATATGGAAGATATTACCAGGGTGATCAGTATTTCGTTTAGATTTGTTTCCCCAGTATGGTTGCCACTATGTTATCACCTAGATTTACCTTAGGCTGAAGGGAGGCAAGCCAGGGTAACCACAAACCACGCTCAACCTTGTAGCTAGCCCTACAAGGCAGGGAGAGGGCTCTCTCCATAGGAAATCTCAGTCAAAGATGATAGCAAAAATGATTTTAGCCTAGGTATAGTAGCTTGAAAGGTTTTGATAGATTTTCTAGTGTTGTTTGTTGGATCAGATGGAGTTGGGCAGTTTGAGTCTAGGAAATTAAATCAGAAATGCAAGGTATTCTATGGGGCAAGGTAGGCATGGAATTTAACACCTTTGGATTTATGACTGTGAAGTGTTAAGACTAGTGAGGAGCTGAGGAGGGCATATGAGATGAATCCTTCTCAAATAGTAGAAAACATAAAATATCGAATTATTTCCCAAGGCAGAGCACTGTAACAATGGATTCTACCTATATAAATTGAAAACATTCAACATAAATCAATGGAATGAATGATGGCATACATAACATTTAACAAATGATTACAAAAGAAGAAACTGTGCTAAAATTCCATACCATAGGGATCCCATAAAAAATAGCTGCAAATAATTATTAATTCCCTGCCAAACTGATTACAAATATGTACAATCAAGCTTGGAGCATCCCAGTGATTCCAACCCCTTTCCAATCGACTACAAAATTACATTAAATAGATATAGCTTCAAGGGGAAAATCCGTAGAAAGAGGAGTTGTTTCATCTGCCCCCAAACCAAAACCTGATGATAGAAAAACCCAACAATATGCTTCTGAAAGAGAGGAAACTGTATATTTGACCATCTGGAAATATTATCTGTTACACTTAATTCGGAAAATAGAAAGAAAAAAAATCTGGAACCCTTCCCCCTCATTTATCGTTTGCTTTCGTTCCGTGGTTGATGTCGTAATGGTCTCTGTATTCACAATTTTCTCACGGCCTTGATAGAGTGCCTGTTCCTTTAACTTTAGAAAAACCATTTTAAACCAATAAAAAAATGTTCCTCATAAAATGGAGAGAATACCCTTTTTCCTTTGAAAAGAGCAGAAGGAAGTGGCAGGCCTGAGAATCGCAATCGTAAGCGGAAAGACTTTGGGTGGAGGAAATCGCGATATGCGATGAGCGATGGATTGGGGGGTGGAGTGATGAACAAGGAGTGATGAGCAATGTTGAATAGAGCGATGCGATGGAAAATAGAGTGATGTAATGAGGGAACTATGTAGAATAGGACGATGCGATAAGGGATTGCCGAAGAAAACCCTTTTAAAATCATAAAATTGAATGTGGCACCTTTTAAACGGAGAAAACCCCCTTTCCTTTGAAAATAACAAAAAGACTTTGGTGGGACCGGGAATCACAATCAAAATCGGAAGAGGAGCAGGTATAGCTTAGGCAAAGGAAATGCGATAATGCGATGGCGATGGAACGATGCAGCGATGATGGAATGATTGCATCGGGGAAAGCGAGATGGCAGGTTTCGGTGCTATGGGGAGCGATGATCGCACGATGCAATGAAAGAATATCGCATAAACGGAAGTCTGGAAGGCAGAGTTAAGCGCTGGCCAGGAGAAATCGCGCGATGCGATGAGCAATGAGATCACATCGACAGAAAGGAGATGGAAGGTTCGGCACAGTGGGAATGCGATGATCGTGTGATGCGATGGTGCGATGGCGATTGCATTGGGGTTTGTAGGAGACGATAATTTAAAAAGAAAAAAGGAAGTTTGCGGTAAAGGGAAAAAATCATATAAAAAGGAAAAAATTGTAAAGTTAAAGGGCCAACGGAATAATGGAAAAAGGGCAAAGTTGTGCTTTTTCAAACCATTATTCATTTGGGCATATTTTTCAATCCAAAAACTGATTTTGGGAGTGTGATATACCGTTGGAAATATTTTTCTGAGCTGCTTCTGATGAACATGTTTACAACATATTTTGCACTAAAATATCATGTGAAAAACATCTTTGAAAACCAAGCAGAGAAAAAACCCCTTTGACCCTTGGTGACAGGCTGTGAAAGACTAACAGTGGCTTTATGGAGATAACAGCTTTTGAAGTTCAAATTATTACATATGGAAACATAAAGTTACATAAGAAATGATAATAAAAACAAAGTACCCTGGTGAATATTACATTAAGCTTAAAAGAACAACTTCTTGACTTTTCTAGATACCATGCTTTTGAGTTTCTTTGGCATCCTCATGTCCTTGCTGATATTTATTGACACTTTCATCATTAATTTGACTATGGTGGAACCCTAAAACCTGATGATACCAAACCCTATGACCTAATAAAATGAACTGTAGAGTGAAAATGAATCATGACTCAAGACCATAGAGAGGAGAACCAACAAGTATTTTTCATGAGGGAAAACTGACAAAGTAACCCCAACCATCAGTGAATCCATGACCTAATGGAGTGATAAAAGGTTATAGTATGAGACTCCTACTATGAAAAATGCAAAAGAGCATATTTTGATCACTGATGGCAGTATGAAAAGACTGACACTAGCACTCTCCAAATCCGGCCGTGCCTATATTTTTCTTGGATGCATCATCATAATTGAGTTTGATGAAATTGGGTTCCAAAGGGAACTAAATGGAAATTGGAGGGGATGAAGGGGAGGTAGCAGTGGGAGGGAGGTGGGTAGGGGAGGGGAGATTGATAAGGGATAAAATTATGCAGTCCTATGAGGTGGGGGGGAGGGGGGGGTCTAGGAGCCTTGCTATGGAAACGAATTCACGCAGAGTGTGCTTGATGAGATGAAGGAGTTTTTATTCTTTGGATTCCTTATCTCTGAAGATGCCAGAGTTCCTCTCTTTCCAGAGAGCCCAAAAAATAATACCTGGGAGGAGGTTCCAAGCTAGGTTGATGAGTGGTTGGGGGGCTAAGGAAGGGCGCCAATCATCTAGGGAAGAGAGGATGGAGGATGGGTTGCGATCAGAAGCCTTGAAGACAAGGGGGGTCCAGTTCTAGATATTGGAGGAAAAGGGACAATCATTGAGGATGTGATTGGATGTCTCTGAGTTGGAGTTACATAATGTGCAAACATAAGGGCCAATGAAGCCCTTCTTTTGTAGATTGTCCCATGTTATAATTTTCTTGTGCGTCACTAACCAAAGAAAAAGAGAAATTTTTGGCCAATAATTCCTATTCCAAAGCCTTTTCCACTTGCCATCCATTTGAGCGGGATCATCATTCTAAAGGAGATTGTAAGTCTATTTTATGTTTAGTCATCCTGCCACATTGATCCCCCATTGAAGTTTGTCCGATCCCTCTTCTCTTTGAATTTGTCTTTTGTTTAATTCTTCTTCCTGAGTTGTCGTGGACTGGTGGTGATGGATTGGTGTCAGCTCTTTCAGATCCAAGCACTCCCTCCAATCTTAATTTTCAGTTGTTTTCTAGAAGTATTTGACCATGTTTTTTCTAAGCCTATCCATTTGCCTTCTTATTGGGTGGAAGATATCAGTGTTGAGTTTGGGACGTTGCTCCCATGCATCCTCCCAGAGTAGGGAATTTTATCCAATGCAGATTTCTCAGAAGCAATGATTTTGAATGATGGATCTGTTGTCCCAAGCCTGATTCCAGATGGGCGAGCCCTTAATATTACCTGAGAGTCTGATCAGGGAGTCTAGAGGCTGCGAAGGGGCATACTTGGCCTTCCAGAGTGTGGCCCAAGCGTTCGTAGGAATGGTGATCCAACGCCACCACGTTTTTGTACCCATGACCTTTCTGAGAAGATCCGAGTCCCAGAGACCAAGACCACCATATTTCTTGGGTGCACATATTTTATCCCAAGCAACCAGGGCCCATTTTCCATTGTAAGCTTTACCTTTCCAAAGGAAATCTCTTTGAATTGCTCGGATTTGATTAGAGATGGATCGGGGAGCAGCAATGGTAGAGATATAGTACAGAGGAATGGCTTGAAGAATAGAGCGGACAAGGACGAGTCTTCCCATGAAGTTGAGGAAGTGGAAGGTCCAGTTGGAAATTTTTTTTTTAAGCTTAGAGATTAAGGGTTCCCAATTTGTTTTTTCTAAAGGTTTATTAGTGAGTGGAACAACCAGGTATTTCGAAGGGAAGTTGCTGTGATGGAAGCCAAGGATACGAGTGATGTTTCGTTGGATAGCATTGGAGGTGTTAAGAAAAAATATTTTGGACTTGGAATTGTTGACAGAGGAACCAGAGGCCAATGCTATCTTAATTTTGAATATTAGCTATAATTTATATATTAGCCCTACATAGTTTATATAAGGCTAACATATTCATGTTGCTTTCATGTAGCTAAAAATATCTACATTTATAGGTTAGTGTGATCTTTGTAAACTTACATACACATTAGGATTTGATTACCAAAGAGATAGCTAATTTTCTATTATAATTGTTTTTGGAAGATTTTTTCTAAATAAAACTACTGGTATTCTTATGCTATTTAAGTTATAACTTGCAAAAGTTGGTATTTGAGTTACAACTTAAAAAAGTCTAGGGGTGATTAGAATTTGAGAGATGATTTATATGACTTTTTTTCAATTCCTCTATGAAAAAGCAACTTAAAGAAAATCCTTCACTATCCATTTATGTTGAAGTCACAGATGTTGGGATCACATGATCCATTCGAACATATAATATGGGATTAATTATATGAAGGTTACTCTTTCTTGAATATTTTGTCTTATTGAATCTTTTACATAAAGATTTTATACAATTTATTTAATTATACTTAAATATGTGATGTTGATTTGTATAGTTGAATAATAATTTTTTAATATTAAAAAGCTTCTTCGTACTTGTTTTTGATCTCTATCTCTGTTCTTCAACGGAGTTAAAAACTAATTTTAATATAAAGTATTATTTTTCTAAAATTAAATAAGAATTAAAAAATTAAATTTATTTTTATTATAGTTATAAATAATTTTTATTTTAAAAATGTAGAATAATTTTATTAGTAATTAACAATAAAAAGCTAATTAAACCATTATAAAATATTTAACTTGAGTTGGCTTGTTCCATTAACTTGTATTATTAAAATACAATGCATTAGTTTAACTCATTCCATTTTCTTTTATTATTATATTAAATATAATGTAGTGCATTGTATTGAGATAGTAGTAACATCAATCACAAGCTTGTAATGGAATGGATGATGAGGAGGTGATATAACACTACTCTTTTTCCTTTCCTTTTACTTACCATATTAATAATGTGGTCATGACACATGTCAGGTGGATTTCGTATTTTTGGATGGCCAATTGCCTTTTTCCAAGTGACACATAGAAATGATGTGTCATGACAAGTGGAAGACAATGACATGGTAGTGAAGTGGATATGATATGACTAATTTTCCATAAGCCAATAATGCATAGTATTCATGGCATACAATGCACCCCATCAACCTCATGTGGTGCCACGTCGCATGACAGTAAACTGTCTATGTAAAAAATTAGACCTTCCTCTAAAAAGTTTGGATAAGTGAGGGGGGAAATTTTTTGTCCTATGTGAAATTAAATATCCATCACTTTCTTTAAAGCATGCCCTATGATACCATGATCCAATCTAAATCGATGGAAAAGAAGTCACATCGATGGGGGGAATACGACTTCTTTGCTATTTTTTTGATCATATCACTGAGCATGTTTTAGAATTCAGTGGATATTTAACATTGGGTGAAATTTATTATTATTATTATTGTTATTTTATACTTAAGGTAATAGTTCTCGCTATCACTCATGAGGATCAAGGAGCTTGTCATCTGGTAATAACGGGAATGAAAGCACCAACCCTCAATTTTAGCATGTGGTCATAGGGAGAAAATACCCAAAAGAAAATAAGTTTAAGCACTCGAGTAGCATTGAATAATAGAAAAGTTGGTAAGATGTTATATTTTGATATAGTCGAGTGAGGATTTCCATGGATAAAACCATGAACTCTACCCATGGTAAAGGAAGCATCTAAACCATAAATACAAAAGAAAAATAAATTTATTTATGATTGACAGTGTGAAGTTGTGGGGGAAGGTGGGGGGGTGGAAGGTTCTACAAAAAAATTATTAGTTGGTGAGTGAGAGGAACAGTCTGGGTAACATATAAAACACATTTTCAAAAATGCTTTTCATTGGTACATGTTCGGAGTGAAGAAAATAAATGTTTGAGTAATTGAACAACACTAACTAAAGGGAACAAAAATTCACTTAGTAGGATAATTAGGAGAGAGTTACAAGGAAGACATGATATAAAAATAGAAATGGTGGTGCATAGGTTACAAGAAAGAATGGAGACACAACATGGGATTTCTAGAGAACTGAGCACAAAACTTCAAAATTGAGTTCCTATGAATAACTCCCACAAGCGCTATAGGTCTATGATACCATTGATGGAATGCACGAAAATGGAGAATTGTTTGGATAACAATGTGTTGTAATTCTTATTGATATTATATGCATAAATACAATGAGTATGACCCTTAGTTTCATCTTCCAAAAAGTTTCTTGGACTTCGTATAAATTTTCATGTTCACTTGTGGCTTTTCATCTTCCTAGTGATATAGGGACTTAACACGTAGCCATGGTATGCTCTGATGCAAATGAAAATATAATGAGATATTGAGTGTAATCGGGACTAATCAATACTGGGGCATTGGACAAAGCAAACTTTACCAGATTAAATGACTTCATAGCATCCTCGCTCCATTTGATAGTGCTGTCCTTTTTCAACATATTAGTCATTTCTCGTAAATGTTCTGCCAAATTCGGTATAAATCTGTGTAAAAATTTCATCTTACCATTGAATGTCTGAATCTCCTTTTTGTTACGTGGAAAATGTATGTGTTGAATCACCTCCACTCTTGAAGGATCAATGCGGATACCATCTTTAAAAATGATATGACCAAGCAGCTTGCCCTCATCCATAGCAAAAAGACTTTTCTTTGAGTTGAGAGAAATCCCAAACTTTCTGCATCGTTGAAACACAATCCTCAAGTGGTGAATTTGTTCATCATCAGAGCCTGAAAATACTGTCAAATCATCTAAATAAACAACCAGAAAAACATCCTTCTCATTACCAAAAGCGATGTCCATTTCTCGCTGGAAAGTGGTTCCAACATTCTTGAATCCAAATGGCATTTTGGTGTACTGAAAAGTTCCCCAAGGTGTCGTAAAATCAGTTTTTTCTTGGTATTTTTCATGGACCAAGATTTGATTATAGCCTGAGTAACCATCGAGTAGTGACATGCGTGATGCTCCAACTACTCTTTGCAGAATATGATCCATCTTCAGAAGCAGATAGTTATCCTTTAAGGATACTTTATTGAGATTCCGGAAATCTATGCACAACCTTATTTCTCCTGTCTTTTTGCATATCGGGACTAAATTCGAATTCCAATCATAAAATCTAATTAGAACAATGATACCATCTTTATACAATCTGTTTAACTCTTTTTCAATGGATGGAAGTAGCTTTGGATTGATCCTTCTTAGCTTCTGTCTAAATGGCTTCTGATCCGGCTTGATAGGAATAGTATGCTGAATTATAATTTTGTCATATACCTTCAAATCTGAATAATCCCATGCAAACACATCAGAAAATTCAGAAATTAATTTAACATACTGGGCCTTTACCTCAGGAGACAATGCTTTTGATAACTTCACAAACTTAGGCTTGTCAGTTGTTCCAAGATTTACATCCTCAACTCTTTTATCAGTAGGCACCAAGCTTGGCTTTCTTGCAACATCATCTTGATAAAAAATCTCCTCTAAAGGTATGAGACCTCTAGGAATAACATTATCTTTCAGCTGCAACACGTCCATATGATTTTCTTCAATCTCTTGTTCATCGATATCATAATCACCATCTATGGAAGTATCCTTGATTTTCCTTCATTCTGCAAAAAGGCATTGATTTTGTTGTCATCCGAAAAAACTTGCCAATACCTTAAATTATCAGGAACAGTAGGCCGATGTTTGACATGAATTTCAAATTTGTTGCTAGAGTTCATTGGAATCTTCAAATTCCTTGCAGTAGTGGCAAGCGAATCTGCAATAAGATTCTGGATTCGGGTTACTGTTGTCAAAGTATATTCAAAGAAAATTCTCAAGATGTCTAGGACTACATTTCTGTAGGCCCTCAATCGCGGATGCTTTTCTTGATATTCTCCCTTTACCTGATTGATTATCAACTCTGAATCTCCATAGAAAAAAACCCTTTTTGCTTTTAACTTCTTCAAAATTTTCAGACCTTCAATCAAAACTTCATACTCTGCTTCATTGTTAGAGCAGTCAAAAGCCAACTTATAAGCACATACTCTAACATTACTAGGAACTCTTTTAGGTTAGAAAATAGGGCTCCAAATCCAAATTCCTATACCAGCATTGTCCTTACCAACAGCACCGTCAAAATCCATGCTCCAAAGGCCTTCCTCCTCTTCTAGATGCTGAAATTTTGTTTCTTTCCCTACCTTACCTTGACTAATCTCTTCATTTTTCTGTTGTTCACTGACCTTTTGCTACTGGCAGGTGGAAAGCTTAGAAAGGCTTGCTACTTTTTATTTTTCTTGTTTAAGGACTTCCCTAAAATTCTCTAAAATTTTTGGTACCTCATCTACTTCTACCAACTGAACATCTTCATCATTCAAACCACTATCTGAATATAATACAAATGAATCTAAATCTGTGTGGACAACATTAACTGGATGATTAACTAGCCTCTCTTTGCTATTAATCATATATTTTTTTTTCTTCTACCTGCATAGCTTTCTCAATTGACCAAACACAGGAATGGTAGCATAAGAGAAATCAAGTTGTATAGTTCCCTTAATTTTTTCACCCCACAATCTGGAAAAAATCATACCAAACCGTGGTGGAACATCAGCAACAACCACATCCATCAAAGCATTCTTGGCTGGGATTTGATATAAATATACTACCAAGTCTTTGATAATACCAATGCAACGAACCCTACTAGAGTCAAAGGAATACAGATCATGGTATTTTTGGGTAATATCAAGACCCAAATTCTCCATAATGGATTTAGGCATCAAATTGTGAGAAGCTCCGGAATCCAACATAGAATTGTGTAATATGTACTCATGCAATCTAAGACTTAGGTAAAAGGGAGGGACTTCACTATCTTCAGACTGACCTTCTATGGCAGGACCAAAAATGAGTTCAGGATGATCATCTTCAACATTTACCATATCTGACATAGATTCTATTTGAAAAAATCTAGATACCTGATGTTTATAAGTGTTGTTCTTCACCAACTCAGTTAAGGGAATGGACACCTTCAACTTAGAAATTTCATTTTCTAAATTGAAAGATGAAACTTTTTCTACCT
The DNA here is from genome assembly GCA_034641835.2 of Pinus albicaulis. Lineage (NCBI taxonomy): Eukaryota > Viridiplantae > Streptophyta > Pinopsida > Pinales > Pinaceae > Pinus > Pinus albicaulis. The sequence goes on from CM076582.1 coordinate 1,501,275,986, forward strand.
CTTTGATGGGAAGATATTTCTTCTCCACTTGCTCCTTCGCTGCACTTGGCTGATTATTCTTCTCATTTGCAATGTTATTTGTCAAGGGTGCTTTGCTAGAAGATGGATCAACAAGTTATTTCCCTTTCCTCTGAGTATTTGAAGAGTCATTATTTGATGGCAGCTCTTTCCTTTTCTGAATGGGATTGATTGGAACATCTCTACTCCTCAAAGAATACTGCTTCTCTCGTGCTGAAAAAGCATTCATATATCCTCGTTGATAATCATCGGACTCTTCCTCTAAAACTATGTCATTGGCCAATATGAAATCGTCATCTCTTCGGGTGTTTGGAACCACTGCATATTATTCATCTTCTTTCAGAAAAATGGGCGTACCATCGTCAGTGAAAAAATGATTAGCTTCAACTACTGGATCATCATCATCATCTGTTTCCATTCCCTGAACATAATTTTTCTATAAAGGAGTTCTGATTTGCTGCTGTTGTGTTGTTTGATCTTGCGTTCTATGTTCCCTCTGCTTGATTTGGAATTGGGGCTGCTGTTGTCCTTTGAAATTTGGATTCATGATTGGTGCTTTAGGTCTATCTGAAATAGTCAACCGATCAACCATCTTCTCCACTGTTTGGATCAAAGTATCCATATTAGTATCTAAAGGAGATGCTTCCTCCTTTACGGTCACTCTCTTTTCAGCTCTCGTCTGTGCTCTTTTAGCCAGAATATTTTCTTCTATGCTTACAACATTTTTTTGCATATCTTCAAGCGTGGTGGGATGTCATTCTCGTAACTGATATGCCATATCAGCATTGAAACCATCTAGAAATTTGAGCAAAACTAACCCCATGGGGGGTTTGAGGTTGGCCGAAATAGCATTATACAGTGCATTAAACCTCACACAATAATCTTGTACACTTTCACCCACATTCCTTTTGATATTTTCATACTCAAATAAAATATGGAGTGGGTTTTTCTTTACCTCCCACCACTCTAAGAATTGTCTATGTAGCTCTGGAAAAGTGTGGATAGAGGCTGCTGGCAAGGCTCTAAACCATTTTCGAACTTCACCTCCAAAGATTTGGACAAACAATCTCATAGTCACATTTTCTGCCTCTACCTCATGGAGGTCAAAGAAGTCATTCATTTTATCAACATGTTGCTAGGATGTAATTCTTTGAGTGGCATCAAAAAGAAGTATTTTACTTTGGTAATCAGAGGGCATATCATTCAGATTCTGAGGTAAAACCAGGGGTGCATACCGGGCAGCCATGACTCGAGGTGGATTTACAACAATGTTTTAACTACTAGGATTCAAGGGAGTTGTTGATGGAGAAGTAGGGGTGATAAGTTGGAGGGGAAGGGTAGGTATAAACTGAAGTTGAGAATTGATTTCAGAAATTGATGGGAATACTAATGAATTGAGGGTAGCCGACGTTGATTCTGATGATTGTGAAGGCACCAGTATATTGGTGGCAGTAATAGATGATTGAGAAGAGTTTAATATATAATCATCAATTGATCTATTTTCACTTTGAACTTCAATATCTATAAGACACTCCGGGTCTAAAACTGTGTCATCAAGTGTTGTTTCAAATTTTGTTATGAACAAAGAAAGCTCAAAACACTCATCAAAAGGGAGGTCTTCAACAAACAACCATTCACTGGGCCAGGAATGGGATCTGAAAATAGTTCTAGGGCTTACTGAACTTTCTTTTCTTCTGATTATTCGTGGAATAAGGTTAGGATTTTCAAATATAGGGGGAGGATTTGGATTAGGATTGGCCCTCATGTATTTCCTTGAAGCTAGTGTGGTGGAATTTCAAAGTTATTACTTTGAAACGTTTTATTTTAGCCTATAAAATTCTAAAACTCATCATCCAAAGTTCAAGAATTTATATGGAAGATATTACCAGGGTGATTAGTCTTTCATTTAGATTTGTTTCCCCAGTATGGTCACCACTATGTTATCACCTAGATTGACCTCAGGCTGAAGGGAGGCAAGCCAGGGTAACCACAAACCATGCTCAACCTTGTAGCTAGCCCTACAAGGCAGGGAGAGGGCTCTCTCCATAGGAAATCTCAGTCAAAGATGACAGCAAAAATGATTTTAGGCTAGGTATAGTAGCTTGAAAGGTTTTGATAGATTTTCTGGTGTTGTTTGTTGGATCAGATGGAGCTGGGCAGTTTGAGTCTGGGAAATTAAATCAGAAATGCAAGGTATTCTATGGGGCAAGGTAGGCATGGACTTTAACACCTTTTTCTTTATGACTGTGAAGTGTTAAGACTGGTGAGGAGCTAAGGAGGGCATATGCGATGAATCCTTCTCAAACAGTAGAAAACATAAAATATCGAATTATTTCCCAAGGCAGAGCACTGTAACAATGGATTCTACCTATCTAACTTGAAAACATTCAACATAAATCAATGGAATGAATGATGGCATACATAACATTTAACAAATGATTACAAAAGAATAAACTGTGCTAAAATTCCATACCACAGGGATCCCATAAAAAATAGCTACAAATCTTTATTAATTCCCTACCAAAATAGTTACAAATATGTACAATCAAGCTTAGAGCATCCCAGTGATTCCAACCCCTTTCTAACTGACTGAAAAATTACATTAAATAGACATAGCCTCAGGGGGCGAATCCGTAGAAAGAGGAGCTATTTCATCTGCCCCCAAACTAAAACCTGATGATAGAAAAACCCAACAATATGCTTCTGAAAGAGAGGAAACTGTATATTTGACCATCTGGAAATATTATCTATTACACTTACTTCAGAAAATAGAAAGAAAAAAAATCTGGAACCCTGCCCCCTCATTTATCGTTTGCTATCGTTCCGTGGTTGATGTCGTAATGGTCTCTGTATTCACAATTTTCTCACGGCCTTGACAGAGTGCCTATTCCTTTAACTTTAGAAAAACCATTTTAAACCAATAAACAAATGTACCTCATAAAATGGAGAAAATCCCATTTTTCCTTTGAAAAGAGCAGAAGGAAGTGGCAGGCCCGAGAATCGCAATCGCAAGTGGAAAGAGGAGCGGAAAGACTTTGGGTGGAGGAAATCACGATATGCGATGAGCAATGGATTGGGGGGTGGAGTGATGAACAAGGAGTGATGAGCGATGGTGAATAGAGTGATGCGATGGAAAATAGAGTGATGCAATGACAGAGCTATGTAGAATAGGACGATGCGATAAGGGATTGCCGAAGAAAACCCTTTTAAACTCATAAAATTGAATGTGGCACCTTTTAAATGGAGAAAACCCCCTTTCCTTTGAAAATAATGGAAAGACTTTGGTGGGACCGGGAATCGCAATCAAAATCGGAAGAGGAGCTAGTATAGCTTAGGCGGAGGAAATGCGATAATGCGATGGCGATGGAGCGATGCAGCGATGATGGAATGATTGCATCGGGGAAAGCGAGATGGCAGGTTTCAGTGCTTCGGGGAGTGATGATCGCACGATGCGATGAAAGACTATCGCATCGACGGAAGTCTGGAAGGCAGAGTTAAGTGCTGGCTGAGAGCGATCGCGCGATGCGATGAGCGATGAGATCACATCGGCAGAAAGGAGATGGAAGGTTCGGCGCAGTGGGAATGTGATGATCGCGCGATGCAATGGTGTGATGGCGATTGCATTGGGGTTTGTAGGAGATGACAATTTAAAAAGAAAAAAGGGAGTTTGCAGTAAAGGAAAAAATCATATAGAAAGGAAAAAATTGTAAAGTTAAAGGGCTAGCGGAATAATGGAAAAAGGGCAGAGTTGTGCTTTTTCGAACCATTATTCATTTGGGCATATTTTTCAATCTGGAAATTGATTTTGGGAGTGTGATATACCATTGGAAATTTTTTTTCTGAGCTGCTTCTGATGAACATGTTTACAACATTTTTTGCACTAAAAGATCATGTGAAAAACATCTTTGAAAACCAGGCAGAGAAAAAACCCCTTTGACCCTTAGTGACGGGCTGTGAAAGACTTAACAGTGGCTTTATGGAGATAGCAGCTTTTGAAGTTCAACTTATTACATATGGAAACATAAATTTACATAAGAAATGATAATAAAAACAAAGTACCCTCGTGAAAATTACATTAAGCTTAAAAGAAAAACTTCTTGACTTTTCCAGATACCATGCTTTTGAGTTTATTTGGCATCCTCATGTCCTTGCTGATATTTATTGACACTTTCATCGTTAATTTGACTATGGTGGAACCCTAAAACCTGATGAGACCAAACCCTATGACCTAATAAAATGAACTGTAGAGTGAAAATGAATCATGACTCAAGACCATAGAGAGGAGAACCAACAAGTATTTTTCATGAGGGAAAAATGACGAAGTAACCCCAACCATCAGTGAATCCATGACCTAATGGAGTGATATAAATTTATAGTATGAGACTCCTACTATGAAAAATGAAAAAGAGAAGATTTTGATCACTGATGGTAGTATGAAAAGACTGACACTAACACTCTCCAAATCCGACCGTGCCTGGATTGTTCTTGGATGCACCGTCATAATTGATCTTGATGAAATTGGGTTCTAGAGGGAACCAAATGGACATTGGAGGGGATGACGGGGAGCTAGCAGTGGGAGGGAGGTGGGTAGGGGAGGGGAGATTGAGAAGGGATAAAATTATGCAATCCTCTGAGGTGGGGGGGAGGGGGGGGGTGTAGGATCCTTGCTATGAAAACGAATTCACGCAGAGTGTGCTTGATGAGATGAAGGAGTTTTTCTTCTTTGGATTCCTTATCTTTGAAGATGCCAGAGTTCCTCTCTTTCCAAAGAGCCCAAAAACTAATACCTGGGAGGAGGTTCCAAGCTAGGTTGATGAGTGGTTGGGTGGATAAGGAAGGGCGCCAATCATCTAAGGAAGAGAGGATGGAGGAGGGGTTGCGATCAGAAGCCTTGAAGACAAGGGGAATCCAGTTCTAGATATTGGAGGAAAAGGGATAATCATTGAGGATGTGATTGGATGTCTCTGAGTTGGAGTTACATAACGTGCAAACATAAGGGCCAATGAAGCCCTTCTTTTGTAGATTGTCCCATATTAGAATTTTCTTGTGCATCACTAACCAAAGAAAAAGATAAATTTTCGGCCAATGATTCCTATTCCAAAGCCTTTTCCACTTGCCATCCAGTTGAGCGGGATCATGATTCTAAAGGAGATTGTAAGTATTTTTTATGTTTAATCGTCCTGCCAAATTGGAACCCCATCAAAGTTTGTCTGATCCCTCTTCTCTTTGAATTTTTCTTTTGTTTAATTCTTCTTCCATAGTTGTCGTGGATTGGTGGTGATGGATTGGTGTCAGCTCCTTGAGATCCAAGCACTCCCTCCAATCCTAATTTTCAGTTGTTTTCTAGAAGTCTTTGACCATGTTGTTGTTAAGCCTATCCATTTGCCTTATTATTGGGTGGAATATATCAGTGTTGAGTTTGGGACATTGCTCCCACGCATCCTCCCAGAGTAGGGCATTTTCTCCATTGCAGATTTCTCAGAAGCAGTTATTTTGAATGATGGATCTATTGTCCCAAGCCTGATTCCAGATGGGCGAGCCCTTAAGATTACCTAAGAGTCTGATCAGGGAGTCTAGAGGCTACGAAGGGGCATACTTGGCATTCCATAGTGTGGCCCAAGGGTTGGTAGGAATGGTGATCCAACGCCACCAGGTTTTTGCACCCATGACCTTTCTGAGAAGATCCGAGTCCCGGAGACCAAGACCACCATATTTCTTGGGTGCACATATTTTATCCAAAGCAACCAGGGCCCATTTGCCATTGTAAGCTTTACCTTTCCAGAGGAAATCTCTTTGAATTGCTCATATTTGATTGGAGATGGATCGGGGAGTAGAAATGGCGGAGATATAGTACAAAGGAATGGCTTGAAGAACATAGTGGACAAGGATGAGTCTGCCCACGAAGTTGAGGAAGTGAAAGGTCCAGTTGGAATTTTTTTTTTAAGCTTAGAGATTAAGGGTTCCCAATTTTTTTTTCTAAATTTTTATCAGTGAGTGGAACACCCAGGTATTTCAAAGGGAATTTGCTGTGATGGAAGCCAAGGATACGAGTGATGTTTCATTGGATAACATTGGAGGTGTTAAGAAAAAATATTTTGGACTTGGAATTGTTGACAGAGGAACCAGAGGCCAATGCTATCTTAATTTTGAATATTAGCTATAATTTATATATTATCCCTACATAGTTTATATAAGGCTAACATATTCATGTTGCTTTCATGTAGCTAAAAATATCTACATTTATAGGTTAGTGTGATCTTTGTAAACTTACATACACCTTAGGATTTTATTACCAAAGAGATAGCTAATTTTCTATTATAATTGTTTTTGGAAGATTTTTTCTAAATCAGACTACTGGTATTCTTATGCTATCTAAGTTATAACTTGCAAAAGTTGGTATTTGAGTTACAACTTAAAAAAGTCGAGGGGTGATTAGAAATTGAGAGATGATTTATATGACTTTTTTTCAAATCCACTCTATGAAAAACCAACTTAAAGAAAATCCTTCACTATACATTTATGTTGAAGTCGCAGATGTTGGGATCACATGATCCATTCCAACATATAATATGGGATTAATTATATGAAGGTTACTCTTGCTTGAATATTTTGTCTTATTGAATCTTTTACATAAAGATTTTATACAATTTATTTAATTGTACTTAAATATGTGATGTTGATTTGTATAGTTGAATAATAATTTTTTAACATTAAAAAGCTTCTTCGCACTTGTTGTTGATCTCTATCTCTGTTCTTCAACGGAGTTAAGAACTAATATTAATATAAAATATTGTTTTTCTAAAATTAAATAAGAATCAAAAAATTAAATTTTTTTTTTTTATAGTTATAAATAATTTTTATTTTAAAAATGTAAAATAATTTTATTACTAATTAATAATAAAAAGCTAATTGAACCATTATAAAATATTTAACTTGAGTTGGCTTGTTCCATTAACTTGTATTATTAAAATACAATGCATTAGTTTAACTCATTCCATTTTCTTTTATTATTATATTAAATATAATGTAGTGCATTGTATTGAGAGAGTAGTAACATCAATCAAAATCTTGTAATGGAATGGATGACGAGAAGGTGATATAACACTACTCTTATTCCTTTCCTTTTACTTACCATATTAATAATGTGGTCATGACACATGTCAGGTCGATTTTGTATTTTTGGATGGCCAATTGCCTTTTTCCAATTGACACATAGAAATGACGTGTCATGACAAGTGGAAGACAGTGACATGGTAGTGAAGTGGATATGATATGACTAATTTTCCATAAGCCATTAATGCATAGTGTTCATGGCATGCAATGCACCTCATGGACCTCATGTGGTGCCACGTCGCATGACAGTAAATTGTCTATGTAAAAAATTAGACCTTCCTCTAAAAAGTTTGGATAAGTGAGGGGGGCATTTTTTTGTCCTATGTGCAATTAAATATCCATCACTTTCTTTAAAGCATGCCCTATGATACCATGATCCAATCTAAATCGATGGAAAAGAAGTCACATCGAGGGGGGGAATATGACTTCTTTTCTATGTTTTTGATCATATCACTGAGCATGTTTTAGAATTCAGTGGATATTTAACATTGGGTGAACTTTATTATTATTATTATTATTATTATTATTTTAGACTTAAGGTAATAGTTCTCGCTATCATTCATGAGGATCGAGGAGCGTGTCATCTGGTAATAACGGGAATGAAAGCACCAACCCTGAATTTTAGCATGTGGTCATAGGGAGAAAATACCCAAAAGAAAATGAGTTTAAGCACTCGAGTACCATTGAATAATACAAAAGTTGGTAAGATGTTATATTTTGATATAGTCGAGTGAGGATTGCCATGGATAAAACCATGAACTCTACCCATGGTAAAGGAAGCATCTAAACCATAAATACAAAAGAAAAATAAATTTATTTATGATTGACAGTGTGAAGTTGGGGGGGGGTGGAAGGTTCTACAACAAAATTATTAGTTGGTGAGTGAGAGGAATAGTCTGGGTAACATATAAAACACATTTTCAAAAATGGTTTTCATTGGTACATGTTCTAAGTGAAGAAAATAAATGTTTGAGTAATTGAACAACACTAACTAAAGGGAACAAAAATTCACTTAGTAGGATAATTAGGAGAGAGTTGCAAGGAAGAAATGATATAAAAACAGAAATGGTGGTGCATAGGTTACAAGAAAGAATGGAGACACAACATGGGATTTATAGAGCACTGAGCACAAAACTTCAAAATTGAGTTCCTATGAATAACTCCGACAAGAGCTATAGGCCTCTGATACCATTGATGGAATGCACGAAAATGGAGAATTGTTTGGATAACAATGTGCTATAATTCTTATTGATATCATATGCATAAATACAATGAGTATGACCCTTAGTTTCATCTTCCAAAACGTTTCTTGGACTTCGTATAAATTTTCATGTTCACTTGTGGCTTTTCATGTTCCTCTTAAATGAATAATCCAAATTTCCATAATTCCCAAAGATCACATTACCAATAATAAGCATTGTTACAACAATTGTATTAACACTAAAACATATTCCTTATTTATTGGTGATGACCTTCATATAACCTCCATATATAGTAACACATACTAATCTATCTACCTATGAGGTTAGAAATATTAAAATCCAAAGAGATCTTATTCTATTGCTTTATATACTTTATAGCTTCACTCATGACTTTTTATAAATGTTATCTTAATTTTAATATTAGCTATAATTTATATATTAGCCTTACATAGTTTATAGAAGGCTAACATATTCATGTTGCTTTCATAGATAAAAATATCTTCATTTGTAGGTTACAGTGATCTTTGTCAACTTATATATATCTTGGAATTTGATTACCAAAAAGAAAACTAATTTTCTATTATAAGTTTTTTTGGAATTTTTTTAGCTAAATCACACTATTGGTATGAGGTTAGAAATATTAAAATCCAAAGAAATCTTATTCTATTGCTTTATAAATCTTATTCTATTGTTTTATATACTTTATAGCTTCACTCATGACTTTTTATAAATATTATCTTAATTTTAATATTAGCTAGAATTTATATACTAGCCCTACATAGTTTATAGAAGGCTAACATATTCATGTTGCTTTCATGTAGCTAAAAATATCTTCATTTATAGGTTAGTGTGATCTTTGTAAACTTACATATACCTTGGGATTTGATTACCAAACAGAAAACTAATTTTTTATTATAATTTTTTTTTAGGAGATTTTTTGCTAAATCACACTAGTGGTATTCTAGTATTTAAGTTAAAACTTGCAAAAGTTGATATTTGAATTACAACTTACCAATGTCGAGGGGTGATTAGAAATTGAGAGATGATTTATATGACTTTTTTCAAATCCGTTCTGTCAAAAAGAAAGCCAAAGAAAATCCGTCACTCTCCATTTACGTTGAAGTAGCACATGTTGGGATCACATGATCCATCCCTACATATAATATGGGATTTACTATATGAAGGTTACTCTTGCTGGAAGATTTTATCTTATTGAATCATTTATATAAAGATTTTATATAATTTATTTAATTATATTTAAATATTTGATGTTGATTTGTGATAGTTGAATAATAATTTTTTAATATTAAAATTAATTTTAAATAAATAATATTTTAAAAAATTAAAATTAAATTTTTTCTAAAATTAAATATTTTATTAAAAACAAATTATTTTTATTATAATTTTAAATAATTATCATTTTATAATTTTATAATTTTTTTATTAATAATTAATAATAAAAATCTAATTATAACCATTATAAAATATTTAACTTGAGTTGGCATGTTCCATTAACTTGTATTATTGAAATACAATACATTAATTTAACTCATTCCATTTTCTTTTCTTTTCTTATTATATTAATTATAATGTAATACATTGTATTGAGATAGTAGTAACATCAATCACAATCTTGTAATGGTTATATTAATTATACGTTAATTTAACTCATTCCATTTTATTTTCTTATTATATTAATTATAATGTAATACATTGTATTGAGATAGTAGTAACATCAATCACAATCTTGTAATGGAATGGATGACGAGGAGGTGATATAACTCCACTCTTATTCCTTTCCCTTTACTTACCATATAAATTATAATGTATTCCATTGCATCGAGATAGCAGTAACATCCATCATAATCTTGTAATGGAAATGCTGAGAAGGAGGTGATACACCACCACTCTTCAAATCCTTTGTCGATTGGTTAAAGTATTTTTATTTCCAAGAGGATACCATTTCCAACATGTGCATCCAACCTTTGGAAATTATCTCGCTTGACTGGGTTAAACTATTGTTTTCCACCCCATGGAACTTTGTCTTTTCCTCCTAGTAACTAGTAAAAGACCTATCAACCCATATTACACAACATGGCTTGTGAGAGAACCTAGTTGTTAAGTCCACCCATTCACACCCACACCAGGTTAGTGGATAATATCATGAATAAGACAGATGAAGGTGCGATGACAAAATCATTGTGATAGTTTCTTCCTAATTTAAATATTTTAGGCTTGGCAATTTTTTTATTTATTGTTAATTAATTTGGATAAAATTTGGTTAAATTTATTGATTCTATATTTTAGTTGTTGTCCTTTTATAATATGAATGTTATGAGAGAATGCTTCTTATAATATGATTATTTTTATAATATGAATTTATTCGTTAAGATGTTAAATTTAATTATATATTTAAAAATTTAATTTATATAATGAAAGTTGGATCTCGTTAAAAAATATATTGTTAAATTTTAATTAAAAATAAAAACATTTAGATTTCATTAATTTAATGCATTCTAAACAAATTATATTTACATCTTAATGCACTTTTTTTCTCAAATATCTCTAAATCTATATTTCATGATGCTTTTTCTTTCTTTATCTTCAAATCCTTTCTTTTCTTCTGAACAATGTTGGTTTATAGTTAAATATAAAATATAATTAATATCAAATACGGTATAGTATTAAATTATGATAAATTAGAATAGATATACTAAAAATCAAGAGAAACTAAATTTATTTTCGAGTGTAAAACATTTGCAGTTAGAGAGATTTGTTCCCTCTTGCCACATGATAAATCTAGAGTTAAGACACATGTACATCATTTCTTTATAATGTTATATATATTAAATGTAATTTTTGTAAAGTATGATGGTCATTGTTGTCATTGATGTCCAAGTGATATGAAGTTTAGGAAGGGCCTATTAGGTTTATCGACAGTGCCTTAATATTATGATGTCATTGATATCTTAGTTGCTTAATGAGTTTTGGTAGTCTAGTTTGTTTGTTGATGGTTGAACATGTATCCTAATAACTTCTCATTGAAGGAAATTTGTTTATAGGTATCTTTCTCAAAATACCATGAAAGTATTTAGTTCGATAACCCTCTTAAAGGTATTTTTAGTGGTATATGTCCAACTTAGTCAAACTCTCCATGAATGAAGAGACAAATTGAACTTGAGGTGATGTCCTTCAAGAAAGTGTTTGTCATGGCTAAAAATCAAAGGATGAGAATGTTGTTGGATCCCAAATTTCTGAAAGTAAAACCAAAGGTGGACCCCAATATGAGATGGTGCTCTAAGGTGAGGAAATGTGATAGGATTATGATGTGGAATCCCGTGGTCATGACACATGTCACGTGGATTTGGTATTTTTGGGTGGCCAAGTGGCCCTTTTCCAAGTCACACATAGAAATGATGTGTCATGACAAGTGGAAGATAATGACATGGTAGTGAAGTGGATATGACATGACTAATTTTCCATAAGCCATTAATGCATAATATTCATGGCATGCAATGCACCTGATTAACCTTATGTGGTGCTAGATTGAATGACATTAAACTGTATAGGTAAAAAATTAGACCCCCCTCTAGAAATTTTGGATAATCAAGGGGGCCTTGATGTGACTTATTTTCCATCGATTTTAATTGGATCATGGGATCATAGGGCATGCTTTAAATAAAGTGATGGATATTTAATTGCACATAGGACAAGAAATTTTCCCCCTCCTTTGTTAAAGTTCAAATGGTTGTAGGGGGGGAATATGACTTCATTGTTATGTGTTTTGATCGTATCACTGAGCATGCTTTAGAATTCGGTGGATATTTAACATTTGGGGGACTTCTTTATTATTATTATTATTATTATTATAGACTTAAGGTTATGGTTCTCGCTATCAATCATGAGGATCCAGGAGCTTGGCATCTGGTATTAACGGGAATGAAAGCACCGACCCTATATTTTAGCATGTGGTCATATGGAGAAAAGACCCAAAATAAAATGATTTTAAGCACTCCAACACCATTGAGTAATACAAAAGTTGGTAATATGTTATATTTTAATATAGTCGAGTGAGGATTTCCATGGGTAAAACCATGAACCTATACCCATCGTAAAGGAAGCATTTAAACCATAAATACAAAAGAGAAATAAATTTATTTGCGATTGACAGTGTGAAGTGGGGGTGAAAGGTTTTACAAGAAAATTATTAGTTGGTGAGTTAGAGGAATAGTGTGGGTAGCATATAAAATAGATTTTCAGAAATGGTTTTCATTGGTACATGTTCGGAGTGAAGAAAATAAATTTTTGAGTAATTGAACAAGAGTAACTAGGGATTAGTGTTTCCAGTAGATAGGTGCCTATTGAAATTTAGGGATAGGTGTCTCTAGTGCATTGGAGCATTTAAATTATAAAGGAGATAATATATCCTGCAAGTGTGTGCAAGCAAAGTTTATAACTTTAGGTGGGTTCCTACAATAATCAGTTAAGGAAAAGAATAACTATTTGTGGTTTTCTCCATTTATGGGTTTCTGCATTAATCTATCGTGTTATATGTGATCATTTAATTATGAGATCATTTTTCATTTATTTCCTACATGCATAAGAAATAAGAATTGAAGTGAAAATTTATTTTTGGAAACAAGAGTATTGGTTCATCCCCGCCCCCAACCTTTGTATTCAATAGTTGGTATTAAAGTAGGTTCCTTCAATAATATCCTAACCAATGGAAGGAAGATATTACACAAAATGGCATTTCAACATGATTTTTTCTCAAGCAAGGCTCCACTATTCAATGGGACAAATTTTACCTTTTGGAAAATTAGAATGAAAATGTATCTAATGTAACTCAACATTGATATTTGGAAAATTTTAATAAATGGGTGTGAGAACCAAACAAATCCTCCAACAGATGAGGCTGGTAAGAAAATATATGAAAGCAATGCTAATGATATGAATGCAATTTTTGGTGGACTTGCACCATCAAGATTTGTCAAAGTAATATAGTATGAGATATCCAACGAAATGTGGGATAAAATTATAAATTGTCTTGCGGGGGATGGCAAAGTAAAAAATGTAAAATTGGAGACGTACATGATACAATATGAAAATTTGAAAACAAATGAGCATGAAATCATAGTTATTTTCTTTCTCATAATGGATGAGATTATAAACACAACGAAAGGATTAGGAGATAAAATTGACTATGCTACAATAGTACAAAAAGTGTTAAGATCTCTTACTCCTAGAGTTGATGGAAAAGTCTCAACAGCAGAAGAAATGCATGAATTAGATCAGCTGAACCTAGAGAAGCTTCATGGGATACCTACAACATATGATATGAGGATGAATAAGGGTCAACCATAAATTATATAATATACTTTCAAGGTATTAAGAAATTCAAAAAATATCAAGACCAAGATTGTTCCAACCACATTTCAGATGAAGAGGTAGAAATTTTTTTTAGAAGACTACAAAGTGGAATTGGAAAATAAAACAATATGTTACATTCAAATGTTTTCATTGTGGAAGAATAAGGAGATTTTTTTCCAAATGTCCTTAAAAAGAAAATAATACTATTGAAAAGGAAGAAAAATGAAAAACCCATATAAAATAAAAATGAAGATATTTTTTAGAAGAAAATTCTTTTATTCACAACAACATGCACATACCATGCATGTCAACACCAGCTAGGAAATAATACATGCAATTATTCCTGCTAAAGCTGCTTGATCCTGATCTTCCTTGCTATATATTTCCTTTCCTTTCCATGTCCTTCCTTTTCTTGCTTTTCATTCCTTTGCTTGCTTGATCTCTTTCTCCTCTTGGTGCTCTTCTCCTCTCTGAGTGTAATTCTGAAAATTAAGTGACAAAAGAATACCAACTGATTATCTAAGGTATTTTTATCATTCATGCCTCTAATTTATTCAATTTTCCATTATTATCCTTCAATTTACACCTCACATGCAACCTCTGACCTTTCACCTTCCTTTTCTCCTAATTTTATTTATTTTCACAAATGCATGTGCCAAAATAATTTTTTTCCTTTTTAATTCTTTAGCCATAAACACATCCAATGATTCCCACTAAGATTTATTTTCCCAACATCCAGCTTGAAATAAGTGTCCCTTAACCGTGGTCTTATTTTTCCTTGCAGAAAACTGTATCCCTTGGGGAAAACTGTCCTTAGTGTTAAACCATACCTACACCTCAGCAAAACCATTGGAAAGAAAACATACTTCCCATGCAGACTTATTGGAGCTTTATAACTTAGCTCATGGTGGTATTTACAATAGAAACCATACATAAATGTGTACAAATACCAAAAATTATTTTCCTCAACTAGAAAATAATGAAGGATACATAGCCTGCATCTAATACACCATCTTCCATCTAGCTTCTTCAGGCCCAAAGTTCTTCCACTGCACTTTAACTTGCATTATGGCTCTATCCTTGAGCATGACTTGTTTCCAATGCAATATGCACTGAGGTTCTGGCTGGAATTATCCTTATTGCTACACCTACAATACAAACGAATCAATAACATTATCAATTTCCTTTATTTACCTTTTATGTAATGAAACATGAAAAACATCATGGACTTTCACTATTGGAGGCAGTGCAACTCGATAGGCCACTGGTTCAATCCTCTCAAGGATTTCAAAGGACCACAATGTCATGGTTGCAACTTGGCACATGATCCAATCCTCAAGGAGGTCTTCTTAGGCTTGATGCACAAATGCACATGCTGCCCAACATTAAACTCCTTAAATTCATTGTGTTGGTCTACATAAATTTTCTACCTTCTTGTGATTCCTTTAAATTCTTCTTTATAACCTACATCTCTTGTTCCATTTCTAATAGCTTGTCCGGTCCAATAAATACCTTGTTCACTGGATCACTCCAAGTGATGGGTGCGTTACAACTCCGTGCATAGAGTGCCTCAAAAAAAATCGTCCTCACTTAATCCTAATAACCATTGTTGTATGCAAACTCAACCAATGGAAGGTAATCACATTTCGTCTGCTAGTGCATCTCATACATCCTTAGAATTTCCTCTAGGATCATGTTGACCCTCTCTGCTTGTCCATATTTTTGTGGGTGATAAGGTGTACAGAAGGAAAACTCTGTCCCTAATCCTGCAAACAACTCCTTAAAAAACTTGGAAGTGAATTTGGCATCACTGTCCGACAAAATCTTCTTTGGAACACCATGTAATCTCACAATCTCCTTGATAAATACCTATGCCACCTCACTAGTTGAATATGTAGACTTCACTGGAATGAACTGAGCCACCTTGCTCAACTTGTTGACCACAACCATGATAGAATCACGATGCCTCACTATCCTTGGAAGGACCGTAGTAAAATCCATGGAAATGACCTTCCATTTCCATTTTATAATCGAAATAATCTGTAGTAGGCCACCTAAATGCTTACATTATTCCTTAACCTATTGACATTCCAAACATCTAGCCACAAACTCTACCACATCCCTCTTCATATTTACCTAATAATAGAAATTCTTCACCGATGTCAATGTATTTTGATAACATGGGTGACCTAAGTATGACTTGACATGAAATTCCCTCAAGATAAGCTTCTTGAGTTCACTATCATCCATAACATAGATCTTGTCCCTAAATCTCACCAAAACATCTGTCGTGAGATGATAGTATGCATCCTCATGACTTGTACCTGCACCTGTACCTATACCCGTACTCTGATGTAACCTATTCCTGAGCTCCAGATACATGTTATCATGTTTTCCTTTCTGTAAGATGAGATCTTGTAAGTATGTCCCATAGGAACTCATAGATACTATGTTGTTCACCTGTACTTTCCTATTGAGAGAATTTGCAACCATGTTATCCTTTCCCTTGTTGTATCTAATATCAAAGTCAAACTCACAAAGGGTGGCCAACCATCTAGCTTTCCTGGCATTCAGATTTGGTTGGTCAAACATTCTAACCCATTGTGATCACTCAACAATACAAATCACCACTTTCAACATCCTCATAACATGTAAACATTTCAATGATTATTAAATGGACATAGAAATATTATTGGATTGATGAATACTACAGTACTGTTGGTTGCCTTAATTGTCAGATTAAACCTCTCAATATTAATTATCAATCTGGGAGTTGTAAATGCGAGTTTTATTGCATATTGGCTCAGCTGAATGGTAAGAGTATAAATATATTCCTTTGTAATGATAAACTAGATACTGGAATGAAACACACATTTGCTCAAAAATAAACAATCGTGAAAAGGAAACCTACTTAACCAATTCCATTTACTGCAAACTCCACACTGTAATTAAACTACAAATCAATCCTCAATCATGTAACATTCTCTCACTCGCATTCTACTTTTAAAATCTCCTATGATAACTTAAAAAATTTAATCTATTAACTCCTCTCACTAACTTGACATTAACAGTTGAAATTAATAAGTAGAAAGGACACACATTATAAATTCACACCTTAAACTAACTAGAACTATTCTTGAAAACAAACTCAATATTCAAATTAAAAAAAGACAATCCTAACGACTACTAAAAGAAAACTATTTCACTTCATGTAAAATAACACTTAAAAATCCCATTAAAGGTAGCATTGCAAATGACTTATGATAAATTTTTTATTTAAATACTTTAATGTAAGTGAAACAAATTATTCAAAAACAAATCACTCTTTGAAAGAATGCATCTCATAACGAAAAATAAATCAAACTCATGCCATTCGATAATGAAAACTCAATCACTGCTACTTGCATAATTAAATCCACAGCTTATAAATAAATGATTATACTATAAAATCAATAACGAAACTAATTAAAAAGAGATCTAAAATAAAAAAAAATTCTAATTAAAAGAGGTCTAATTATTGAGTGAAATCATGCTTAAACAAACATTTAAATCCTACAAACATTCAAATAAATTAGATAATGCAACAATGATTTAATATTTTAAATGGCCAAGCTAACATACTCAAATTTCAAAACATTACATTCTATTCTAGTTGCATATTTAAACTCAGAAATTGGATACAAAACAATGATCTAAGTGCATGATTAAGAACTATTAGATGCTATTAAAAACAATTTAAAATACAATTATGCAAATTTCACAATTCCTAAATATATGAAGAATGAGGACTCGACTCCAGGTTGCGGTGGATCCTTGCCACTCCCTGGAGAAAGTCCTAAACTAACTCAATGCTCAAAATTAAAATTACAATTCTTATATAAAAACAAACAAATGTAGAAACAAAAAGTTATTGAATTAAATCAAAACATTGCTCCAAATATTAATCAACAAATACATCATCTGTTGGGCAATTGGAATGCCAGACCTACATTTGAGCAAATCGACTTGACACGAGAAACTCGGGCTCTACGCATCTCAGAAACTTCGCTCCTGTAATTGACAGACTCATACTCTACGCCCCCTCTACATTTGGAAAATTCGATTTTACAAATGATTTGATGGATGGACTAAATGCTTGATCTGCACTTTATCTAATCGATCTATATCTCTTTGATCTAATGCACAGCTACCTCTATCTTATGCGCACAACGCTCTCCCATTCTAATGCTTAGCTACTACCATCACTCTATCTACATAATCCATCGATTCCTTCATTCTATAGCTACTACCTCCATTGATTCTTGACAATGATACACACACACACACACACACATATATATATATATATATATTCTTTTAAGCACAAACTGGAGGTTCAACCTAGAAATAGAGAAAATTATTTGTTTTACAAGTTGCCGGAATGAGAATTGGTTTGAAACATAATGTCAATTTAGGAAATCGTTCCCTTTTTTCATGGGATTTTGTTGTTGCTGGAAGGTGCGTTCTTGGTTTCTAGAGGAAATTGAACTTCGTATAGCTGGCAGAGGCATCGTCCAACTCGAAATGCTCCAATCTGGCATCATCATCCCTTCCTTGATCTCAACGTACCTTCTACGTTTTGTGATGTACAAACATTCCATTAGGTCAAATGAGCTGGCTCATAAAGTCCGATACGAAGTCCTCCAAACAGACATTGCCGATGTAGACCAGGGATTATGCCCCTCCAAAGTGATGCAACCCCTTCTTCTTTGGCGATGGTAGACAGCGTACCAAACATACCTTTGTACAGTGGTGCTTCGCCTGTTGTTTTCTTTCCTTGCAATTGCAGCCTCACCTTAGCTGTATCTATTGGGATGGTGCATATCTCGTCCCAGCAAGCATTGAAAGCACTGCTAGCAAAAGTTCCCGCCAGGGAGACCTGGGTCTTGGCGCTTAAATCATGGAATAAACCATTTTTGTGCATTCTAGCCAATCTGGTAACTGCCCAACTTGACCCAAGTCATTGTTCGCAGGTGAAACTACACCATCAAAATCATTTCCACAATGATTTGAAATCCTGTGATTTTTTGATGGGCTCTATGGGGATTTCCTTCTTAATGAATCACTATGATTGACCGTTAATAGAATTTTTGAGAACCTTTTCCTCAGAGACAATGGCATCTCAGAAGTTCTTCGTTCATGAATCCACTCCCTACTGTGAATTATTTTGAGATTTGTTTTTTTCTTTGG
Organism: Pinus albicaulis; assembly: GCA_034641835.2. Lineage (NCBI taxonomy): Eukaryota > Viridiplantae > Streptophyta > Pinopsida > Pinales > Pinaceae > Pinus > Pinus albicaulis. The sequence goes on from CM076582.1 coordinate 1,501,294,918, forward strand.
TAAGTGGCTTTGTGTCTTGTTCTTTTTTTTGAATTATATGTTCTTCTTGCTTTTGGGTAGTCTTTTTTCATTAGACCATCCAAAAAGAGTTGCAAGACTGTCTCTTTCTGGGTTAGATGCCGAAGGCTTATTTTGATTCCCTACATAATTATTTCTACTATCATTGCAATTAAATAACGCATGGGCACTGAGCTTTCTTGATGATACTTCAAGAAGTCTCTCAACTTTTTCTTGGTCAGACACATCTTCACTATGGGTGTATACATTGATATGGGTATCTGAAAATATGAATGATGTGCCTAGACTATTATCTGAATAGCATATATCTCCATAAGAAACATTGGAATTTCTTAAATAGGTATCCCACGACTTCACCTCTTTTCCACCTGTTGATGCCAACTTCTTCATCAAATGTCACCTTGCAATCTGGCTTGTTAAGCATGTAAGTTCCACCATAAACAACACTGAGTTGTGAAAAGGCCTGAGGAAGTTCTCCCAACCCATACAATGGATATATGTATGGTGAATCTCCTATCCAATTACATATAGTTCTAGTTCATCCATTATGAATACAATCTACAAGTGGAGCATGTTGTGAAGCCTCATCTGGAAAAGAAAATCCACCATTCAAATATTCATGTATTCCCTAATGATAACTCTTTCACGAAGCCGAATTTCGCCAAATGGTTTCTGGGTTATAGGAAACACGGTGCTCTGAAGGCATCCCATGTCTCATAATTTAGAGATTCTGCTCCATTTGGTTACAAATTTGATATTTTCACCTATAGAAATTCAACTACCCAGTCGCTGGTTTTATGCATTTGGTGAATTTGTACTCAACTGCATTCCTTCACCGAGCCTTCCTGCAACCAAGAAGGAATTTATAAAAAACACTCATCAAATTAACTAATAACAATAATAATAGTTGTTGTTTCTAAATTATTCTAATTAACAACATAGTGGATTAATAATGATTAAAAACACCAGGTACAAGTATGTATTTAGTTCATAAAAATCGTAAAAATTTGGACAAATATGCAGCTCAACATCCCCCCACGCTGAACTTCTTGCATGTCCTCGTGCAAGCAAAACCTAAGGCGGTGAAATAAGGTAGGAAAATGTCAGCAAATATTCTAGCAAGTAAATATGAAGATGTTTGATATTGTAATGCATTCATTCCCCTGCAAAATTACTATTACATTACCAGCTAAAAAAAGATCAGGTACCAAAAGTAGATATGATGGAGAAAATAGTGCTTGTATGTACCTGTTACCTTGCACCAAATTTAGTTTTTGCCCAAAGTCTTATGATAAAATCAAGTTTTACTGAAGAGGTGAAAAAATACTACCACAGGTTTCATGCACCTACTATAGCAATCTTGTACCTAGGTCATGCAGCACATATTTAGAGGAAACTACAATCAATACACATTGTCGGCAACCAACACCTTGTGAGTAGTCATCATTGAGCATTTCATCACTTCAAATACCATAGAAATTAAAGTGAGTTTTGATACCAATCGACAACCTGTTTATTGAACACTCTAAATTACGTCATCATCTGCATTCAAAAATAAATTTCCTCTTAATCTAGTATAATGGATAACCTTCACTAAGGGTACCACATCATTCAAAGATACTTTTTTTTTGAAAGATACAACTCAAAGAATCATCTTCAAATCATCTTAAAACCATTGCCCAAGAAAAATGATGAGTCTTAGGGAAAGAGAAGGATAACCAAGAAAATCATAGTATGCAGTTAACTTTAATACCATAGACATGGCCCTTATGCCTGCAGGTGTCCATAACCTGGACAGGGATGTCTTTTAACCTAGTGAAATGTTAGTATCCCACTTACTAGATATAGATTCAGAGTTTTTTTATTTGAATTTTTAGATGAAGGCCACTATCCTGGCTTGGTAACCAGCTAATGGCAGTGCCACCCACAAGAAATAACATGGATGAATAGGTCAGCTCATGATGAGACCTCCTATCTTCCAGCTTTTTAGCTGAAAGCCATTACTCTGGCTTGGTGACCAGTAGTAGTAATGTCATGCATGCTAGGTCTCATGATCATGATAGGTCGGCTCATCACGAGACCTCCTATCCTTCCCTAAATCTTTGTAAGCTCTGATTATGATTAACCTTAAAGGTTACTTAATAAGTGGGGAGACAGATCCACTCCTTAAGAGTGCAGGATGGCATGAAAAGTTTTAATGACTAATCATTGTTGGCTAATTCCTCTACCCTAAAGACTTATTAAAGATATCTCAGACAATGACTAAAATATTCTTTGAGTTAATAATGCTAGTGTTCTCCTGAATAGCTCATTATGATTTTAACAAGAGTGGTCCACCATAGGGGTTTTCCAATAGTACCTTCTAAGGGAAACTAAAAGTGTATATCCGAGATGACAACTTACTAGAGCGATTAATCATGGTTAATTTTTGCAAAATCATGAGGCATTAGAGCGAATTATACTAAACAATAGTTGTCACAAATGTGTGTGTTAACGACCAATGTGGATCAAAAGTAGTTTTAACAGGAATTGTTTAAAATTCAAAACCCTAATAGAATGATAACAGCTTTATGCATTTATTCTCCTACCTTACTTTACCTTAAGATGTGAAAGACTCATTTTCAAGTATATGAGTACTTCTAATGAAGCCATGTGCATAACAAAATGATGATTATACTCATGCTTAGTTTTAACGAATAGACTTCAAGACATATGAAAGCATGAGGAACCAATTTCTTTAATTGATATGGTACCAAGAGTTTCTGAATGCTGAGGAAATAAGAAGGCTTAATGACTACTTGAAACTAGGATTCAATGGAATCCACATATTTATGATTCTCCAATTGATGCAAGTCTTCCACAATTTGATATTCACTTTCCCAGAGGCATAAGGGATCTGGTGAAAGACAAAAGATAAATCCCTCAAGTTTAGGCTCAAATATTTGATGTTCAAATTGACAAGAATAGTTGAGAGATATTCTAGGGTTTTGAGATTCAACAACATATTTAGAACAAGTTCCAATGAAAGATTGATCCTCTTGTATTCGTTGAATTACATCTTCCCGAGGTGAATTCTCTATAGTATTGGGGGGAGTTTCCAGATTCATTCCCTTTCCCAACATGGAAGATGTAGCATTGTGCTCAACATGGGAATCAATAGGAAGAATAAGTGTTTGAAATTGTTGTGCAACTTGATGGTTTAGATTAGGGTTTATGATGTGGTTTGGGCTAGGGTTTGCACTAGGGTTTGGGTTAATGCGTGGACTAAGGTTTGGATTTGGATCACGATTAGGCTTTGTACTAGGGTTAGGTATAGGTTTTAAATTTTAATTATGGTTAGATCCAGGGTGTGGATTAGGGTTAGGACTAGGGTATGGATTAGGGTTAGGTATAGGGTAAGGATAAGGGATAGGGTAAGGTTACACATGCGGCTGGGACCATAGAGGAGGATAACTTAATGGTGCATTAGAAAGAAATTGTGGTTGTTGTTGGTGCTCATATGATTGAATTTGCATGGAAGATTTCCCTAGAGAGAAGTATCCAGACGAATCTTGAGGCCATGGATATATCTCGCTCGAGGATGAGGGCCAAGGAGAGGGCCATTGTGGCCATGAAGTAGGATATTCAATTGGAGGTGTATCAAGAGTTTGCCATAAAATTTCAGGATTATAAACATGCAGAGGAACCTGCTCAGAAAAATAATCATTATTCCAAGTATTAAATGGTTTTTGGTTTTGAGCTATACCTAGTGGTTGATTCAATTCCTTACTTGATTCCCTGAGTACCTTTTGTAATTGTGGTAGTGATGAGCAATGTTCGGTTGCATGATCATCCTCACAAATTTTGCAAACTTCCAGACCGCTAAGTGGGAAATTTCCAATGAAATTTTTCTTTTGACAGTTGGCACAAAGGATAAGCAGTGGTTCTTCATCCTTCTCTTGTTCCTGCATATCATCCAATTTCGAAATCAAAGATTTAAATTTATGTTCAAGCAAGATATTAAATTTTACACTTGTGAATTCTTCATCGGATGACTTGTCTGTCTCTGTAGCAGCATTACTCCTCATTGAATGATTCCTAAAAATACCATCTTCTTATCTTCAACGAGCAAACTGGTACATTCTATCATCACATGGATTAGTACACAAGGGTTCTTATAGTACCCCAAAAATGACATAACATTGAAGATTGGATTCTAAAGATAAATTAATTTTAAAACCTTTTGACTGAAGTAAAGCTCACCACGCTTGCATGGAAGGAAAATGTCAAATCAAAGTACTATTTAATCGATTAAAAGCAAAACAATTTGGAAATTAAATGTCTAAAGCATGCTTCTACTTCTACACATAAGCAAGATAAAGAAATAAAAGTTCAAGAGATAAGTAATATGGCCAGACTTTGGAGCAACCCCACAATAGTGGATGTGTGGCTCTCCACTCACGTCTTACCATATACTCTCCGCCCCCTGACGTCTTGCAATACCCCTGAAACTCTACAAGAAAATTTTACCTGATCCAAAATACAACTCCCCGGCAACAGCGCCAAAATGTTGGTCGGCTTAATTGTCGGATTAAACCTCTCAATATTCATTATCAATCTGAGAGTCGTAAACGTGAGTTGTACTATGTATTGGCTCAGCTTAATGGTCAAAGTATAAATATATTACTTTGTAACGATAAACTAGATACTAAAATGAAACACACATTTTCTCAGAAATAAATAGTCGTGAAAAGGAAACCAACTTAACCAATCCCATTTACTACAAAATCCACACTGTAATTAAACTACAAATTAATCCTCAATCATGTAACATTCTCTCACTTGAATTCTACTTTAAAATCTCCTATGATAACTTAAAAACCTTAATCTATTAGCTCCTCTCACTAACTTGACATTAACGCTTGAAATTAATAAGCAAAAAGGACACACATTATAAATTCACACCTTAAAATAACTAGAACTATTCCTGAAAAAAAAACTCAATATTCAAATTAACAAAAGACAATCCTAATGATTGCTAAAAAACAATTTTAACTATGTGACAAAAAACATTTAAATATGCAAACATTCAAAGAAATCACATAATGCAAAATGTTGATTTAATATTTTAAATGGCAAAGCTAACATACTCAAATTTCAAAACATTACATTCTATTCTAGTTGCATATTTAAACTCAGAAATTGGATAACAAAACAATGATCTAAGTGCATAATTAAGAAATATTAGATACTATTAAAAACAATTTAAAATATAATTTTGCAAATTTCACAATTCCTAAATCATAGAATGAGGACTATGACTCCAGGTTGCGGTGGATCCTTGCCACTCCCTGGAGAAAGTCCTAAACTAACTCAATGCATAAAATTAAAATTACAATGCATATATAAAAAAAAAACAAATGCAGAAACCAAAAGTTATTGAATTAAATCAAAACATTGCTTCAAATATTAATCAACAAATACATCATCTGCTGGGCAATTGGAATGCTGGATCTACATCTGAGCAAATCGACCTGACATGAGAACCTCGGGCTCTACGCATCTCAGAAACTTTGCCCCTCTAATTGACAGACTCATACTCTGCGCCCCCTACATTTGGAAAATTCGATTTTACAAATGATTTGATTGACGGACTCAATGCTTCATCTGCGCTTTATCTAATCGATCTATATATCTTTGATCTAATGTGCATCTACCTCTATCTTATGCGCACAACGCTCTCCCATTCTAATGCATAGCTACTACCATCACTCTATCTACATAATCCATCGATTCCTTCATTCTATAGCTACTACCTCCATCGACTCCCAACAACTGATATATATATATATACATTTTTTAATCACAAACTGGAGCTTCAACCCAAAAATAGAGAAAATTATTTGTTTTACAAGTTGCCAGAATGAGAATTGGTTTGAAATAGAATGTCAATTCAGGAAATCGTTCCCTTTTTTGTGGGATTTTGTTATTGCTAGAAGGTGTGTTCTTGGTTTCTAGACGAAATTGAACTTCATATAGCTGGCAGAGGCATCGCACAACACGAAATGCTCCAATCTGAAATCATCATCCCTTCCTCGATCTCAATGTACCTTCTACATTTTGTGATGTAGAAACATGCCATTGGATCGAATGAACCGGCTCATAAAGTCTGATATGAAGTCCTCCAAATAGAAATTGTCAATGTAGACCAGGGATTATGCCCCTCCAAAGTGATGCAACCCCTTCTTCTCTGGCGATGGTAAAAAACATACCAAACATACCTTTGTATTGTTATGCTTCGCCCACTGTTTTCTTTCCTTGCAATTGCAGCCTCACCTTAGTTGTCTCTATTGGGATGGTGCATATCTCGGCCCAATAAGCTGAAGATCAGCCGGGTAAAAGTTCCCGCCAGAGACTCGGATCTCGACACTTAAAATTTTGGAATAAACCATTCAGGGCATTATAGCCCATTTGGTAACTCGCCCAACTTGTGAAAAGTCACTGTCATAGGGAATCGCACCATCAAAATCATTCCCACAATGATTTGAAATCCCGTGCTTTGTTGATGGACTCTGTGGGGATTTCCTTCTTAATGAATCACTATGATTGACCGTTAATGGAGTTTTCGAGAACCTTTGCCTCAGAGACAATGGCATCTCAGAAGTTCTCCGTTCATGAATCCACTCCTTACTGTGCATTATTTCGAGATTTGTTTTTTCTTTGGTGAGTGGCTTAGACTTGTTTCCCGTGTCCTGTTTGTTTTTCTGAATTATATGTTCTTCTTGCTTTGGGGTAGTCCTTTTTCCATTAGACCATCCAAAAAGAGTTGCAAGACTGTCTCTTTCCGGGTTAGATGCCGAAGGCTTCTTTTGATTCCCTACATAATGCTTTCTACTGTCATTGCAATCAAACAACGCATGGGCACCGAGCCTTCTTGATGATACTTCAAGAAGTCTCTCAACTTTTGCTTGGTCAGACACATCTTCAATATGGGTGTATACATTGATATCTGTATCTGCAGATCTGAATGATGTGCCTGGACCGCACTGGTCAACATATCTTTCCATAAGAAACATTTACTTATTAAAAGGTAGCTCAGATCGCACTCTTTTCCACCTGATGATGCCAACTTCTTCATCAAATGTCACCTTGCAATTCAGCTTCGTTAAGCATGTAAGTTCCAACATAAACAACACCGAGTTGTCATCATTAGTAGAGGAAGTTCTCCAACCCATATAATGGATATAACTTCGGTGAATCTTCTTATCCCATTACATACAGCTCTAGGCCATCTGAATACAATCTACAAGTGGAGCATGTTGTGTAGCCTCATTTGGCAAAGAAAATCTACCATTCAAATATTCATGTCTTCCCAGACGATAACTCTTTCGCGAAGCTGAATTTTGCCAAATGGTTTCTGTGTTATAGGAAAAACAATGCTCTGAACACAACCCATGTCTCGGAATTTAGAGATTCTGCTCCATTTGGTAGAAAATTTGATATTTTCACCTACTGTAATTCAACTTCCCAGCTGCTGCTTTTATGCATTCGGTGCATTTGTACTCAACTACATTCCTGCACCAAGCCTTCTTGCAACCAAAAAGAAATTTATTAAAAACACTCATTAAATTAACTAATAACAAGAATAATAGCTATTGTTTCTAAATTCTTCTAATTAACAACATAGTGGATTAATAATGATTAAAAACAACAGGTACAAGTATGTATTTAGTTGATAAAATTCATAAAAATTTGGATAAATATGCAGCTCAACAAGTATGAAAACTGAAAGAGTCGATGTACTTGATTTCTCAATGAATGGAATGATATATGAAAGACATCACAGACATCATACAAACTTTCTCAGGTATATCTATCCAATTGTCCTATGTCATTTTCAATATAATATAAATAATTTCATATAATATAAATTCAAAAATTTATTTGATTATTATTTTTTAATATAATAAACATTTTCATATAATATAAGTTAAAAAGAATGGAATTTATTAATCTATATATAGTATAATCTGTAATTTATTTCCTAAGGCTTAATATATCAGTTTTGATTTTACTACCTGAATATATATATATATATTATCAAATTTATTTTTCCCAATAGAGACTGTATTTTATTAATATGAACATAGTATACAGGTCAAATTTTGCCCCTGGAATTGCTATGCTAGCCAATTCCGGAGGGAGAATAATTCAAAAAGACAAAAATATGACTGCCCCAGATGGGGAAACTGGTCCAAAAATCATTGCCCTTAGTAGGGAAACCAACATTAACCAGAAAAAACCAAGAGTTTTCCAAATTGTTCAGGAAATACATGATATCAGAGAAATGAAACAAAATAGAGAGAGGAAACCTCTCATTGTTGTGGCTGCATGTCATGCAATGTGTCATGAGGCTGTGGTGGAGGCTCTTCAATGATAAGACACCTGTAATCATCAAAATAATCCTTGTCTTTCTTCGAGTGTTGTGCATTGGGTTCAGGCGTGGTAGCACTACAAGGATTCCACAACCTTTCTCCTCTTATCCACCGACCTCTCTGGATCACTACTTCGCCGCCTCGCTACTAGAGGAGTGCGTCCTGGGTGACCGCAGCTTCGTATGTCCGAAAGTGCCGATGGGGTGCTCAGAAATTTTAGATTTCGGGATGTTTTCTAGAACCCGACCTGCCAGCTCAAAGGTGCCCCCGAAAGATGACATTGATGGTGGCCGTAACTCGAGGTCCGTCCGTGGAGAAATCAAATGGAACTAAGAGGAATTTTCCTCAAGAGGTGGGGAGCGACTATCTACATGAATTTAAATGGGCGGGCGTGAGGAGTGGCCCATGCCATGGCCTCTCTGACATCTCATCCTATGCCTCCGCGACATGCTTGAGCAGGAATGAGTGTGAGCCAAGGGTGAGATAGTGGGGAGGCTAGCTTGCATAGGCGTCAAGGCTGAGGGGTGGCTAGATTGTAGAGGTAGCAAGGCAATGGGATGGTATGTGCGATGAGACGTTGAGGCCAGCTGAAGATGAAGGTCACAGCGTGCGCCTAAGGGCGAAGGGGAACTTGGAGTAGAGAAGACTGAGAGTCGAAGGCAACAAGAAGAGAATGATAACAAAGGAGGGAGTGGTGCCATGAAGTAGAGCTTGGTGATGTGGACCGAGCGAGCGTTAAGGCGAAGGGAAGAGGAAGTAATGTCGACTTAAGGCGAGAAACTAGAGCATTTAAGGGCTGCAGGACAGGCCCCATGCGTGGCCATGTGGCTAGGCCATGTGCCACACAGTGGAGCTGCCACCTCCTATCGCAGTTTAAACACCCACATCTGGGGTATATATATCGAAAATTATAATTAACTCTAATTTTTTATTTTTATGTAATTTTTCCCAATTAATGCTAAAATTTTAGAATAATAAAACATTTATAATAAAAATAAATCTATAATCAAAATCATTTTTAAAAAATATATAAAATAAATTATTAATAATTTTGAAATATAACAAAAATTATAATTTATACCCTCATGAAACACGAACAAGTTGTTAAGAAAACTAAAATTTATTTTAACACCAATCTAGATTTTACAATCAAAATTTGTATTTTCACATTTTTTATTTTTTATTTGATTTTATTCTACCATCTAAATTTATTTCACGGGAAAATTATTAAAAGCAATTAATTTTACTTTAACATAAAATTATACAAGTCCAAATCTGACAAGCCTAAATAATGGAAAAAAATGCAAACTTTCCTATTATGGAAAACTTTCCTCGCTTTCTTCGCAATTGCAAGTAGAAGGTATTGTATACCATTCTCTTTGAGATATGTTAGTTTTAAGAACCCAAGTTACACTCCATCTTTAAATTTCCATAAAATATTTGAAAATAATATTTCCATGTTTTCACAGATGAAGTAAATGTCTTATATAGGAAAAGGGGCATACTCCCAATTTCTATGAAACACTTTATTGTACTTTATTTTGTTTCAAATTTTATTTTGCATAGGGAATTTAAATGCAGACATCTAACAATATGATTTGCATTTCATTTTCATTTCTCTATAAAAATATTAAATGCAAATAAAAAGAAATAAATTAGATCAGGAATTATTGCAATGACCATATAGGTTTATAAATTAAGGTTCTGTGATGATTCTTAATCAAATCTCGATCTTTAGTTTGATAATTTAAATTAATGATAGAGCCAATACTCTTGAATAAGATTATTCATCATAAATTAAATTTTTTATGGACAACTTATATTAAAAAAAAAAACTATACTAAAGAAAATTTCTATGGATAATCTATATAATAATAATAATAATAAAAAAAAAAAATAGGGGAATTTTGAGGTTTAAAATAGGCCTCCTAAGGGAATTATAAAACGATAATGGAAATAATAAAATAATATTTGATGACATCATCATATTTTGAAGGGAAAAATAAAATCTACTTTTTTCAACTTGTGTTTTCAACTTATCTCCCACCCAAATTCGAGCGGAGTATCATTGGATGCAAAATTTAATTCATCATCTATTGAGTACTCCATGTTGCACACTGATGGATCTATTACACGGAAAATTAGAAATACATGAAAACATGATTGCAATCACATTTTTTCATGTATTTCAGATTTTTCATGTAGCGGGCTCCATTGAAAGTATGCAACATGGGTACTCCTTGGATGAGGAATTAAATTTTTCATCCAACAAGTTATCCCGCTCGAAATTTGAGTAAAAACTTTGGGATATAAGTTGAAAATACGAGTTGAAAATTTTATTTTATTATCTTATTATTTTTTAATATTTTTACCCTTCTATTTAAAAAATGGTGAATCATCCCCCATCATGGTTGACATCATCATCTTGAATCCTATTTTTTCTTATAAAGTTTATTTTGGCTGTACATTTTGCTTAGGAGGCCCAGTTTAGACCTCAAAATTTCCCTAATGAATTACTAAATTAATTAAAAAAACAAATGAATTAACAAGTAGTATTAAATGAGATAGATACGAAAAAATAACATATTATGATAGATATAACCAAAAAATTACCACGCCCTCATGTAGAAAAGATATGTTACGCATAATCATTTCCTATTTAGAAAATACCTACGAGTTAAGATTTTGGCACGTGAATTTGAATCCATTACATTCAGTCATGTACCTAGTGCCCAAAATAACTACGTATATTAGATTTTAAATAAAATTCTAGATTGACATTTATCACATACAAGAAGGCAACCATAAACATAAACAAATGGCGAACCACAATCGGCCACAAAAGATGCATACATATTGTTAGCACTAGCTATCTTTCTCTTAAAGCCGTCTTCCATCATTTTTCTCTTGGCCTCTAGCCCTTATGATTCAATTATTTCGATCCTTTCTCCATTTTTGCCATTTCTCTTTCATCCATTCCTCATTTTTCCAAAATACTAAAAATTTCAAAGATTTCATTTCCTTTCAAAGCCCTTTTCCATTTTTTAGGTTAAAAAAAGAAACTCCACACCCACATAAAACTCCACATATATATATATATATATATATATATATATATATATATATTCTCATAGAAAATCGAACCTTTTTATTATCATGAAAAGGTTACATAGTATATGCATAGCATTTCCGTTCCCGCCTTGTGAGCGAAGAAATCCAAAAAGCACAGTTTTGTAGATACACCCTGTCATTTGTCTAGCCAGTCCTTACATAGGGACTTCTTCAAAAAACAAGTGGTTTTTTCCTTGCCATTCTCCCGACCCCTGTGCAAGGGAAACAACCGAAATAGAGAAAATATAGAAAGAACAGTGTCACCATATAATTCCAGTTTGTGCAATGCCAGGAAGTAAACACTCCCTATACATGTAATAAGCATAAGAAAGTAAAAAATGGACAGCGGCCCCGGCCTTCTCTGAGAGGAAAACAGCCATGAGTCCTGTCAAAATGTTTCGTATAGAGTCTATGAAAGAGAAAAAGCATAAGCAAATATATACATGAATCAGGAATAAACTTTGAACTGTAAATTTACTGCCACTGATCAGAAATGAGGGGGGACAATTGGCCTTGCCACCCCGTCTATGACTTCTTCTACCATCCATGTGCCCAGAGCCTGTTCAGTGCCAGCTTTAGAGAGGCGATCTGCCTCCGAGTTCCCCTCCCTGTAGATATGGAAAATAGATAGCTCAATAAAAAACCTTTTAAGACGAGAAATCTCATTAAGTAAAGGAATCAAAATATAGTTCCTGCAATGTTGTAATCCGTTAACCCATTTCACTGTATTCAGAGAATCACCAAAGATCTGAGCCTCTCACACATGATAGAAAGACAACCAACAAAGAAGAAGATGGAGGGCCTTAAGCTCGGCAAAATTGTTTGATCCAGGAATATAAATATATATATATATATATATATATATATATATATATATATATATATATATATATATATATATATATATATATATATATATATATATATATATATATTTTCCGCACTTAACCTTATTGAAACCCTTACCTTTCATAACAATTGATGTTTCGCAGATCCAAGCTTATTACATATCACAATTGTCATCTCTTAAAAACCCTCTAAAACACGATTTGTGGGATTGCTAGGACCCATCATTTCCTTTTGGTCCGCTTCATAAACTTTCGATATATGTTATAATTGCTTTATAATATTATTTGGGCAGTTGTATCATATTCCATTGACTTAACGTAATTTTTCATTGTCTTCTTTTAAAAATCCTTTACGTGGGACCCATCACCTTTTTGCATCGCAAGATCATAATAGTACTTACCTTTTCCATTCACCTCTGCCTTTCCTTTTTCCCAATTGCGATATAAAGTGGGACCCTTTCCCTTCCACGTCACCTTCCATATTGCATATCGCAATTTCTATTGTCATCCATTCATTTTACCTGCCCCATTTCCCCGATCCCTAATATGCGAGAAGTGTTCCTGTACCTGAAATGTGATATAACCTCTGGTCCCCAAAATTAAATAAGTCTCAAAAGCCCCGAAATGAGATAAATTTTGAACCCCGATATGCGATAAGTTTGACTCCTTGATTTTGTATATCACAAATCGAACAACAAAATTTATATTTGCTCCTTCAACGCTTTCTTCTGTTGATTGCGTTATAAAGTGGGACCACCCCTTCCTGCCATATCATCACCCCCATCACAAATCACATTTCCTCCTACTTGTGCCTTATGTTTAAACATTCCGGCCCCGATCTGCGATTGCGATATATTTATAAGGGGTTTTCTCCTCCCACTCATGAATTTCCGCTATTTATTTTAATATGCCTTCATCTCTATCACGAAAAAAATGAAACCAAAGGAAAAGAACAATGGAAGAGTTTCTATGAAACATATTTCTATCGTTACTCTCAGCACCAGAACTTTTCCACAAGGCATCAGGCAACATTCAAGGAACGACCACACATCATTTTCACTGTTGTTTTCATTTTTTGTGGAGTTGTTTACACCAGAATAGAGGAGGAGTCTTCCTATAGACCGCCACATCATACAACCACTTCGAATTTTTAGAATTGATGTTGTTTATTTTGATTATGTCACAACACTTTGTATTAAATTTTTTGGATAAGCCTCATCTCTTGCATGAGATGGTAATAAATTTTAGGAACATATTTACTCCTTTTGTGGGGATGAAAATTTTATATTTTTGTATATATGTGATAGACTAATACGAGACAAAGGGGGGATGGTTGGTGGCACAAGGCCAAGTGCCCTGTTGCCGATTCTCATGACAATCCTAAATAATGTATTGTCAAACACATAATATATTCCAGTTACACTCTTGAGGATTCACAAATCATATGGTGTGTGTATTGTTTTCCCTTCTATTTTTGCATACTTTATTTGTCTTTCCAGGTCTATCATAAAATTTCTATATTATGTTTTTATAAGTCTTGTGAACCTCCAATTCATATGGATCTATTTTTGTAAGTCTTGTTCCAACCTTTCCTGATTCAGTATGAATTGAAGATCGTTCATAAGCATTCCTTGAGGTGGAATTAAACCTTGTTCCATGTTTTTATAAGTCTTTTAATCTAGCATGAATGATAATCTATTTTTGTGAGTCTTGATTCACCAAGCATTCCTGATTCATGAGGTCATGTTAGTCAAAAGCATTCCTTGTAATGGGAATATTTAAATGTAAAGTGAGACTCTTGTAAGTCTTTTAAAATCATTCTTTCACTATACATTTTGGATCTAGAATTTGTGTCATTTTTTCCTCCTACCAGTGGACTTTTGTCATACAGACCCACTGTCTTTCTTCCATTCTTCTAACCATGAGGCTACAAAGTCAATTTTTCTACCAGATAATACACCAGTGCCCTTATATGTGTCATAGCTTTTTTATTTGTTCAACGTTCCTTTCAGATTGCTTGATATATAACCACTTTCCAAAAAACCCAATCAAATCATAAGAAATAGCCCTCGAGATTAAGGTTCGTCTGGTTAGGCACTTGATGTATTCTGAGTGTTCATTACAACGCTAACACATATTATGTATAATCATATCAAAACATATAAGGGTTTGGATTTCACTAATATAAATACATCTAACATTCCCATAGAATGTTACATAACAAAAAAATGGGAACCATATGTCCCTGTCCCTAGTCCCTATCATGTGGAGGCTCTCGAGCCAATGGCTTGATACCAGAAGCTTGTAGATCTCGAACTTCCTAACCATCCATCGCCATGCACCACGTGATACCTTGCCACTCTAAGGGAAGACATGTCCACTCATCCATATACCAATCATCTAAATCATGCCATTCGCACTTCGAAACCCTCGTTAGTATCATCTCGAATATATGATGGAGGTCCTCTAGCAGAGCATCACTGTCTAGTCTCTTTCATGATGTCGATCCACCATGATCTGCAGCCCCATGCACTACATGTCAGCCAACATATCCTATCGGTTTCACCTGTTCTATATCTACATCATACAATTTTGGAAATCAATACCACATATACATACTTTCTAAATATTTAATGAAGCCACAAATTATATTCATTTTCACTTACCATCTAGACCCCATGCTCGTTTTTGCGGTAGGGAAAAGTCAAGATCACCCTGATAGTTCATGCCACGGTATGGATAATCATCTATGTATAGTGGCATATGGTTCCAATGTACATAAAACACAGGTTAGAACACTACTACGACTCCCATTCCTCCACCTCATTGCAGTAGCTGCCACCAGCAGCACATCCTGGGCTCCTATGCCCCCCAATCATGGATCTGTACATGTGGATGAATGGTGGGGATATTATCAAAGGAGAATGAGCATATAAATGTCCCAAATTCACAGATATCATTGGTCCCTCACCTTCATTAGGTCAACTTTATTTTCAACGCTGACAACCTCGTCTGGGCCCACCCATAGTAGGTCCCTCTCAACACACTCTCCACTAACATCATTTTCCCTCCAGTGATATGATGAACGACATGGTTAACTAATATATGTACCACTAATGTGGTTGTAGCTCGTGTCGCCAACCTCTCTATGTCATTAATCTAAATATTTGTGGCCTTTGTACGAACATCTAGAATACAATGATGATCAACAAACTCACCTATCTATCTCCCACTAGAAAACACTATATGTATCTCCTGTACCATTGCCAAGGGGGGAAATCATGTCGAAAAATATATGTCCTCGATTGTCAACTCGATCTTATTGCTCTGTACCATGAATGTGTCCTGGTCTGGGTCTTAGTAGCTCACTATCCTCAACAACAAGGGCTCACCGACTCTCATTAATGGGTTCTCCAAGAACATAAGAACCCCACAACGAGCCAAAACCCCTCTCACTGCCAGGTCATCTTTGATATCTGCACGAAGAGTCTTTATTTCTCATTCACGCCATGATACCTTCAGCTCTGCCATACTTTCAACACACCACCATGTTTTTTCATTTCAAATTTAAATGAATAAATCACAATATCTCAGCTTCATTTGGCATAGACCCCTGACATTTCTTTTCCTCCTTGAGCATAACGTTGTTTTCCCCCTCAAAACAACATTGAATTCCATTTTTAGCCCATTTTTAGCATTCCAAAATGTAGAAAAGGCCCCAGGAAGTAACCGTGAGGAAGGGAAGGGTCTCCAATATCTAGCTAAGGCCCTAATCTAAAAATCTAAACCACTGAAAATGATGAGTAAGGTTAGGCCACCTACCTCCACTTCCCAGATATTGATTATTATGGTCGGTTTGTATACTATGATATCTGCAATATTTCAGGCCTTCTCCTCATCTCTGAATTGTCCACAAATCACATAGAAAATGAATTGGATTTGCGGGGGAATTATCGTTTAATAGGAAAAAACCCAGTTTTCCATCACCCATTGCGACCAAACCATAGATCAGTTTGAAAAGCTATTAGCACTTTTGGAAAGCTCTCACCGAGTTCTATAAAGGGTTTTCCTTGGTTTTCAGTAATTTGACACTTCACTCGGAAGCCATTTTTTACATGAAGTTTAACTTTGCCACCAATTAAAACCAAATTTCTTCATATGAGTTGCTCGTACTTTGGTACCATTTTTCCTTGGAAATTCTTGTGTGTCAATTTTCTTCATGGGTGACCCTTCTTTACTCATGTTTTTATGGTCCCCCTAAGTCGATCCTGTGTGGCAACATCATTGACTCACCCTTGTTCAAAACATCTCAGATGAGTCATGCTTACATTTATGACATCGATTCTGAGTCCCATTATGTCCTATTACAATGTTCCATCCATATTTTTGTCTCATTAATCATGTGTTTCTATTATTGAAATCCAGCTATATTGTCCATCATTGAAAATATTTCGTATGAGTACTTAACCATCCCATTTAGAATCGAGTCAGTTGCTTCCAGTTCAACCATGCATTTTATGCTCTGACAGGGGAAGTCATCAGTCCGCCTCTTAGTTCATATACCTCCATGATTTCCATGGTGTAAGTCAATTATTCACTCTACTATGATCCCTCATGCCTTATTTTACCTCAACACATTTATTCCATAAGAACAGTCTAGAGGGCAGTGTACGTTGGTTCTACCTTTCATAATTGTTTGGTACCTCAGATCAAGAAAAGGGAATCATTATTGCCTTTTGAATTGGTTTTTTCTCATGTGCTCAACCCCAGCTCATTATCACACGACCGATAATTGTACACTTGATGGTCCAGTGATCCAACAGATTGTACCAATGATTCCCCGGTGTGTGTGAGATGTTTTCGACCTCACGAGGGGGTGTCCCTTCAGGTATCCCCCCACATGCCCAGATAACCTCCAATCAGGCTTCATCCTAAGATACAGTTCCGCAGATTTGATGGGTTCAGTTCTTTCCACTTGCAATGCCCACAACATGCATATTTAATTCAAATGGCCCATTCACATCTTTAGATCACTTTCCTGTTGAGCAGGTCTTCTTTGGTTGTGGTCCCACCTCCCCATGTCATATGGAGGGGCATTATGTCTCATTTACTCCGATGTTATCATATTCAATCCTGGCCTATGTTTTCCCAGGTGCATTATGTATATGGGATTCATTGTATTATGTCCTAGCCCATTGATGCCAGTGGCTCATGTATTATGTACTTTGTAGCTGTGTCCCACATTGTTGGGCTCACCATTATTCTTTGTACTCAGTTGTCTCAGTGGGTATGGCTATGTCTCCCCCACCTCATTTGAAATCATGTACATCAAAACAAAAGGATACTTAGATTAGTTTAGCAAGTCTTTCCCCCTCCATTTTTGTCCTTCATCATATAACTTCAGTCTAACTCTCTCTCCCTCTGACTCCCCTTTGGTGTCTTGTGGAAGTGTAACTTACGACATATTTCGGTCATACGATTTCCTCCTAACGTTTATACATCGAGGGAAATCTCTTATCACCAAAAAATGATAACCTGGCCATTCTTAACTAGGTGGATCAAAATACACCATGTGAGTTTAATTTTACCATAGTAAAATCACTTTAACTATAAGAAATAATTTAATAAACCACTTTTATTAAGTTATATTCGATTAAAACTCATGAGAATAATTAAATAAATGATTATTTATCTAATTTTCTCTAGGAATAGTTATTAAATAACTATTTAATAAATATTCCTTGTCACATTTGACTAAATCACGTAGGAATAATTAAATAGATCATTATTTTTTTATTATTCCTTATTTTCTTATTTGAAATAATTATTAAATAATTATTTAATAGTTATTTTATTTTCACACTTTTCTTATTATTCATGAAATAATTAATAAATCATTTGCTTGTTAATTATTTCTAAATAAAGGAATTTAACTATTTTAAATATATTTTCCCTCTACAAAAATATAATAAAGAATTCCAAGCGGTTAGATCTAGATTTCGGTCAATAATATTTTGTTATTCATCATTTTCGAGATCAACCCAATACTTTTCTATAAATAAGATGGTTTTTCATCCATTTATCACCATGATCATTATCATCATCACCATTATTGTCACATACCATTCGAGCTCCCATTTTTGAGTTCTACATTGTCTGGGTTTCATACAATCAAGAGAGAGAAGATCTAAATTTTGAAGTGATGAGGACATTAAAGGACCCATCCCATTGAGAGGAACTTACGCCTTTTGCAAATATCCTTTGCCAGGTGTATTAATATAATCATTTTCTCTCAAAATAGTTTCCAAGATTGGGTTTTACATTAGTTTTTATATTTTATTTTTATGCTTTTATATTTACATACATCCATTGTTTTTGTAGGATTTCTCACATATTGGTTGTAGATATAAAGTACGAGCAGCCACAATTGTTGTTAGGATCATTGGTCACTCATGACTTAAATGAGGTATTTTTGGTACATCTTCCAAGCGATTTCATACTAACAGTGTATATCTTAGAACATGTATAAATATCCAATTCATTGACCTTCATTACAATACAACCATATTTCCTTAACCGTAATTATTAAAGCATGGGATGAACCACCATGTGTCAAATAACAAATAAAAGTAAAAATAATGTGATGAAAGCCACAAAAAATAGATGTAAAAACCTCCTTAACCTCGTGCAAATGAATAACAGATGGAGCTAATCATACAAATACAATAATAGATACAAAACGCTAGATGGAGTGTTTGTTGAAACTTGTTAAACCTAACCATCAAATGAAGCATTAAAACAACTTGAAGACTATTCATAAATCAAATAAATATATTTAAGTGGGCTCTACCATTTTATTAGTTATGAATATTCTATGGCATTTCAATGCTTGATCTCATACCAAATAATGTAACTTTCGGAGGTTTGTCCTCAAACATATCACACCCCTTGGAGATGGTCTACCTTTTCATTTCACATTTAGTTATGGAGCATTTAGAAAATTTCAAATTATTGGAATCATGAAATCCGTTGCATCTCCATAAAACTTCGAACTTGTGGAATTTTGTGACCCATCACATTGTAACACCCCTGGGAATATAGATAATTTTTATTTAATTTACCGTGCACACTCAATAAAATTTGGACTTCGTTATAATAGAACCTTTTTGTTTCGATTTTTTTTTTGTTGAAAATAATAAATAAAAGAAAAATTATGCAAAGTTGGAGAAAAAAGAGAAATACACCCCAAAAAGACAAGCCAGAGTACCTAGGTCTTTAATCAGTTATTCCTCGTTCTTGAGAAACCTTTTTTTAAAGGGAAATCTCATAAAGAAGGGGGACACAAGTGGCTCCAGAGGAAAAATAGAAAATTGAGAAAATTACTTGCACAGGATGTTTTCAGGTGGTAAGCGTATTTCTTAACACTATTCTTCAACTGGTGGAAGAACTAATGTAACTCTAGAATTTAGTTTTCTGGACTGGACAAAGAAGTCTCGAGGTCACAGAAAGGGTTATGTCTACAAAATACTCTCAGAATGAAGGTAGATCGGGGGGAGACTCAGATGTAATTTCCAATCTCAAGGCTAGGTGGACACAATGTCTCTCTGGTTGTTTTCTCGAAGAAGTATGGTTGAGACAGAAAAGTATAACTTGGATGGTAGAGTTTTTTTAAGTAGCTAATAACAGTTAAATTTTAGAATTCTGTGAAAATTAAATTTCTAATTTATTTTACTCATTTATTTCTAAAGAATTAACGAAATTGAACTAAGGATAGTTGAGTATTGGCATTGACTAAATTCATGTTTTATGCATACAACAACTAGTAGAAAATGTTGTTCATTTGTATATAAGTAAAACTTGAACTGAGATATAACAAGTTTGCAACGTACGAATATGATAATAATAGACTTACTTAAATATATATATACCTATTGAGTACAAGAAAGAACAAGGAGGAATAACCATTATACAATAGGAGAAAGCCTGAATCTAAACAAATCAACTCTTAAGGAGATGACTCATGAGGGAGGTTAGTCTCTCATATGGCTCCATGTGATATTCAGAGACAATCCTTTCCCAAGACCTGTACATGTAACACGGCATTGAGTCTGGCCAAAAGTGAGTACTCAGGACTGGTAACCAAATAGTAATAAACAACAATAATAAGACTACACACTCATGTATCAAAATGGATAACAGGAAATGCTTACCAAATATAGAAAAAAAAAATTCACGAACAAAAATCACAGACGAGCGATAAATACTCTTTTGCATTGGTAACTTAAACAATAAAATAATTCAAGTACACATATATAGTTAAGCCATGAAGGGTTTTGGTGAATAGAGACCTAGTCCTTAAAATGCATAGGGTTTATAAACCCCTGCATAAATTTTTTAACAAATCGCTAGTTCTATTTGAATCTTGTATGATTGAAACCAAGCATACTAAACCATAGCCAAATTAATTAGTTTCTAAAGTACCTGTAATAGATAATGATATCGGTGGAACTGACACAAGAAGAGGTTCAAGAGTAAGAGCTTTGATGAATACCAAGCCCTCTCGTTGCTTAGCAAAAGAATGGAACAGTTAACGGATGCACCTGCAAAATCCATGACCCAAAAAACAAAATCCTTTTAGTCAAAATCGTAAGAGTTAGGGTATATACAATTATTTCCTAGCATAAAAGAAATCGGCACAAAAATTTCCCTTAAAGAAATATGATTATTGACGAACCCTGTAAATGTGGAAGATAACATACATGGTAAGTGTTAGGGTTTGAAGCAACTTACTTAAATCAACCAGTGGAAGGAAGTCGAAGGATTAAAAGGTCATAAGCTTCTGAATTCAGACTTTGAAATTTATCATGAAGAAGGAACACTCGAACCCAAAGCTATGAACCCTTTGTATTTCAAAATTCAAAACAAATTAAAAATCACAACTATCCTGAAAACAAATTATACAGCGTCTCAAAATCTTAGCAAGGTAGATGACATACTTTTCAGATGGAACTTACCGGGAAAACGTTGATGACGAGCGAGAACCAAGCTTGGAGGCTACAAACGGTGGCATTAGTTGTTGTAATCAATGTCTTGAGGGTCTAAGGTTGAAATGGTTCTAATAAACGACACTTCACCATTCATTTCTTGTTCAAACACGTGGATAGTAGATTTATTTAGATTCAAATCTAATTAACCTCGGCCTCATGACAACTAGAA
This sequence comes from Pinus albicaulis, assembly GCA_034641835.2. NCBI lineage: Eukaryota > Viridiplantae > Streptophyta > Pinopsida > Pinales > Pinaceae > Pinus > Pinus albicaulis. The sequence goes on from CM076582.1 coordinate 1,501,316,525, forward strand.
AAAAGGCTTCTAGAGAATTTGATTAACTCGAGTAGATATTAGTCAATCTAGGCAAGGTTCGAAGGTGATTTATCCCATAAATAACCATTAACTTAGCATTGGTTGAGGTTAAATGATAAAGAACATCATGCTTAACTTTACAACTTAATCCAAACAATAATTTCACCTATCAATACATATTACATAAATGTACACATAGAAATTATCATGATTTGGATATGCATTCTAATGTGGCCTTTATTATAATGTTACGAATTGATAAGTTAGCATAAGGATTACAATGGTAATTCATTTTCACCCCACTATTACTCAAGTTGTGGTTAGGAGTGCGCAAGTGGTGTCGAGCTACACTACAACATTGAGCCCGATTGTGTCGGTTGAACAACACACACACACACACACACACATATTGTGATCACGGAGGAAGCATAATGTGGAGAGGGTTGGAGGAGCACATTCAACAAGGCCAACCACGAATCGGTTTCATACAAGGATCGAGACAATCTCGAGATGTGGGTTCATTTGGAGGGAGGCGTAAAAGTCACATTGATATGATACTAAAAATTGTACATCGAAAGAAAAGAAATGGCTAGTTTGCGAGTACACAATGAGCAACTAATGTTAGGAAGAGAAGATTATGAAAAGTATTTACGACCAAAAATCATAGAGCCTTTATACCCAGTGAGGTAATAAGGATAAAAATGAGGACCCAGAGACAACTTGAAGGTAGTCATACCCAACGTATGGAAGGGGAAAGGTGGAAATGAAGAATAATATGACAATGTGTCGGATCCCGAAAATTAAGAAACATAAATGAAACTAAACAAGAAAATCAAACCCAAAAACTTCGACGGAGAAATGGAAGAGGTTGTCGAGGTATGGTTGATTAAAATAAAAAAATACATCCCAATTTACGAATATAAAAAGAAATTAAAATTCGATTAGCCATGTATCAACTTCAAGGTATGACCACGTTGTGGTGGGAAGAGGTTAAAGTTGTGCATGATATAGATGAGCATTCGGTGATATGGGCGATTTCCATAAACGGTTTAAGGAAAAATACTTAGTGAAATGATTTTATGATGATAATGCGAAATAATTCCATGAACTACGTACGGGGCATCATTCCATGGATGAATTTGTGACTAAATTGACATATATATTAAGGAGGATAAAGCGAAGCGGAACGATTTATGAGTAGTGCCAACATTTATTAAAGAGAAATTGGAGTTTGAACACCCCAAAACTATGGATGAGGCAATTAGAAAGGCCCGAATACGTACAAATAGACAAAACAAAAAGGTGAAGGCAATAGGGGATGAAATAATAAGAAAATATAGAAAATCTTCCATAATAAAAGAATATAAAAAGTGGAAATGCTCGGGAATTTTCATAAGAATCAAGACAATCGAGATTCTTGGAAGGAATCGACAAAATTCAAAACTGAAACGAGAGGCTAAACGGATGGAATTTTTGAGTAAGTATGACTTTGGTCAAACATAGAAGCCCCCATTGTAGTGTTGGGGTTGTGGGGAACCACATTACTACAAAAATTGTCCTCACCATAAGAGAATAGAGACGGGCTACCAACCTTGAAGGCTTCTATATTAGGCGATGTGGTGAAAAATACCTAAGATTAATGCTACATTGGAGGATCATCAAGTTGAATATCAGCCCATTATGATAGAATTCGAAGGTAAGATTCATAACCATTCTATTTCAATTTTAATAGACCTAGGAGCGAGTTTCGGTTACATGAGTCCTAAAATTGTGGAATTGTGCCATTTACAAAATTGTAAATTTAAACTTCTTGGTTGGTACGAATCAACTAGGTCAAAGATAAAGGTGACACCTAAAGATGAAAAATGTCCTATTAAGATAGTAGATCAATTTATCGGTGTACACATAAATGTGTTACCTCTAGGGGATTATGACATTTTAATTGGAATGAACTTGTTGGAAAGCCATTGGTTGATAGTAAAATTCAAGGACAAGATTATTAGTTACCTTACGGAGTACGGTTAGAGAATAAATTCAAGTGATAATGAGACTAACTTAATTGAAACCAATTATCGCCTACGAGTTAGGAAAGTGTATTAGGAAAGGGTGTCAAATATATACGATACAAGTGGTTTTACTAACTCTAAATATAAGATTGCGTCCTTGGAAAATCTAATTATGGAAGAATTTGGGGATGTGTTTTAAGGAAGAAATTTCTAGGGTACATCCCATGCGGGATATTGATTTTACTATAGAAAATAACCATGGAGGTTGCACATGTCAAAGACCCCATACGAATAAGTATTCAATTCGAACTTAAGATGGAGATTAAATTACTTGACAAAGGTTATATTCATCTAGCGTGCCTCCATGGGAGCACTTGTTTTGTTTGTTACAAATAATGATGGCACCATGAAGTTATGTATCGATTACAAACCTCTTAACAAATTGAACATTAAAAATAAATACCCCTTACGAAGAATATATGACTTGTTTGATCAAGTCACAGGAGCTACAATGTTATCTAAAATAGATTTGTGATTTGGGTATCATATGTAAGGGAGAAGAAATTCCCAAAATAGCTTTCAGAACTTGTTATGGCCATCATAAATTTCTAGTTTTTCCATTTGGTCTTACCGATGCTCTGAGGACATTCATGAGTCTCATGAGCAAAGTGTTTCACCCTTATCTTGATAAATTTGTCCTAATTTTTATCGATGAGATTATTATATACTCCAAGAATCTTGAAGTACATATGAAGCATCTACAAATAGTCCTCCAAAAATTACAAGAACACCAATTCTATGCTAAGTATAGTAAGTGTGATCTCTTTAAGGATTAGATTCAATACCCAGGACATCTTATTTCATCCGAGGGGATATTTGTGGATCCAAAGGAGATAAAAACTATTATGGAGTGGACAGTTCGTGCTAATCTCACGGATGCTTGATATTTCATGGTTTTGGCAAGATACTATCATCAATTTATTGAAGGATTTTCCAAAATATCGTATCATATTACTTCCTTGTAAAATAAGGGGAAATATTTCAAGTGGATTGTTTATTGGCAACATATTTGAGCTACTAAATTTTTTTTAACCACCGCCTTAGTACTAAAACTTGCAGATCCTGGAAAGGAATTTGTGGTTTCACTAATGCTTGTCAGTAGGTAATAGCAGGAGTGTTAATGGAGGAAGGTAAATTTGTTGCATATGAATCCCACAAGACATAAGAATATGAGAAAATATACTCTGCTTATGATCTAGAACTAACTGCAGTTCTTCATGCTTTAAAAGTATGGAGACATTATCTCCTAGAGAAACATTTTTTTCTTAATGACGTATCGTAGTAGCCTAACCAGTTTCTTTAAATAACCTAGTTTAAATGTATGACGGGCTAGGTGGAAAACCTTCCTAAGTGTATTTGAATTCGCTTTTAAAAATATAGAGGGGAAAGAAAACCATGTAGCTGATGCTCTGGGTAGGAAATTGCTCCACATATATGACATTTCCGACTACCAAGAAAAATGTAATTTTTCATACTTGATTAAGGAAGCAATGGAAAGGACCCTGGATATTTATTTTTTATGGCAGTAGGGCAAACAAAAAAAAAACAAATTATGATATAAATAGTCATAATTTGCTAACTTTTAAAGGGAGAATCTACGTTCCCAACGAGAAATCTATTAAAAAATTATTATTAGATGAATTTCATAAAGTAACCTATGTTTCCCACCCCGAATGCCAAAAATTGTTCTCTGCTATTAAAAATAAATATTTTTCACCCGAAATGAGAAAGGATATTGTAGAGTACTTATCCAAATGTTTGGAATGCCAAGAAGTCAAGGTGGAGCATCAACATCTAGTTGGATTTCTTCATCCATTACCCATTCTTGAATGGAGATGGGAAGTCATCACTTTAGACTTTATAACATGATTGCATAAAACTAATAAATAGAATGATTCCATCATGATGCTACTAGATAAGTTAAGTAAAGTGGCTCTTTTTATTCTCGTTCAATCTACTTATAATAATGTTCGATATGCATATGTGTTTATGAGAGAAATTTTTAGATTGCATGGCAGGCCCAAGATCATGATCTATAGTTGAGATGTGAAATTTACATAAGCCTTTTGGAAACCCCTCTTTATGGGCTTGGGGACTCAAGTCTAGTTTAGCACTACATACTACCCAAAGACTGACGTGCAGACCGAGCGGGTAAATCAAGTGTTGGAAGACATGTTGTGAATGTATGTGATGCAACAACCAAGTAAATGGGAGGAGTATCTTCACTTAGTGGAATTCATATACAATAATGTCTATGAAAAATCTCTCAAAATGAGTCCTTTTGAGGTTCTATATGGAAGCAGGTGTAGAACCCCTATAAGTTTGAGTAGTCCAAAGGATAAATTAATGTTAGGACCTCACATGTTGGCCAAAATAGAGACTACCGTGAAACATGTTCAACAAAATCTAAAAGCTACCCAAGACACGAAGAAGACCTATGTCGACCAAAAAAATACATATAATGAATTTCAGGTAAGAGATCATGTATATGTTCAAGTAAAGCCTAAGAGAGAACCCTGCAATGGAAAGGATGTACAAAATTGGCTCCTCGGTATTGTGTACCCTTCCAGATCTTGGAAAGGGTCAGACCTATTGCATACAAGCTTGTGTTTCCAAGCTACATACAGGTGCATATTATGTTACACGTTTCATTGTTGAAGAAATATGTGTATGATTGTAGACATGTAATTAATTGGAAGTAAGTACAGATAAAAGGAAAAGAGAAAATACTCTATTGTTTTTTTTTTCTATTTTATGATTAATAATGCACAATTTTTTTAATTATCTATCTTTAATATACAGTCATAAACACTAATGGATGCATAATGTGGGACAGATAGAACGAGATGGATATTTCCTGGTATAACCCCTATGTATCCTCGATCAGGGAGAAACAATGTTACAAAGGCGAGCTATCATCCAGGTTAAAGTGCATTGGAAACACTTTAGCCCAAAAGAGGCCACCTAGGAGAATGAAAGCGTGATGATAGAATTATACCCAGACTTGTTCCAAGAGCACGAATAACATCGAGGGTGATGTTTTTCTCATGGGGGGGGGAGATGTAACACCCCTCGGAATATAGATAATTTTTATTTACTTTACCATGCTGACTCAACAAAATTTGGACTTGGTTATAATAGAACTCCTTTATTTTGGTTTTGTTTGTTTTCTTGAAAATAAATAAATAAAATAACAGATATGCAAAGTTAGATAAAATAGAAAAAGACTCCCCAAAAAGGCAAACCAAAGTTCATGGGCAGTTAATCAGTTATTCCTCATTCTTGAGAAACCTTTTTTGTTAAAATGGAAATCTCAGAAAGAAGGGGGCCATGAGTGGCCGGAGAGGAAATATAGTAAACTAAGAAAAGTACCTACACAGGATGTTGTGAGGTGCTAAGGATACTCCTTAGCAGGGTTCTTGAGCTGGTCGAAGAACTAGTGGAACTCTAGAACTGAGTTTTCTATACTGGAAAAAGAAGTCTCGAGGTCATAGAAAGGGTTTTGTCTTAGAACTAATTTCAAAATGACGATAGCTCAGGGGGAGAATCAGGCATTATTATCTATCTCAAAGTTGGGTGGACAAGGAGTCTCTCTCATTGTTTTCTAGACAAATTATAGCTAAGACATCTAAGTATAACTTGGATGGATGAGTCTATTTAAGTAGTAAATTCTAGAATTTTTTGCAAATTAACTTTCTAATTTATCTTACACATTTATTTCTAAGAAATTAATGATAATAAACAACCTAGAGTTGAATATTTGTGTTGACTATATTTTGGTTTTATGCATACAACAAGCAGTAGAAAAAAATGTTCATTTGTATCTAAGTAAAACAACCGATATATAAGAGACATATAATGTAGGAACACTATAATAATAGAATTACTTTTATATATATATATATATATATATATATATATATATTAATTACAACAAAGAACAAAGAGGAATAACCATTATACAATAGGAACAAGCCTAAATATAAACAAATCAACTCTTAAGGAGATAACCTATGGGAGAGGCGAGTGTCTAATACAACTACAAGAGCTATTGAGAGACAATCCTTACCCAAGACCTATACATGTAACACAGCATTAAGTCCGGCCAAAAGTGAGTACTCAGACCTAGTAACCGAATAGATATAAACAACGACAATTAAACTACACAATCATGTATGAAAACTGATAACAGAAAATGCATACCAAAGATAACAACATAAAATTATTAATTCATGAACAAAAATCACAGCGAGGCAATAAATACTCTTTTGCATTGGTAACTTAAACATATATTACACAGTAAATATTATCCACGGGAGAGACCCAAGGGTCTAATAGTCCCAAAACCTCGACGAAAGAGCAACAATAGTAAATCTTGTTCAGGAAAACATTCCATAGCCGATCTTCTTTTTGATAAAAAATATAATAATTCAAGAACGCATATACTATTAATCGATGAAGGGTTTTGGTAAACAGAGACCCGGTCCATAAAATGCTGCATAAATCTTTAAACAAATCCCTACTTCTGTTCGAATCCTGTAGGATTCAAACCAAGCATATAAAACCCTAGCCAAATTAATTAGTTACTGAAGTAGCTATAACAAATAATCAACTTTGGCAGATATTAACAGGAATAGGTAGGAAATCAATTTTTCACAATTGCATTAGTATGTTATGCTAGGAAGGTTGAAGAAGGAAATTAAGTCCATGCAGCACGTTGAAATTGAATTAACAGGTTCCAGTGCCAAAAATCCTGCAACGGTGGAATCTGAGGAAGATTAAGATTTTCATGATTAAATGTTTTTACTTTATTTTTAGCAGCTAGTACTATTTTAGTATATGTTGTTATCTCCTTAGATATTAAGTACCATTAGATATGGTATAGATTATTAAAGTTTGGTTGACATACTCTGAACTTCAATGGCCCAAATCCTTGATTTCCTCCGATGAGGTTGAGGTCTACCTTTGTATATTTTTTTGCCTAACACATATTAATAGAAAATGGAAGAAACTACCTAACCTTACTCAAAAAAAACAAAGAAAGAGACCAGTGGAACATGAACCAAGAAGAGGCTCAAGAGTAAAGGCTTTGACGAAAACAGAACCTTCTCGTTTCTTAGCAAAAGAATGGCACGAGCCATGTACTAGAAAACAAAACCAAAGTTTACTCGAAATTGTAAGAGTTAGGGTATATACAATTATTTCCTGGCATATAATAATTCAACAACTAAATTTACCATAAAGCAATACACTCGCTTACGAACCCTGCAAATCTGCAAGATAACAGACATGGTCGGTGTTAGGGTTTGAAGCAACTTACTTCAATCAACGAGTGAAAGGAAGCTGGAGGATTCAAATTTAATAAACTTCTCAATCCGGAGATTGAAGTGTCTCATGAATAAGAAACACCATAACCCAAAGCTCTGAACCCTTTGTATTTCACAACTCGAAACAAGGTAAAAATCGCAATTGTTTTGAAAACAAATTATACAGTGTCTCAAAAGTTCAGCGACGTAGACAAAATACTTTGCAAACGGACCTTACGAGGAAAACGTTGATGTTGGGCTGATAAGCAATCTTGAAGGCTGCAACGATGGCAGGAGGTGTCAAATGGGTGTGCCGAGGGGATCTAGGGTTGAAATGGTTCTAATAACCGAGACCCTACATCCTCACTATTCCCTGCTAGGTTAGTCACATGGATGGTCGAGATTGCTTCGTGTGTCAAATCCAATTAATCTCAGCCTCTTGACAGCTAGCAAGGGTGGCTTCCAGAGAATTATATCAACCCAAGTAGATCTTGGTCAATCTCGGAAGGGTTCGAAAGGTGATTTATCCCATAAATAACCATTAACTTAACTTTGGTGGAGGTTAAATGATAAATAACATCACTGTTAACTTTACAACTTAATCCAAACAATAATTGTGCCTATCAAAACATAAATGTACACATAGTTGTGGTCATCATTCAAATCTGCACTGTAATGCAGCCTTTATTATAATGTTATGAATTGATAAGCTAGCACAAGTATTATAATGGTAAACCCTAGACTTACTCAGGTTTTGGTTAGGAGCGTTACACATATCTTTGCAAAATTTTAAGTTTTTGGAAGATTTTCAACATTATTTAGCTATAGAAAATTGTTTATTCTAAAAGGAATAAATGAGAAATCATCTCATTTTCCTTAAGATTGCACACTCGTTATTGAGGATTAGTGCACTACACACCTATTTCAAAAGAGTAGTACAATTGATTTCCTTATGGCCTCAAGATGTATATTATGCACAGGTTCAAAGGAAATCACGATGCTTAAATAGTGATCAAAGGTTGTTATTTTCAATAAAGTGCTAATAGGAGTAATGTCTATGTAGAAGTTATTTTTGTTGTTTTTCTTGAGGTAAAGGGTCATTTGGAATAGTTATTTTTTTTTAGGAGAGCGTTTCATCTATTCTTGGCTACATCAATAACAACACAGGAGTGGTAGAGCTAGGCTATGTGAATGAAAATATGAATCAGTTAAAACTAACAAAATGCAGATAAGTGAATAAAACAATCATCACCTTAGTGGAATCAGAAGTTAAATTCCCTTCCTAAAAAATGATGACATACCAAAACTTAATAGATAGAACAAAATCACTAACTATAACTATATCAACAAACAACAATGACCATAGACCACATTAAAGACATTGATTATAATAAAAATATGCTTTACTTATTTTTAACATCGGAAAGGGTCATTTGGATTAGTTATCCTCTCAAAGGAGTGTGCTTCATCGGTTCTCAATTGCATTAAAAAAAAATACTCACTCACTCTATTATCCATTTAAGTCAAGATAAAACGGACCAATGGGAAAAATGTAGTGAAACTAGGATATGGGACCAATGGGAAAAAGGAGGAGTGAAACTAGGATATGAGAGTGAAAACTTCAAAATAATCCAATGCAAATAATTGGATAAGAAAACCCTCACGGAATGGAATCCCTCATCGAATTACATGGCTCGTCGATGAGGATCTACGCTAGAAGATGGCTAAGGACTGATGTGAAGAAATAAATGGAACGGGATGGCGAGATGGTCATATAACAAGCTCAATGAAAAACAATGACCACGTCACATTAATGACATCAGTTTCACTATAAAAATTCCTCATGACATAATTAAATGAAAATTAATCATTCACTATAGAATTTATCCAACTCAAAAAAATCATTTTGAAAAACTAACTTGTATAATAAATAAAAAATATTAAGTTTTAATGAAATTAATTTACATTATAAATAAACAATATCAAATTATAATGAAATTAACTTACCTTAGTTTTAATGAAAATAAGGTTAAATGATAAACAACTTTTTAGATTTGACAGTAAGAAATAGAATTACTTATAATAATAAAATTATTATAATTTTTTTTTTAAACTTAAGAAATTATGAGAACAATTTTAGAATAAAAGTAAATTAAATATGAATTAGTACATATAATATCAATCATGATCGTCTTCATTACCAATTCATATAAGTTTTTTGGCTTGTAAATATAGATAAACATCCATGGAAAGAGACACTTACTTCAAATTACCAAAATTAAAAATTCATGAAAATAAACTAAATTATAATTTTATTTTGAATTATTAGATTTATTAATTATAAAAAGTATCAATAAGTGAGTTTAAAATATACATGTAGAAAAAACATGTAAAAAAAATAATAATAAAGTAAAACTTCAATAAGACATGAAACATCAGCAAATATTTTAATGTCTATCATAGATTGTTTTTTATTGGCATGTACTAAATAATGCAAAAAATACATTGTTTTAATATTTATCATAAATTAATCCTTGTGAGTGTTTACTAGCCAGTACAAAAAAGTCATAGCTATCTTTTAGATAAATCTCAACTCTCTATCTTATCTATTATCATTTATTACTAAAAATATTTTGTAAAAATTAATAATCACTAATAATAAAATTAGCTAATAATTATAACTAACTTATTCTAAATTACATATTAAAAATTAATTAATAATTAAATTATAATAAATTTTATTAAGATATAATAGAAATAAATTTATTTTTCCTTATCATACAATCAAATTAAATAAAAATTATGAAATGCATATATTCGGAAACTTGAATATATTTTTAAATTCTAAATCTCTAGTTGTGGAACTTAAAATATAATTTTCCCACTTTCCAACTTAAAACTTAATAATGAATCTATCTTTTAGTAGTTCTGATACAGTCATCTTTGAAATTGTTTTTGTTAAAACTTCATAATCATATACTCATGATACTACAATATCCTTCGATATATTTTATTTTTGACAGAGTCAGCTCCACGTTGAACGATGGGACAATCAAACCTGGTATTGCAGAGGATGACTGACACAACATCCATAAAAGCTTTACATGGTTGGAGCATTACAAACTTACATAATTGGAGCCTGCTACCTGTAAGGATTAAATCTGCAAAGTTAGCCAACCAACATATTTCTCGATGATATGTTGATTGGATGATAGGCTATTTGGTCCATGATCATAACTATGCTGATTGATCCACAGTTGTAATCTCTCTTTGCTTTGCTAATTTTACATCTTGTCAGCTAATATAAGCTAATGGATTCACAAGCATAATTACAGGGCTCCTTTGGCTGTACTGGTAATATATCACTCAAATCCATTGAGAATCCATAGTCTCCCAGGTTGTTTTTTTCCAGGTTGAACGTACTCATGGACTCTGACTCATAGGTTCCCCATTCAGGGGATCTACATGGAGGAAGAAACAGTGAATTATCGTTTTCAACTAATGCCCCAGATGGGTTTTCTTGATTTCTATAATTCTCCATCATGCTTGCATACATGAGTACTGGAGTAGCTGGTGTCTCATATAAAATCTGGCTTGCAGCATCTGTGTTATAGTGATGCTGCACATCACACTGCTGTATTTGTGAGGCATCAATGCAGTTGGATGCCTGTATTGAGGACCTGTTACTGATGATATCCATGTTGTTGTTTGAATGATAATCAACTAGAATTCCTTCAGGCCTCTGGAGCAGCTCTTCAAGAGAGGAATTATTTTCCAACACGTCCTTTTCAAGATGGATTTCATGAGGATTTAAGTTAGATATAGCTGGTTCTGAACCTGAATTGAATTCAGTAATTGTTGAGCCACAATTTTGCTCCAACATCTCAGAGATTATTTCAAGGCCAAAGTTAGGGCAATGGACATCCATATCGATATTCATATGGTTAGCTTGATGTTGGTTAAACATATTTAGGTTTTCAGACTGGAGATTTTTGTGAGAAGAGTAATTTTGTTCAGGTAATTCAGAAACGCTCACTTTAAAATTTACATTGTTCATTTTTTGAACCAACCAATGTGACTCATCTTCAGAGATAGCATAGCTTTGCAGGTCATTGCTTTCTTGCTTGGCTTGTTTTGCAGCAGCAAGTCGACGGGTTTGACGATCCTTCCAATTCCCGTGCAACGTTTTCTTCTTCAGCCTTGAGTTCCAGTGGTTTTTTATATCATTATCGGTTCTTCCTGGAAACTGGGCAGCAATTATAGACCACCTGCACAATTCGTGTGAGAATTCTCAGGCCAGGTATTATAGGAATTCCATTCAATGAACTATAATGTTTTGCAAAATAATGAATGGTTGTGTATTTTTTAATGCTGTCTGATTGTAGGATACCTGCCACCAATACTGTTATAGAGGTTACAGATGATCTTATCTTCTTCTTCTGAGAAACCTCCGCGCCTTATATTGGGTCTCAAGTAATTTAACCATCTAAGTCTGCAGCTTTTTCCACATCTTCTCAAACCTGTATTCAGACAGCAAAAGTCAGCACAAATTTGCAGGAAAAAAAAAAACATATTTTAATGGTGGAAGGACAGAAATACATAAAAGGATAACAGTTGTCAATTTACTGCCCTGATTTTAAATTCAACCATTGCAATCAGATAACTTAAAGCTGTATTGTATCTACCATAATACGTGATATCAAACGCAATATCTTGTTCTGATAAATGGTTCAAAGTATTTCATTACAGAAATTGGATAAATTTAGAAGCGGCCAAATAACAAAACTAATATGATACTTATACAAATATTGCAGATTGTGAAAGTATTCATCGGTCCAGTAAACAAATTATTAAAATTTTGATCAGGGTATAATTTTTGCTGAGATTTTGAATTTTTCTTATTTAAAATAAGTTTTAAATGTATTCCTATCATTCTTTACATTTTAACTCTGCAAATTAAAAAAAATAAACTTATGATTCTTAAAAAAAAAAAAAAAAATTAATAATTTTAATTTTGCAAATTAAAAAGATTGAACTTATAATTCTTAAAAATCTTTATTTTATATCTTACAAAATAAAATAAAATAACTATTTCATGAGACTAAACTTAAATCATACCTAAATAAATATATTCTAATAGTTACATCATACAAAACATAAAAACATAAATACAGTGATATGCTATATGCTGAATCCATAAATCTGTAATATGAGTTTAAAAATTTCGTTCATGTTTGGAAAATAACTTTCAAACATTTTCACAACTAATTTTTTTTGGTTGTCAATCTGTTTTTCTTTTGGAGAAATTGTGTATCATAACTGAAACCATCTACTTTCTTGCGAAAGCTTTACCATGATTAGATCAAAAACACATAAATTATCCTCGATGATGAGTGAAACATCCACTAAAAACAAGTTATTTCAATTATCATATAAAATTTGTCAATAAGAAAAAACAAGGTGACAACTTTAAACATGCTCATAGCAGGTAAACATTGGAGTAATTATTGCAGAGACAAGCTACAAAGGTTCTTGGATTGATGAACAGTGCAATTAGAAAACAGAAAGAACCGATGTACTTGATTTCTGGATCAATGCAATGATATATGAAGGACACCATACATACCAACTTTCTGGGGAAGAGTGATCCAGTTGCCTCCAGTGCCATACTTGGCTATATAATCCTTGAGTTTAAAGTCCTCTTCCACAGACCATTGTCCTCTCTTGACACTAGCTTTGTCACAGCAAGGGGTTCTTCCCATCTCTTCAGATTTCTCCCACTAATTGGCCTTCAAGGGTCTTCTGAATTGCTGGGAACAAGTCCAGGGAACCTGGTAAAATGGATTTTCAGTACAGGAACCTATTACAAACTCTGAGACCTAGCAGAACGGGGCACAGTCTTTCTCAGTACAAGAACATTGAGAGGATCCCGGTCTGATGAGTGTCTTCTCAGCAGCATTTTAGGTTTATATTAACAGTGCCTGTCCTGTCATGAGGCCCTGTACAGAAGAAGACCCGGCCCTCAAATTGCCTGGGGAAATTAGGATAGGCACTGACCAGAATTGAATGGTTCAGAGGGGACAACTAACTTTAATAAATATGAGTTAGGGTATGAGAAAGAGTCACGCAAATTCTATAGTGTTATATGTTCTCTTTTTTGTTTTTCTCTGATGAGACAGATGACAGAGAGCAGACTTGGCCATATGAATGACTTGAAACTTCCTTGAAATTTCCTTGCACGGCAACCGGCCAGTGAAATTTCTGCAATTTGTGCTTGTCAATGACCATATATTAAAAATACTTATTTCTAAAGGGCTAGATTTGAATAAAATATATAAGAATAAGGGTAGAGTTGACGTGTAAAATTTCTGCAATGTGTGCTTGTCAAAGACCTTATATTAAAAATACTTGCTTCTGCATGACTAGATTTGAATAAAATATAAAAGAATAATGGTAGAATTGTGAAGTAAGTAGAGTGTAATGACTTCGTCACGCCCATTGACTTTGACACATTCACGTCGCTGCAAGTCATAAATTAATGTGTGTCTATCGAATGTTCTTTGTAACTAGTACTCATTCAAATTTCGAACTTCTTAGTATTTACTATATTACGTAGTATTTATTCAAACCTCCATTGTCGTATCATTTCTAACCTGCCAACTTTAACGCAGCCGCCATCCACTGACAGTGATGTGAACGCGGCAACCAGCTTAGAATTTGACGCTCCACACAGAACCCTTGCGGCAACCAGGGTTGGAATTTAAGCATCCACACCGAACCCTTTTGCTTTTTAAATGGCCATAGTTTAAAGAAAATCCACATAATAAATTATAAATTTTGGTAAGATTATGAAAAATTCTTGTAAATATTTTTGAAAATTTGAGTTACAGTGGTTAAACTTCTGTATTTTGAATATCCAATGGTTTTTGATGTTGCTGAATCCATTTCCACCATAAAAAATGCAATTCAAACACTCCAACTATCTGATTTTTAGATTTTTTTTTTACCAGATTCCTGCAAAAAAACTGCCTTCCAGGCTATTCTGTTGCGTTGATAGACAACTCCTTTTAAATGTATTTGATAGTGAAATGGTAAATCATAATTAGTCCTAAATTTTGGTTGGGGCAGTATATGTAGCTTGTATATTGTTGGATATATACCTAGTGTTATAAGGCAGCCATCAAGTTTAAAATTAGTCATAAATTTTAGACTTAATCTAATTTATAGATGAAATGGTTTTTTTCACAATAATTTTTCTAATTACTTTTAATCAAAATCTCACAAATATTTTTAAAAACTTGAATTTAAATTGTTTAATCTTCATAATTAGATTGTTTGAGGGTGTTGAATATATATATGCATTTAAAACTATATTTTAAACAATAAAAAACCTTGAAATTGTGTTGTCCAATTTTGGTGAATTCATGTGAAAAAGACTATTTAGTGTATAAGGTCTCCTAAATTTTATAGTGTAATTTCTTTATTTTGATACCTTGAAATTGCACATATATTGCTTAACATAATAAGCAATGATCAAATCTCTTTCTCTTTCTCTTAAGGTGCAAACTTCTTTTAGAGTGAAAAGAGATTTGATCACTTTGAGTGCTCCGTAGATCTTAGTTAAAATGGATCTAGACTAGTTTAATGATTAATTATAATTAATTCTTATTATTATTATTATTATTATTATTATTATTTTTATGAAATTTGAGAAATTAATTATTATTATTATTATTATTATTTTTATGAAATTTGGGTGACTCAAAATGTTTTAATAAATAATTATAATTATTTATTTTATTATTTTATTTTATTTTATTTTTATTTTTATGAAATTTGGCTGAGTCAAAATGTTTTAATTAATAATTATAATTAATAATTTTATTATTTTATTTTTATTTTGGTTTAATTTAACAAAACCAAAATGTTTATAGGAGAGGACATTACAAATATCTTGTATACTGGGCTGCCTCTCACTGGAATAAGTATTTTTTTTCACAATTAATAATGGAGAACTTCATTTTTCCGTAGTTAGATTTGCATTAGAAAAGAATAAATATCTCAATTGAAATGTAATCTATTTCTATATATCAATCTAGTCAAAAGCAACAAACTGGCTTGAGATTAAATATGTAATTTTTAATCTTTTCAACTGGTTTGGAGTTTCTTTCTCTTTATATATATATATATATATATATATATATATATATATATATATATATATATATATATATATATATATATATATATATATATATATATATATATATATATATATATATATATATATATATATATATATATATATATATATATATCTATCCAAGAATTCATTTATTTTGATTAATTGACACTAATGAATTATATGTATTGTTGCAAGTTGTTTGTGACTATAAAGTTACCAAATTGTGTAACTAAAAGAGAGGAGATAAAAGGAAAATTTTCAATTTAAAAGCTCTTCAAATACACTTTTAAGAACTTAATTGTTTTTAAGTAAGTTGATTAAATATATCCCTGGTTCATTTTAGAAAACTCTTGATGTCAGAGACAACAAGGAATACTTGGCTACTTTGACTCAAGGAATTATTGTTTTAACTAGTTTTAATCCTTTCTCCCATACCCCATGTTTATATAATTTCAAAGTACAATTGATAATAAAAATTCTCATAACTTTAATTAATTATATTTATTTTAAAATTTTCAATGTGAAGTCAATTTATAAAATTCTTAAATGCACAAAGTGTATTTGTCATAATTATTTAATTATAAAATACTAATTATAAGCTAAGAGTGAACTTGAAGAGGTCCATTTATATTTAGCTTAGTTTAACTTATAAATTAAATAGTTTTGCAATTTCAAACAAATTGTGATCTTTTATTGTTTAAAATACATTTTTAAATATATAAATAGATTCAACACTGTGAAAATATTTATTAAACAACCTAAAATAATGTTTTTAAAAATATATGTCTGAATTTGTTTATCAAAATTAACTAGAAAAATGTCATAAAAAAAGTTATCGATAGTTAAACTAAGCCTTTATATTTTATATGAGTTTTTTCAATTTGAAAATATGATATTAAATGCTTTATATTAACTATCTCCTATTTTATGAAAAAAAAAACATATAATATATTCTTTGATGGGAAAAAATAAATCTGTAGAAAAAAAAAAAAAAAAAAAACCGTTACTAAAAAAGGTTACTTGATAGTGAAGAGTTTTCATAAAATTTATACATTGCATGAGACAATTAGATTATAGAGAATTCATAACTCAAATTTGTGATTCCAAAAAATCCTACTAGATTCTGGGTAAATTCGACCAATGAGTCCAAAAATTATGACAAATAGACGATGACTTCAACTTATTAATCATAAATTTTAATATTTTAAACGATACTCTAATTTCTTTATTTTCCTAACTTAAAAGTTAACATATATTAATGAGCATAGCAAGTTATATATAAATTTTATATAATTTAAATATTTAGAAAAAAATTCGAGAACATTTAATATTTAATGTACAAATTAAAAAAAAAAAAAATTATAGCTCTAAACAAAGGAATGAAATAATATATTTTAGAATATATATAAACAAACTTGTCATAAATATTAATGAAATTATTATTATTATTATTAATGAAATTATTATTATTATTATTATTATTATTATTATTATTATTATTATATATAAACAAACAAACTTGTCATAAATATTATTATTATTATTATTATTTTTATGAAATTTGGGTGACTCAAAATGTTTTAATAAATAATTATAATTATTTATTTTATTATTTTATTTTATTTTATTTTTATTTTTATGAAATTTGGCTGAGTCAAAATGTTTTAATTAATAATTATAATTAATAATTTTATTATTTTATTTTTATTTTGGTTTAATTTAACAAAACCAAAATGTTTATAGGAGAGGACATTACAAATATCTTGTATACTGGGCTGCCTCTCACTGGAATAAGTATTTTTTTTCACAATTAATAATGGAGAACTTCATTTTTCCGTAGTTAGATTTGCATTAGAAAAGAATAAATATCTCAATTGAAATGTAATCTATTTCTATATATCAATCTAGTCAAAAGCAACAAACTAGCTTGAGATTAAATATGTAATTTTTAATCTTTTCAACTGGTTTGGAGTTTCTTTCTCTTATATATATATATATATCCAAGAATTCATTTATTTTGATTAATTGACACTAAAGAATTATATGTATTGTTGCAAGTTGTTTGTGACTATAAAGTTACCAAATTGTGTAACTAAAAGAGAGGAGATAAAAGGAAAATTTTCAATTTAAAAGCTCTTCAAATACACTTTTAAGAACTTAATTGTTTTTAAGTAAGTTGATTAAATATATCCCTGGTTCATTTTAGAAAACTCTTGATGTCAGAGACAACAAGGAATACTTGGCTACTTTGACTCAAGGAATTATTGTTTTAACTAGTTTTAATCCTTTCTCCCATACCCCATGTTTATATAATTTCAAAGTACAATTGATAATAAAAATTCTCATAACTTTAATTAATTATATTTATTTTAAAATTTTCAATGTGAAGTCAATTTATAAAATTCTTAAATGCACAAAGTGTATTTGTCATAATTATTTAATTATAAAATACTAATTATAAGCTAAGAGTGAACTTGAAGAGGTCCATTTATATTTAGCTTAGTTTAACTTATAAATTAAATAGTTTTGCAATTTCAAACAAATTGTGATCTTTTATTGTTTAAAATACATTTTTAAATATATAAATAGATTCAACACCGTGAAAATATTTATTAAACAACCTAAAATAATGTTTTTAAAAATATTTGTCCGAATTTGTTTATCAAAATTAACTAGAAAAATGTCATAAAAAATTATCGATAGTTAAACTAAGCCTTTATATTTTATATGAGTTTTTTCAATTTGAAAATATGATATTAAATGCTTTATATTAACTATCTCCTATTTTATGAAAAAAAAAACATATAATATATTCTTTGATGGGAAAAAATAAATCTGTAGAAAAAAAAAAAAAAAAAAAAACCGTTAATAAAAAGGTTATCAGATAGTGAAGAGTTTTCATAAAATTTACATTGCATGGTATTACCAGATTATAGAGAATTCATAACTTCAAATTAAGGATTCCAAAATCCTACTAGATTCGTGTAATTGACCAATGAGTCCAAAAAATTATGACAAATAGACGATGACTTCAACTTATTAATCATAAAATTTTAATATTTTAAACGATACTCTAATTTCTTTATTTTCCTAACTTAAAAGTTAACATATATTAATGAGCATAGCAAGTTATATATAAATTTTATATAATTTAAATATTTAGAAAAAAATTCGAGAACATTTAATATTTAATGTACAAATTAAAAAAAAAAAAATTATAGCTCTAAACAAAGGAATGAAATAATATATTTTAGAATATATATAAACAAACTTGTCATAAATATTAATGAAATTATTATTATTATTATTAATGAAATTATTATTATTATTATTATTATTATTATTATTATTATTATTATATATAAACAAACAAACTTGTCATAAATATTATTATTATTATTATTATTTTTATGAAATTTGGGTGACTCAAAATGTTTTAATAAATAATTATAATTATTTATTTTATTATTTTATTTTATTTTATTTTTATTTTTATGAAATTTGGCTGAGTCAAAATGTTTTAATTAATAATTATAATTAATAATTTTATTATTTTATTTTTATTTTGGTTTAATTTAACAAAACCAAAATGTTTATAGGAGAGGACATTACAAATATCTTGTATACTGGGCTGCCTCTCACTGGAATAAGTATTTTTTTTCACAATTAATAATGGAGAACTTCATTTTTCCGTAGTTAGATTTGCATTAGAAAAGAATAAATATCTCAATTGAAATGTAATCTATTTCTATATATCAATCTAGTCAAAAGCAACAAACTGGCTTGAGATTAAATATGTAATTTTTAATCTTTTCAACTGGTTTGGAGTTTCTTTCTCTTTTATATATATATATATATATATATATATATATATATATATATATATATATATATATCCAAGAATTCATTTATTTTGATTAATTGACAGTAATGAATTATATGTATTGTTGCAAGTTGTTTGTGACTATAAAGTTACCAAATTGTGTAACTAAAAGAGAGGAGATAAAAGGAAAATTTTCAATTTAAAAGCTCTTCAAATACACTTTTAAGAACTTAATTGTTTTTAAGTAAGTTGATTAAATATATCCCTGGTTCATTTTAGAAAACTCTTGATGTCAGAGACAACAAGGAATACTTGGCTACTTTGACTCAAGGAATTATTGTTTTAACTAGTTTTAATCCTTTCTCCCATACCCCATGTTTATATAATTTCAAAGTACAATTGATAATAAAAATTCTCATAACTTTAATTAATTATATTTATTTTAAAATTTTCAATGTGAAGTCAATTTATAAAATTCTTAAATGCACAAAGTGTATTTGTCATAATTATTTAATTATAAAATACTAATTATAAGCTAAGAGTGAACTTGAAGAGGTCCATTTATATTTAGCTTAGTTTAACTTATAAATTAAATAGTTTTGCAATTTCAAACAAATTGTGATCTTTTATTGTTTAAAATACATTTTTAAATATATATTAATAGATTCAACAACGTGAAAATATTTATTAAACAACCTAAAATAATGTTTTTAAAAATATTTGTAATTTGTTTATCGAGTGATAGAAAAAGGATGTCATAAAAAAAAAGTTATCGATAGTTAAACTAAGCCTTTATATTTTATATGAGTTTTTTCAATTTGAAAATATGATATTAAATGCTTTATATTAACTATCTCCTATTTTATGAAAAAAAAAACATATAATATATTCTTTGATGGGAAAAAATAAATCTGTAGAAAAAAAAAAAAAAAAAAAAACCGTTACTAAAAAAGGTTACTTGATAGTGAAGAGTTTTCATAAAATTTATACATTGCATGAGACAATTAGATTATAGAGAATTCATAACTCAAATTTGTGATTCCAAAAAATCCTACTAGATTCTGGGTAAATTCGACCAATGAGTCCAAAAATTATGACAAATAGACGATGACTTCAACTTATTAATCATAAATTTTAATATTTTAAACGATACTCTAATTTCTTTATTTTCCTAACTTAAAAGTTAACATATATTAATGAGCATAGCAAGTTATATATAAATTTTATATAATTTAAATATTTAGAAAAAAATTCGAGAACATTTAATATTTAATGTACAAATTAAAAAAAAAAAAAATTATAGCTCTAAACAAAGGAATGAAATAATATATTTTAGAATATATATAAACAAACTTGTCATAAATATTAATGAAATTATTATTATTATTATTAATGAAATTATTATTATTATTATTATTATTATTATTATTATTATTATTATTATTATTATATATAAACAAACAAACTTGTCATAAATATTATTATTATTATTATTATTATTATGAAATTTGGGTGACTCAAAATGTTTTAATAAATAATTATAATTATTTATTTTATTATTTTATTTTATTTTATTTTATTTTTATTTTTATGAAATTTGGCTGAGTCAAAATGTTTTAATTAATAATTATAATTAATAATTTTATTATTTTATTTTTATTTTGGTCTAATTTAACAAAGCCAAAATGTTTACAGGAGAGGACATTACAAATATCTTGTATACTGGGCTGCCTCTCACTGGAATAAGTAGATTTTTTCACAATTAATAATGGAGAACTTCATTTTTCCATAGTTAACTTTGCATTAGAAAAGAATAAATATCTCAATTGAAATGTAATCTATTTCTATATATCAATCTAGTCAACAGCAACAAACTGGCTTGAGATTAAATATGTAATTTTTAATCTTTTCAACTAGTTTGGAGTTTCTTTCTTTTATATATATCTATATATATATATATATATATATATATATATATATATATATGAATTCATCTATTTTGATTAATTGACACTAATGAATTATATGTGTTGTTGCAAGTTGTTTGTCACTATGAAATTACCAAATTATTCAATGGGAAAATTGTAACTAAAAGGGAGGAGATAAAAGGAAAATTTTCAATTTAAAAGCTCTTCAAATACACTTTTAAGAACTTAATTGTTTTTAAGTAAGTTGATTAAATATATCCCTTGTTCATTTTAGAAAACTCTTGATGTCATAGACAACAAGGAATACTTGGCTACTTTGACTCAAGGAATTATTGTTTTAACTAGTTTTAATCCTTTCTCCCATACCCCATGTTTATATAATTTCAAAGTACAATTGATAATAAAAATTCTCATAACTTTAATTAATTATATTTATTTTAAAATTTTCAATGTGAAGTCAATTTATAAAATTCTTGAATGCACAAAGTGTATTTGTCATAATTTTTTAATTCTAAAATACTAATTATAAGCTAAGAGTGAACTTGAAGAGGGCCATTTATATTTAGCTTAGTTTAACTTATAAATTAAATAGTTTTGCAATTTCAAACAAATTGTGATCTTTTATTGTTTAAAATACATTTTTAAATACATAAATAGATTCAACACTGTGAAAATATTTATTAAACAACCTAAAATAATGTTTTTAAAAATATTTGTCTGAATTTGTTTATCAAAATTAACAAGAAAAATGTCATAAAAAAAGTTATCGATAGTTAAACTAAGCCTTTATATTTTATATGAGTTTTTTCAATTTGAAAATATGATATTAAATGCTTTATATTAACTATCTCCATTTTTTGATGGGAAAAAATAAATCTTTAGAAATTAAAAAATTAAAAACAAAAAGCATTACTAAAAAAGGTTACTTGACAGTGAAGAGTTCTCATAAAATTTATACATTGCATAGACAATTAGATTATAGAGAATTCATAACTCAAACTTGTGATTCCAAAAAATCCTAGGTAAATTTGACCAATAATTCCAAAAATTATGACAAATAGACGATGACGTCAACTTATTAATCATAAATTTTAATATTTTAAACGTTACTCTAATTTCTTTATTTTCTTAACTTAAAAGTTAACATATATTAATGAGCATAGCAAGTTATATATAAATTTTATATAATTTAAATATTTAGAAAAAATTAGAAAACATTTAATATTTAATGTGTATATATATATATATATATATATATATATATATATATATATATATATATATATATATATATATATATATATATATATATATATATATATATATATATATATCAAATAAAATATTTTAGAATATATATAAACAAACATGTCATAAATATTAATGAAAATAGAAATTTATCAAAATACAACTATGCATATACAACGCAACACTTTTTACATCTTCCAATATTGGTGAGTGATCCAAACTCATCAAAATACAACTCTACATATTTTAATGTAAAAATTTGATGATCCGTTTTTACATAATAGAGTGCAACTCCAATATCAATGAGTGATCCAAACTTATAACAGTAGCGTGATTATCTTTATGATTTTGGAATTTTTTAATTTTATTTTAACATAAATATATTTTTTTGCCCTCTCAAAATTATATTTATCGCCAAAGATTTTTTATAAAATTTAAAAGAGTATAAATTTATTTGAATTCTTGATTTACTAAATATTGAAACAATCACATATTTTAAAATATAATTATTTTGTTGAATATAAAAAAAATATTATATATCTATTAGTGTAAATTTAATATTTTTATTTAAAAATATTTCTATTTTTGTTTTTATTATAATTTTTATTAATAATATCCATAACATTAATTATATATAAAATTAAAGTAGGAAAAAAAAGTGAGTAAACATTAAGTTTTGGCTTAGTTTAATTTATAGATTAAATAGTTTTTTTTAGATGAACTCACCAAAAACTGGAAATACAATTTCAAGACTTTCGTCTATTAAATGCATAAATTTATTAAGTATCTTCAAAAATCTTGGAGCACTTAAATTATGCAGATTAAACAAGTAAAACTTATGTTTTGACATTTTTATTAAAATTAACTACAGATGTGAAAATAAACCATTTCATCTATAAATTAGAATAAACTTTGAATTTTTATATATTTATTAATTAAATTTAAATACTCATTATTATATATATATATGTTAATTAAATTTATTACATATTTATTTATTAATTAATTATAAATTTTCAAATATTATATTAACAATATGAATATTTTTATTTAAAATCATTTTATATATTATAATTTTATTAATAAAATTTATTTATTTTGTTATTTTTAATTAAGTTACGTTATATTTTATTATTTTAATTTTTTGATTTATTAGTTCATTGCAACTCTCTTTCCACACTGACTATAAAAGACCTCTCGACAAATTAACGAACATAAAATACAAATAACAATAAATATTTGTTTTTAGAAAGTTGAGACGCGACGGCAACGAACGTAAAGCCAATCGTGAACGGCACAAGTTGCCCCCACAAACAGACTGCAGGGATTATTCGCGAGAGACCCATTATTCCTGACTTTACATTTTGTTTAAGGGAAATTTGTCAAATTTTTTATCTTATTTTTATTTTTTTGTCATACACGAAGTCATTTCAATCTGGTCCATTTTTTAAATCATATGGGTTTATTTTTCAAAAATGCAGGTTGACTAAGAATTGAACAAAATTTGTCCTAAGCATCCTTTTATTACACAAAATCTAGGTTTTAATACTTTTAAATTTGCTTTGTCAAACTTATGATGGGAAATAAAATCTTTGTAATATAAAAATAATTTATTCCAATCATTTTTAAAAAGTTTGCGGTTTACTCCATCGATTGCCTTTGGCCCTCAATCTGAAGGATTCAAACGTGTCTTTTCCATTATGTCACATCCATTTTCTCTCTAGAGACCAAACTCTTTGAAGAGCGTTGTCATCAGTCGGAAGGGCCTTCACCTGTCGTCTCTAGGACCCTCGAATGAAAATAAAAACTGTGTGTTGCAGGTTTTGAATAAGGTTCTAAACTTTGAATAAGTTCTCAGTTTTGAATTTTATTATAAATAATTAAAAAATTGATGGTAAGGATTTAATTTCTATGAATATTTATTGAATATTTTTAAGGAATATTATTAGTAGTAGTCATATATCTATCGTTGAGTTTACTTCAAAATCAATTATGATTTTTATTGTTTATTAATTTAATTAATAAAATTGTATATAATGAAATTAAAATAAATTATATATAAAATATTTTGAGTCTGAAATGAGTTATAGTTTTTTGGACATATGGTATTGATAAGTCATGATGTTGACCCATGGTATTGTAACAATGCCTATGTACAAGTTGAAAATGTTTTCTTGGCATTTGGTATTGATAAGCCATGGTGTTGACCCATGGACTGTAACAAAGTCTATGTACAAGTTGAAAATGTCCATGGTAAAGTGAGAGTAAATCTCCATGGCTAAAATTCTTGTTACATATTTTTTTTAAGTTTATACATGTTTAGCTCAAACATTAATTCTTTTTATAATTAATAATATTGATAATAATTTAAATATATTTATTATTTAGTTATTTTTATGATTTTTCTAATGTTTGCAATTGTGAAATATATCATGAGGTAAGTGCTTTAATGCGTATCAGGGATTGATGCATATCCATGTTTACCATCCATTTGAATTATATAATTGCTTTAGTATATAAAATAAATTGACTATGAAAAATAAGTTGTTTAGGAATTATTACATAATTCTATGCTATTCAAACCATTGAGGATGCTTCTCAACTAGTTCATTTTGAAGTTGCATTTATTTTTTGAATAACATCGATAGGTCTTTAAACTTTCCCAAGAACAACCATGCTAACATGATGAACATAACGATATTATCCCACTTCAACTAGGTATCATAGCACCCAATGTGCACTAGTATCTCAATCCTTATTCCTAAATGAATGAAATCAAAAGTATCATCCAAGAGCTATTAGCAAGAGGTATGACCCACCCTAGTATTAACCCTTATTCCTCCATAGTTTTCACTATTCTAAAAAATAAGCAGTGGATGCATGTGTCCCTATAAGTGATCCCAAAGCAATACACCTAATTTTTTATTTTGTTTTTAAAGAGATAAGAATATGTTATGACAACATTGTGTTACTGTATACATCTTAATAAGACATTTGATTATTATCTTTCATGGAGTTTGATAGATCCATATTCTTTTATATTCATTCATTTGGCTATAGTTCACCTTTTTTTTGTTCTATTCACTTCTTCTAATGTTTTTTTGAAAAAACTTTCTGTAATCTCCACCACAACATTTACATTCATATAAAAAAAAATCATTAATGGCTATTAAGCCCATCAATCTTATATATATATATATATATGTGTGTGTGAGATTTAATTTCTATGAATATTTATTGAATATTTTTAAGGAATATTATTAGTAGTAGTCATATATCTATTGTTGAGTTTACTTCAAAATCAATTATGATTTTTATTGTTTATTAATTTAATTAATAAAATTGTATATAATGAAATTAAAATAAACAATATATAAAATATTTTGAGTCTGAAATGAGTTATAGTTTTTTGGACATGTGGTATTGATAAGTCATGATGTTGACCCATGGTATTGTAACAATGTCTATGTACAAGTTGAAAATGTTTTCTTGGCATGTGGTATTGATAAGCCATGGTGTTGACCCACGGACTGTAACAAAGTCTATGTACAAGTTGAAAATGTCCATGGTAAAGTGAGAGTAAATCTCCATGGCTAAAATTCTTGTTACATATTTTTTTTAAGTTTATATATGTTTAGCTCAAACATTAATTCTTTTTATAATTAATAATAATGATAATAATTTAAATATATTTATTATTTAGTTATTTTTATTTTTCTAATGTTTGCAATTGTGAAATATATCATGAGGTAAGTGCTTTAATGCTTATCAGGGATTGATGCATATCCATGTTTACCAACAATTTGAATTATATAATTGCTTTAGTATATAAAATAAATTGACTATTAAAAATAAGTTGTTCATTTTGAAGTTGCATTTATTTTTGAAAAAACCTTTTGTAATGTCCACCACAACATTTACATTCATATAAAAAAAAAACATTAATGGCTATTAAGCCCATCAATCTTATATATATGTGTGTGTGTGTGTGTGTGTGTGTGTGTGTGAGATTTAATTTCTATGAATATTTATTGAATATTTTTAAGGAATATTATTAGTAGTAGTCATATATCTATTGTTGAGCTTACTTCAAAATCAATTATGATTTTTATTGTTTATTAATTTAATTAATAAAATTGTATATAATGAAATTAAAATAAACTACATATAAAATATTTTGAGTCTAAAATGAGTTATAGTTTTTTGGACATGTGGTATTGATAAGTCATGATGTTGACCCATGGTATTGTAACAACCCCTATGTACAAGTTGAAAATGTTTTCTAGGCATGTGGTATTGAAAAGCCATGGTGTTGACCCACGGATTGTAACAAATTCTATGTACAAGTTGAAAATGTCCATGGTAAAGTGAGAGTAAATCTCCATGGTTAAAATTTTTTTTACGTATTTTTTTAAGTTTATATATGCTTAAGTCAAACATTAATTCTTTTTATAATTAATAATAATGATAATAATTTAAATATAACTATATTGTAGTTATTTTTTAAGATTTTTCTAATGTTGGCAATTGTGAAATGTATCATGAGGTAAGTGCTTTAATGCTTATCATGGATTGATGCATATCCATGTTTACCAACCATTTGAATTATATAATTTCTCTAGTATATAAAACAAATTGACTATGAAAAATAAGTTGTTTAGGAATTATTACACAATTCTATGATATTCAAACCATTGAGGATGCTTCTCAACTAGTTCATTTTGAAGTTGCATTTATTTTATGAATAACATCGATAGGTCTTTAAAGTTTCCCAAGAACAACCATGCTAACATGATGAACATAATGATATTATCCCACTTCAATTAGGTAGCCTAGAACCCAATGTGCACTAGTATCTCTATCTCTTTTCATAAATGAATGAAATCAAAAGTATAATCCAAGAGCTATTAACAAGAGGTGTGACCCACCCTAGTATTAACCCTTATTCCTACATAGTTTTCACAATTCTGAAAAGAAATAAGCACGGGATGCATGTGTCCCTATAAGTGATCCCAAAACAATACACCTAATTTTTTATTTTGTTTTTAAAGAGATAAGAGTATGTTATGACAACATTGTGTTATTGTATACATATTAATAAGACATTTGATTATTATATTTCATGGAGTTTGATAGATCCATATTCTTTTATTTTCATTCCTTTGGCTATAGTTCACCTTTTTGTGTTCTATTCACCTCTTCTAATGTTTTTAAGAAAAAGCCTTCTGTATTGTCCACCACAACATTTACATTCATATAAAAAAAATCACTAATGGAAATTAAGCCCATCAATATATCAATATATATATATATATATATATATATATATATATATATATATATATATATCTTCGAATAAATAATAATATATTACAAATCATTGTTTAAATATTTAGTTCTGGTTGACAGACCTATACAACATGACTTTGGCACAATGATTACATTATAAATTTTATTCTTGATACAATGTTATAGGTTGTCCCGCATACTTAACATCATTTTTACAGATGGGTTCTAAATGTGTTATTATTAAGTCAACCTTATGCAACTTGGTTGTCTTTCAGTACTCAAATAATTAATATAAATCTAAACCATTGGTACTTTTGAGATCTGATAGTCTAGCTCTGTCAGTTGCAATACATATTATTAAATCGATGATTAATGAATAGATTTCACTGGATCCGTCATGTCCGCAATCCTTATTCGTTAAAGGTTTACACACCATGTGGGACTATGTCCATCATTGATATGATTTTGAGATCTACGGTCATAAGGGTTAGTGGGGTGGTTAGGGTATTACCCTACCCCCCGAACCCTAACTACCTCCCTCATTGTTGTTTTGTCGTGCCTGATGGTGCTCTGCAACTATGGCAAGTTTTCCTCTGTTCTTCCGAAAATTTTGACTCGGGTGTGGCTACATCTCTTGTGATTTACACCGTATGCTTATTGCATTATGTTCAGTCTTATTTTTAAGCTTCGAATCCATCCTGACTGTGGAGTTAAGAAATCCTGTGTTTGCTGGGTTCTTGGTACAGTTACTGGTATTGCATCTGTGGGTTTAGGAGGAGTTCTAGCTCAAACTATTCTCTCTGTTGGGATGTTCGGTCACGAGAGAGTTCGCTCCGTTGACCCCAGTAAAGGTAAGCTCACAACGCCCATTGTATTGTGCCAATTTTTTTTTTAAGAAGACAATATTCTTCCTTCATGGTTTTTAATTAGTGTTTTTTGTGCAGGAACGAGGAGTTCTGCTCCCCATCTTGATTCTAGGTAAGATGTCTGTATTACAATTCTATTTAATGGTTTATAATTTCGTTAACTTTTCTTTCCCAATACTAATACACAATTGCATTTCTGGTACAGGTATTATCCCCTCTTACAACCTACAACCTTATGTTGACACATTATCCGTGGCTTGCTCCTTTGACACATTTCTTTCCCCTTCACAGGTGCAAAACGTCGTTCCCAACTCATTTTACTTCCCCGTCACTTATTTAGTTTTTCTTTTAAGGGTTCGACAGTTTTAATTTGCAATCGATTTTTTGAGGTTTTCTTTATGAGTTTTCTACCCTTCGAGGGTTCGGTTGAGATTTGAATTCTATATGTAAATTATATATTTTTTGGATCCACTGAATAAGGCAAGGCTTGCCAGTATGAATTTTCATATTATGTACATGTAACGATAAGGGATTTTCGACAGTTATAACTTTGTATTTAGTTTTATACTGTTCCTTTTCTGGCCTCATTCACGGCCATGAAAGGTATCGTTCTGATGGTTCACTATCATACCCATCATTTACCATGAGGGTTATTATTTTCAAAGTCTTGTTTTTCACTTAAATTTCTTTGAAATCTTTCTGAGTTTATTTATCCACATATATGTTTTACATATGTCATTTTTTTGTTCATCTAGCTCAATCTGGTATAATTTTTTGCTAATAAAATTTGTAAATATAGATTATATCGACCATCATAGTTATATTTGGTTGTCGAGCCTCCTTTACAGTTCGGCTCCAGATGTGGTTGGCATGTCATCCTTACAGAGCTTTCACTGTAGTTTTCACAATTAATTGACAATATTTTCTGCCATAATTTTAATTGGAATTTTTTGTTATATTCAAGGAGTATAAGCTAGCCTGTAATTTCATATTTGCAGTCTTTCTTGTAAGACTCTCATGGATTATTTCCCATGCTAAAGCTCTCGGTTTTCCCTAGATTTTAAACTCTGAATTCTATGTTTACTTATGTTCCTTTTATCTAGATCAATAACGCGCTTCCTATTTTCATGTAAAATTATAATAGGCAATATTTATATTTCTGGAATGTTTAAAGATCTCTTCTATAACTGAATGGAAATGTTTGACATACAGATTTGAATACTTTGTTGTATAATAACAGTTAGATTCTGTAATATTGTTTTCTATTTCTATTCCTTAAAATAGTAAATTTTCCATAGGTGTCCGGACCATCTCCAGAGGTTCCATCCTGTGTATGTGTATAGTTAATTCCTTCTGCAGGCCAGATTGTCTAATTTGGAATTCTTCTCCCAAAGAGACTAACTGTCTAAGCTAACATGGAATTTACATAATTTACAGTCAATTTCATCTATGCACTTCTTATTAATTTTTCTTCAAGAAAAACTCATTCACAGTATTACTTTCACTCTACTCCTACAATTCAATTAGTTCATACTCATAGTTCTATTCTTACCTTTGTGACAAATTTTCCCATTCATTGAAAATTCTATTAAAGAAATTATGAATGAATGCAGAAAGAAATTAGTTTTCTTTCCAATCTAATTTCCTTATCCCAGTAAGTGGGTCTGATGGCAACCGCCCAACCTTGAGGGAGGAAATGACTTCCTTAACTCCCCTCGTGCTCCTCACCACAGTAGGAAATTCAAACAGTTCCTTTTCTTTAGGAAGGACACCTCAAGACTCCTGTCCAGTATCGTCTCGTAAAAACATATATCAGAGTTCCACTAGTTTTCCACCAGCTGTGGATACTCACTTCTTTCAGCCCTTAGTTGTTTTTTCATTACTTGCACAAAACCCCTATCCTCCTCTAGGATTTTCCTTTTATTCCAAGAGGAAAGGTAACTACCAGAAACTACTTAATCAACTACTTGGAATCTTGAAAAACTCTTTTCTATGAGACTTATTGAAATATTCAATATTTAATTCTTTATTTAAAAGAATAGCACTAGCTCATAACTTGATTAACATACATGTTAATGCCAGTGATATAGCATACATGCTTAAAATAAAATAAAAATATATCTAATTAAAAATGTCTTTAAAGTTAAATGATAATAACATTTTCCCCCGCTTAAGATAAGCATTGTCCTCATTGTTATGCCATTCCAGTAAACAATTATGGATATGCCTCTCGTATAAAGTTTTCATCTTCCCAAGTCGCCTCCTCCGGGCTAAAGTGATTCCATTGTACTTTAACTTGGGTGATGGCTTGCCTCCGGAGCATTATTTCTCTCTGATCGAGAATAGGTCGAGGCTCGACCAAGAATTTTCCATATGGTTCGACCTATAATCATGAAACGTTTTTCAATTAGTAAATAGTCATTTACCTTCCTTAGAGATTTTAATTCCCATTCCATTCCTACCTGAATGTTCTACCAATTAATTACATGTCTCGGATCATGTATTCATCTATTTAGTACAGACACATGGAACACATTTTTCACTCGTATGTGTCTCGGTAAAGCTATCCGGTAGGTTACTAGCCCCACCCTCTCCAAAATTTGAAAGTGTCCACAGAATCAGAGAGCCAACTTGGCATGGGTATTCCACCTTAATGTGCTCTTCTTGGGCCTAATTCTCACATAAACATGATCACCCACTTCGAACTCTCGATATTTCCTCTTTCGATTTGCATATACCTTTTGTTGATCTAGGGAAGTTTTTAAATTTTGTATGATCTTCTTAACTTCTTGCTCCATTTCAGCCAACATTTATGGTCCAAGCATTAGCTTTGTTTCTGGATAGCTCCAATTAATGGGGGTTCGGCACTTCCTACCATATAAATCTTTAAACATACTCATCTTGAGTGATTCATGATACTCATTGTTATAGGAAAATTCCACCAGATGCTTATAATATTCCCATTTCATGGGTTGTTGCATCACATACATTCGTAGCATGTCCTCCAGTATCTAGTTTACCTGTTCTGTTTCCCCATCCATCTGAGGATGGTATGCCGTGCTAAACTAGACTTGTGTGCCAAGCTAGGCAAACAATTCCTTCCAAAATGATGAGGTAAAATTCACATATCTATCTGAGATGACCATTTGTGGAATGCCACGTAATTTGAATATCTCTCTCATGAAGATGTCAACAATATGGATGGTTTTAAAATTGGACTGTACAGGAATAAATGGGCTTCTTTTCTTAACCAATCGATAACTACCATTATAGAGTCATTGTGTCTTTTTGACCCTGGTAAGCCAACAATAAATCCAGTGACATAACTTCCCATTTCCACTCTAGTACTTGTATGGGTTGCAATAACTCGCTTGGGTGTTGATGATCAAATTTAACCTGCTGACACTCCAAACATTTAGTTAAATATTCATCGATGTCTTTGTACATCCCAGGCCAAAAATAACATTTTTTGATGGTTGTTAGAATTTTCTAATAGCCAAGTGTCCAGAATATGAATTTCGATTATACTCATCTAGAATCATCTCTTTCAAACCCAGTTGGTTAGGAATATATATCTTTCCTCGGAAAATTAATAGTTGTTCATTATTGATGGTGTATTCTGATTGATTTCCTTGGTCTTCTGCAGCTTGTGTTTGTTACCATAGAAACTGATATTCAGGATATTTTGTGGCAGCCTTCTTCACATGTTCTTGGAATTTGAATTCCACATGATTGAAGTATAAATCATATACATAATGCATATTTCTTCTTAATGCATCAGCTACCCGATTTTCCTTTCCCTTAACGTGCTCCATTTCAAAGTCTAATTCGCTTAGGAATGCATTCCATCTAGCTTAACGAGAATTTAAGTCATCTTGATTAAAATAGTTGGTCAGGCTGCTATGGTCAGTTTTCAACACAAAATTATTTCCTAATAAGAAATGCCTCCATATTTTGAGTGCATGCACTACTACAGTCAACTCCAGATCATATGCGGAGTATCGTTTTTCATGATCATTAATTTTCTTGATTCATATGCCACAACTTTTCTAGCTTGTCACAACACTGCTCCTACTCCTTCTTTGCTAGTGTCAGTGCAGACTTCAAAATATAAATTTGGATCTGCCACTTTCAAAATAGGAGATGTGGTCGATAATTTTTTTAATTTTTAAAAATTAGATTGGCATTCTCTAGTCCATTTAAATACTTGTCCTTTTCGTTGCAAGGAGGTTATGGGAAATTCAATTTTTGAAAATCCTTCAATAAACCGCCTATAATAACCAGCCAGCCCCATAAATGATCGAATGTCTTCTACGCTCCATGATAGTTTTTATCTTTTCAGGGTATACCACTATTGCTTCAGTTGAAATGACATGGCCTAAATACCAAATTTTCGCTTTATAGAAATCATACTTGTTGAATTTGGCATACAACTGATGGTCTCTTAAAATTTTAAGCACTATACGCAAATGCTCTTTACGTTCCTCCATATTATTTGAATATATTAATATATCATCTATAAAAATCAGGACAAATTTATCCAAATATGGGTGAAATATGACATGCATTAAACTTATGAATGTTGCTGGTGCGTTGGTCAATCCAAATGGTAAAACCAAAAATTCATAGTGCCCATACTTGGTTCGAAAAGTTGTTTTATAAATGTATTCATCTTTTATCCGTATTTGATGATACCCAAATCTTATATCTGTCTTTGAAAAGACAGTTTCCCCTTTTAGCTCATCGAAAAGATCACTGATTCGAGGCAATGGGTATTTGTTCTTAACAATTAATATGTTATGTTGTCTATAATTCATGCACATTCACATTGTACCATATTTCTTCTTCACAAACAACACCCGTGCCCCCCAAGGTGACACGCTTGGACGAATATATCCCTTATCCAACAATTCTTGTAATTGCATTTTCAGTTTTGTCAATTTAGGCACACTCATTCGGTATGGTGCACGCGATATCGGTGTTGCCCCTAGCATTAGTTCGATGGTGAAATCTATGTCTTGCATAGGTGGCAATCCTGGTATGTTTTATGGAAATACAAACATAAAATCCTGAACCACTGGAATGTTTTCCATCATAGGATTCCTTTCTTTGGAGTTAGAAAATTATACCTAGATTGCATAGATTTGGCACCCCTTCCTAATTCATTTTCCTAGCTAAGACGTTGTAATGGGACACAACTGAAGTGGGATTTTAATTCCTAACAACTCTTGATGTGTTCCATATTCTTCATTGTAATAAATAATTTTATCCTTGTAGTCCACTAATCACCAATGCACTTCCAATGAGTACACCCCCAATAGTATGTCATAGGAGCCTAATAGAAAAGTGTTTAATTCAACATTTATATGTTGGTTTCAAACTTCCAGAGGACAATTTGAAACTTTGGCATTGATTCTTCACTTGGCTCCAGTGGCCAACTGTACTAACCAAGGATTCTTAATCTTCTGACTTTGTAAGTTACATTTTTCCACAATCCTGGGATTCAAATAACTTAAAATAACACTGGGTTCAACCAAAATATATACAGGGTGGGAGCACATCTGACCTTTCAGTTCTATCATGGTTGGATCATAATCTGCTTGCCGATCTTCAAGTGAAACGTTGATTCTATGTATGTTTCACGCCATGCCCCCCATAGTGGATACTTCTTGCACATTTGTTGCAGTTTTGTTTCTTCCACGGTGAGGAAAATTCTTGTAATAATGCAACTCACCGCATCCCCAACATTGCAATGGCGGTTTCTGGGTCTGTATGTGATCTGGTCTAATGGAAGCTTCATTGGTTCATTCCTCTGCTAGCCACTTAGTTATCTATAGATTTCTTGCTGACTACCTATTTGCGAAATTTCTGGCTGCAACCTTAAAATTACCAGATTTGTTGTTTTTAAAATGGGAATTACTTCTCTGCCCTTTCTTAGGCAACCAACTCTATTCAACTTCTCCCTTTACCTTGGATTGTTGATATCACATACGTGCCTTTCGAATCATGTAATCCATGGTCTTAAGGTTTAAAAAATCAATTTTCTCCTTCATATGCGCAGGAAGACTGCTCATAAATCATTGTACTTTTTCCTTTTCATCCTTTAGAATGACACATATTGCAGTAGTTAAATAAAGTTAGTGACAAATTCATCCATGGATATTTGTACCCACATCATATCTGGACTAGGTTGGGGGTGAATTTCTCTTGAAGTTCTAGGTGTTGGATGCATAAACCCCCTCCTCATCGTACTAGGTCAACTTCTTCCTTTCAATTCTATGTACACATTTACACACATCAATTGTTATTTAGATGTTCCCTTTTTCGTCCCAGCATTTTAATGCTGCTCTGATAGCACCTGTAATGTCCACCACAACATTTACCTTCATACAAAAAAAATTCACTAATTGCAATTAAGCCCATCAATCTTAATGGCACACACACACACACACACACACACACACATATTATAAATCTTCGAATAACTAATAATATATTACAAATCATTGCTTTAACTATTTAGTTTTAGGTTGACAAACCTATACAACATGACTTTGGCACAATGATTACATTATACATTTTATTCTTCATACAACGCTATATGTTGTCCCACATATTTAACATCACCTTTACACATTGGTTCTATATGCATTATTGTTAATTAAACCTTATGCAATTTGGCTATCTTTCAGTACTCAAATGATTAATAAAAATCTAAACCACTGGTACTTTCGAGATCTCATAGTTCGCTATGTTAGTTGGCATACATATTATTAACTTGATTATTAATGAATAGATTTTGTTGGATCCTTCATGTCCACTATCCTTATTCATTAAGGGTTTATGTTCCATGTGGGAAACTGTCTGTCGTTGATATGATTTTGAGATCTACGGTCAGAAGGGTTACTTGGGTGGTTAGGGTATTACCCTACCCCCCGAAACCTAACTGCCTTCCTCATTGTTGTGTCACACTGTGATCTGAAAGGACTGTATTAGTTTTGCTGTGCTAAGTGTCTTTTCAGTTTATAAACATGTGCATACTTGTCTCATTAGTTTTCTTAAGGAATGAGGATTTTAACCATTAATTGTAGATGATTTTAGTGAATTAGAAGCATAAAAAAAGCTTAAATAACACTGAAAAATAATGTAAAATAGAGAAATAAGTCACCACATAAACCTTACACAGCAGGCACGATGAAGCAGTTCACCCCTCCTGGGCTACATCTGCTGGTCCAGCTCCAAATAGATGTAGTTACAGTGCTCTAGTGGCCGTTTCTCTGCACCAATGGTTCCATAATGCTCCAATTAGTAAAAACTGACTCTTCATGCACTCTGAATGGGTGAAAATTGAGTCTTCTACTCGTTTGCCCAGTTACACCTAGAAAAACTCCACAAAAAGTGGAGAACTCCACTTACTTGGAGTTAAATTAGTGGTTTCTACCTTTTTGGGCGCATTGCGAAACCTCCACCTAAAAAACCGCAACATTAACTGTGTGGTTGGCATGGCCACATGCTAACCCCAATCCCTCTACCATGACGGATGGTAGAACTCATGGCTTATATTATGGGTTGAAGTGGATTGAACCGGGGTTAACGGAGACCATTGTATAAACCACGCAGAGTTAATGTATAAATTTATGCCATGTGACAAGGTTTGAAACCATTGGCGAATGCTGTCGGAGGTTACGTTTTATGTCGGATTTACGTTGACCATATATCATGGAACCGCTGGCAGATTGGGACTACCGGCGATTCCAAACCCCCACATTCAAATCTATGAAACCATAAAAATAACCTGATTCCTATACAGGTTAACAAACGACGTTCAGAATGGGTGGTTAAGTTGTGTGCATGGCGGGCAGGAGGTTCCACGGTCGATTCTTGCAAACTCCCAAAAATTTTACAATGCAGTTCTGGGGCCACGTGGCAGCCTCTGATTGGCTCTCCCCACCGTACCTTCAAACAGAAAATGGACACTTGTCCTCCATTGATTGGCCCTAAGAAAAGGAACATTCCTTTTTTTTTACTGTACATCCACCCTACTGACTGTGCATCCTAGTCAAACCTGTCGCAAAATTTACCTATTTGGCATTTCGATCATAACACAATATCTCCCTCATATGACATTAGTTTTTCAAAATGTTCATGGTGTCGAGATCAGGAAGACGAGATATACGCAAAAATCATGGTTCCAACACAATCCTATAAATTTGAATTTTGAGAAAAATTTATGAACTCTTGATCACTCCTCCCCATTGGGAAGCTTTTGGACCCCAAAAGACTTGATTACCTTCTTAGTAGATGAGGGTAAAACTCCCTCACCTTTACAAACTCCATCCACTTTTCCTTGCTTGGTTTAGTGCCTTTGAGACCAACTCGACGATAGTCAACACTTCCCCTCTTGGATGATCTTGTCCTCCTGTCAAGAATTGTATCTTCCTTGAGCTCATCCAGAAATTCTGGCAAGAAATATTCAATAGAAGGTAGCTAGACATCACTTCCTTGATCATCGATCAAAATTGGCTCATACAAACATAAGTTTTCAACATTGAAAACTGAATACATTTTCATATATGAAGGCAAGTCAAGTTGAAATGCATTATTACGAACTTGCTTTATGATCTTGAATTGACCATAGAGAATGGGTTTGAGATTTTTACCTTCCCCTTGCATTATTTCTTTGCTAATGTGCAACCATACCTCATTTTCTTCTTGAAACTTGTGATCAACTCTGTTTCTCATGTCTCTCTTTGTATTTTCTTTGACTTTTCTCAAGTTGTTCTTGAACTTGTTGATGTATAATCTGATTTTTCTCAATGAAATTTCGAGCCTTGTCAATGTCTCTATGTCCATCTATTGCAGCATCCTTTCCAAAGATGAAGTATAATGGCGATTTTGGAAAATAACAAAAGCATACTTCAAAAGGTGATTTTTGTGTAGAAGAATGCTTTGCTCGGTTGTAAGTGTGCTGAATGTAATGCAGTTGCTCATCCTACAACTTAGAAATTTTGTTGCAATATCCTCTCAATAGATGCACAATAGTTCTTTTCACCACCTTGGTTTTTCCATCTGGTTGCGGATGAAAAGAAGTACTCTTTTTCAACTTTGTATCCATCATACTCCATAGATTTGACCAAAAATTCCCAATGAACCTGGAATCCATGTCACTAACAAAAGAAGTTGGCAATCCAAAATGAACCCAAACATGTTGTAAATAAAGTTCAATATTTTGTTCAACAGTAATGGTTTTATTACATGGCATAAGTATAGAAATTTTACTTAATATATCCACAACTACATAAAGATAATCATGTTGTTTTATTGACATAGGTAGACCTCCAACAAAGTCCATGGAGACACTCTCCCATGGCCTTGATGGCACTAGTAGTGGCGTGTACAACCCAATACTCCTATTACCTAGGCTTACTTGTTGCACACATTTAACAACCTCTTATAAAACACGACACACTATCTACCATGCGAGGCCAATAGAAATACCTTAGTAGATGTGCCACCATTTTGCTTACCCCAAAGTGTCCAAAAATAAGAGATGAATGGGCTACTCTCATGACACTTAGCCTCTCTCCTTGTGGTATACATAGCTTGCCCAAATGAAACAGCAAATTCTTATGCATGTGATAATATTTTTCTTCAACTTGATTCCCTTCACTCAAACTAGCATACACATCTTGAAAATCAATTTCATGTGCATATTTTTCTATGTAACTCTCATGTACAATAGAATAATTTTTGAGTAAAGTATATGCACTAATGATTGGTCTTGAAAGCATATCAACAACTTTACTAAAAATACCTTTCTTGTACCTTATAACTAAGTGAAACTGTTGAAAAAATCCCATTCACCTGAAATGTATTGATTGCTACAATTTTGTGTACGACTGCAAGTACTATAATGGTTGGTGATTGGTATGCACAATAGTCTATTTACCCATCAAGTAGTGTTTCCACTTCTTGACACTTTGTACCAATGCATTAAATGTTTCAGAATGAAGTGGAAACACTACTTGATGGTAAGCCTATCACTTTAAATGTTTCAGAATGAAAAGTGATAGGCTTACCATGCTACAAAAGAACTGCGCCCATGGCATAATAACTAGCATCGGTTTGAATCTCGAATGGCTGTCTCAAATTTGGTAATGCAAGGACTGGAGCTAAAATGATATTTTCTTTTAAAGAATCAAAAGATTGTTGTTTTTTTCCTCCCCATTAGAAGCATTTCTTCACAATTGTCACTGCATGCATAGGAGCTGTGATGGAAGAAAAGCTAGCAGTAAACTTTCTCCAATCATTTGAGCTGCACCTAACAAAATTCTTACCTCGGTTACATTTTTGGGTGTGGGCCAATTTACAATGGCTTCCACTTTAGAAGGATCAATTATCAACTCTCCTCCTCCTACAATATGTCCCAAATATACCTAATAATTCTTTCCAAACTCACACTTTGACATCTTAAGAAATAATTTCTCTTTCTTCAAAATATCAAGCACCCTATTCACATGAAGGAAATATTCTTCTCTTGTTTTGCTGAAAATCAATATGTCATCTAAGTACACAATCACAAATTCATCAAGGAATGGATGCAAAACACTATCAATAACACACATGAAAGTTGTCAGTGCATTACACAAGCCAAATGGCATAACTAACCACTCAAAGAGTCCTTGTTTGGTTTTGGATGCTTTTTTCCATATATCACTTTCTGCAATTCTCACTTGATGATATCCACTTCGTAAATCTAACTTAGTGAAAAAAATTTCTTCTTTCAGCTGATCAAGAAAATAATCTATTCTTGGGAGTGGGTAACGATTCTTTACCGTTATCTTGTTCAAAGCTCGAAAATCTACACACATGCGCCAAGTCCCATATTTCTTTGGTATCAAGACTATGGGTGAACCACATGGTGAAGTGATTGGCCTTATGAATCCTTTGTCCAACATCTCTTTGATTTTTCTCTTTATTTCAACATTCTCCATTATCGACATGAGATACATACCGATGTTTGGAAGAGGACAATCTTGCTGTAACTTAATCTCATGTTGAATCTCTCCTTTTGGAGGCAATCATGTTGGCTCCTGAAACATCTCATGATGTGCATCAACTACATCATGTAAATATGATTTCAACTTAGGATCACATCCCTCAAATGATTCATGATTAACATCAACCTTAGGCTTAATCATAAGAAGAAAAAATTATTACTTAAATTTACCAGCCTATTTACCTATCCAACATTTACCATAACAATGTTTGTCTTCTTGTGATGTGATCTAACAATGAACTCCTTGCAATCTTTGAATAAATAATTTTTTTCTCATGTGATGGAAGATCACTTTCCTGTCATACAAGTAAGGACTCCCCAACACAATACCTTTTATTTCAAGCAGAACCATATCTAATTCAAATGTGTCAACAAAATTTGGAGTGATTGCAAACTGCAATATACATTTATTTGAAACTTGTAAATTTGCATCCTTATAAATCCAAGCTAATGGATATGGTTTTGGATGTGGTATGGTCTCAAGGTTAAGTTTCTTGACCAAGTCTTCGGAGATTAAGTTTGCTTGTGACCTGTTGTCAAACAATGTGCCAATCTTGGTATGCTTCGATATGACCCTCACATGAAACAATTCTATTCTTTCTTCTTCATTTGGAGCATGTATGGGACAGTTTGATGCACTAGTACTGGGTTTAGTTTCAATTTATTTTCCCTTCGTGTTATTCAACCCCATGGTTTTAATCTTAGATTCATCACATGAATCATCTCCTAAATCATGTTGATTTGTAGCTAGAGTTTTCTGTTTTCATTTGTTATTGGGTTTCTTTGGCCTCATTTCAGGATGTAATATCCAACAATGAGTTTCATCATGTCCTTCTTTTGAACAATGTTTACAAACCACTTTTACTCCCTCTTTCTTAACAGATGCATTATTTTTTCTTTTACCTTTTAAGGTTTTCTCTTTGGCTTTACCCTTAAAAGGTTTATTTCTACTGTCCTCATAAATGTTCTTCCCTCTAGCTTCTAGATGTGTGGCCTCAACACATACTTCATCTAGACTGGTGGGGTTAAACATGAGAATAGTATGTTTTAGGTAGCTATGTAATCCTCCTATGTACTTGAGAAAATTATCTTGGCTCTGCAAATCTACCCCTAATAAGAGAGCTCTTCTCCTAAATTCTTGGGTGTATTCTTGCACATTTTGTTCCTTCAAATGCCTAAAGTTCTCCCAGTTCATTATGGATTTTTGCATATGAGCTAATGGATAAAACTGTTTTTTTATAGAAGTAATGAAATCTGACCATCATAGAATAATCTTACCATGTTTTCTAATCTCCTCCTTTGTCTTTGCTTCCCACCAAATGTAATATTCCCAAATGGAGAAGCAACAATATATGAACACAATAATGGAAAGAACAGTGAATAAATCAACACATTATGATATGAGAAAAATGTACAACCATCTTATTAAACATATCAACAAATAATAGGCACAAGATCTTGAGGATCAAGTCACTCGAGCAATACAAAACAAGCCTCTACAAGAAAAATATGCCATCACATGAGAAATCACTGCCATACAAATGTTGTTGTGCTAAGACAACACATTTTTAGGGAATAAATTGCTGCATAAAGATATATCAATGTATAACTACTGATATATAGCTCAAATAATGCTAGGAGTGAAGATCTAGACTCCTAGACACCTTTCCTAGGTAACGCAGGAAGGGTTTCCAGAAATGCACCCAAATACAAATGGTGATCTACAACCCTAGGAATGAAGAGTCAGTG
Organism: Pinus albicaulis; assembly: GCA_034641835.2. Classification (NCBI taxonomy): domain Eukaryota; kingdom Viridiplantae; phylum Streptophyta; class Pinopsida; order Pinales; family Pinaceae; genus Pinus; species Pinus albicaulis. The sequence continues at coordinate 1,501,358,044 of CM076582.1, forward strand.
CAAACTGAAGCTCATGAAGATAGAAGGATGAAATAATATAGATCTGATGTAGATCTCCTCAAGGGTCTCTTCCAATAAAAGGTTGAACCCTTCACCTACAGGAAAAGACTCTGAAAGATCCAATAGATCCTCCTTTGAAACTTCCCTCCAAAATAACGAAATTCCCAGCTGAAACTATGGTGTAAATGATGGGGATAATTGGTCCTAGTCCCAAATATCTGAACTATGCTCAGAATCCCTCCATGTTGATCTCCCAAGAGAAGGAATCCTTCCCCCTATGAAAACCTAGCTCGGAAAGTCGGTTTGACAACCCTCCATTGCAAAATCCTGCAACACAACACAATATTCTGCAGAAAATACGATGTAGCTAAAGACTGAATCTTTGCGAGAATGCCAGATATGTGGAATGATAGATCAGGACTCTCTCAATAGCTACTCAAAGGGAAGAGGTGGGATTCTCGACCAGGAACACCCTGTGCTAAACAACACCAACAATCTTAGCTAAATAGCTAAATAGAGAAAAAGTCTAAACAGACATATCAAAATAATAATCATAAGCTAATCCCATATGGCTACCATCCTCTTCCTTATAAAAAATGTCAGCCTTCTCACCTTGGGTCCCACTTGTTAGGGTTTCCACCATCACACAATCAATCTCCCTCCAAAATTGGGTTGTCCCATCATTAATGCCACTCCTCCATAACAATGTTGTTTGATTTGGTCAAAGTTGACCTCTTCAACCTGCTCTAGCCCATTTTCACACCTAAGGGTCTTCAATATAGCTTTTATATGACTATCTAAACTAATCCACATTCATACTGGGCTATCTCTATTGATGATTCACTCCCTCCATATCAACTTTGTTGACTTCGTCAAACTTGACCTTGTCTTCTTGCATTAGCCCCTGTTCACACATGAGGGTACTTTATCTAGCTATGAATACGACCCCTTTTCACATTAATAGGGATTTCATGCCTATTCAAAATATTTATGGGCCTCCCTACCCATTTATTCATCTAACTACATGTTAAGAGAAAAATTAATATTCCAATTAGCTACATGGTAATTTAGGAATATTATAGTCCTCCACTCCCAAATGCTGCTTGTCCTCAAGCAACTGCAAGGATAGAACTGAAGAGAATTCTCCCTTCCTCCTGTAGCATCCTCATATGATAGGATCCTCCAGGGAATAAGATGCTATCTCATCAATACATCTCCAAGTTGCCCCTCGCAAGTATGCAAGCTAGCTTTTGGTGACCATCCCAAATAGCTATCATCACGTAGAATTAAAACACCCATGGAGGAAACAATGTGTTGTTTAGAGGCCTCATTGCAGCATGGAATCTGAGATATGTTGGTAATTATCATCCCCATGTGAATCTCCCATCCCCAAGCTATCATCCATATAAAATGAGCCACCCTCCAGAATGGTAACTCATGAAAAATCTCCTCCACCTTTGGCTCCTGCAATTTAGGTGGGCTCCATAACTGATCATGGTAGACAATATAGCCTACCCCACGTTGTCTCTCTCTCCACTTATGATAGTTATAGAGTAGCTATTGATTTTGGGCTACAATAATGTTGTCACCAAGAGGCAAGAAGAAGACTAGATCTTCAATTATCCTCTCTCTAGACTCATTAATCATGTTGGCCCAAACCATCCCATACAAAGTGAATGGTACATCATCACCATGTGGTATCAGAAAAATGTTGAAGGTTATGTGCAAGTTTGGATGATACTGATGGTTTCCCCAGTGGATAAATCACATTTTTACCAACTGTTGTTTCAGAACATCATGTGGCAAGTTGTCCTCCAACAAGTTACTAGTTGTGCATGTTTTCTCATCTACTATGAGGTAGTAAATAGAATTATATATCAGCTAAGCATAATAATAATAACACCACACTTTCCCAAATTCATGTAGAGAAGGGTTATGTCCATCATAAATGTTGGTCCTAGAATGATCATGAACACCAAAAATAATCTTGCCCTCTTGTGGAGAAATGCATTGTACATATATAGTGCAAATATGAAAATACTTTATGAACTGATCAATAAGTACAAAAATAAATTTCTTACCATGCATGGTGAGTAGGCTGAAAGTGAGGTCCATAGATGAGCCCTCCCCTGAGAATCTCCTCATAAGGAACTGAAAAATGAAGGGATGCATACTCCCCTTGGAACACTCCATCAATAGATACATAATCCCAAGTGACAATGATGTGGGCCTTAGTGATAAGGCTCTTTCCACTCCATGACTCCATTATTTGACATTGCATATGCCAAAGTCATCCACCATCATGCTGCTATGTGTGGGAGTATCCTTCCTAGGTGGCAGTACCTCCTGATCCTCCAATGCTGAAGGGTATCATCTTTGCACTTGGATTGTGCCATCCCTTTCTCCTGAAATATCATGCCAAGTATGGGAGAAATTCTTCCCACACTCTCCCAAGGGTAACCAAAGCAACAATAGTTCTTGTTTCCCCCTCACACCTCCATCATGCAAATCATGAGGTGAATATATGATGATTGACATGAAGAATGTCATATCAACATAATGCACCCAAAATCCTTGCTTCCCTATGATGCAAGTTCCCTGCCAATTTTACTCCACCAACATACCCTTTGATGAAGGATATATCACATTATGGCCAAACTCTTTCAAGAGTAGCGAACACAACCATGCCTCCTCCTGCGATGTGTCATAGATGTGTAGATGACTCACCAATCTTTTGCGTATCATCTGTTATCACTCTAATAATACTTAAGTTGTGATATTTTGATTTAAAGTCTAAGAACATTAGAGGTAACCACAAACCAAATTTTAAACTCTAGGATCTAGCCTTCCTAGGGTTCAGATAGGGCTCTCTCTATAAGATTTAACTTTTTTTTAATTATATGATATTAGGCTAGTTATGATGTGCAAATTGGTTTTGTTTGGTTTGGTTTGGTGAGAAAAAACCACTTAATGAGATGGATAGTGATAGATATGTTTGTCCATTGGGTAAAGGAGTCAAATGTCAAGTAGACAGGACTAGGATCAAGGTCAAAAATTCAAATATTTTCAGGGCAAGATAGACAAGTCATTTAAGATCTTGGAAGGTTGATTGGTGAAGTGGTTTAATCAGAATAAAGAGCAACTAAGAATTATTTGATCCTTATAAGGAAGGAGAAGACATGGGTCATTCAAAAGAGGGAGAAATTAAGGGTTCCCTACTCTGAAAATCAACAGAAAACATAGAAATGATAAATAGTAAAAGTTAGGGTGCTTTTAACAAATCCTGTAATAATATTCTTGATTTATCATTCAAATTTAGAACACATATATGGATGCATGTATAACATAAGAAGATAAAAAAATAACATTAGAAAGTACTTCACTTCAATGGCTCATCACATGAATCCTGAAATATGATGCTTTATGATTTGGTCCAGTCTGCTACTTGAACTTGCTACAAAAAGCCTTCAGGTATAGAAATATTGACTATAGAAATCTTCAGAAATTTATTCCACAATAATAGTTCAAGGGATGAAGTATATATGCAAAAATGTTTACAAAATATCTTAGAATACTCATAGGAATTTTCTAAGGAAAATAAAATATCTTTTACAACAAAATAGTGAGAATTGCTTAACAACTTAGCAAGCTATCCTATTTATCCAAATAAAATAGAAATGTTGTTTTGGATTTGGTGTAGCTAGCTGCTTTGTTGTCTTCTTTGCTAGCAAATATCTTTTGATCTCTTTTGAAATATTATATTTTATCTGATACTCTTTACCTCTGATACTCTTTAATCACTTATACACTTTAACCACTATTTAACTACCTTATTGCTGTAAATTTCTGTTTTTACTATGTAAAAATAACAAATTGTTTTTATCCTCTTCTTTGCAATTTGACTTTTACAGTAAGACAGTGAGTGTTTCCCAAAATTCTTCATCAGGAATTTTGATATTTTTCAGTTTCCTAAAGTTCTCATCTGCCTCTGTGTATTTAGCAAATGTTGGTTTGATCACAAATAGGTGTTTTATCTCATGTGGTAGATAAAAAAACTCTTCAAAGCTTTTATGTAGAACATTTCCTATAGGAAATTCTTGTCCTTCTGTTTTATTTACCTGCTCTTTTGAATGATCTCTTATCTTCTTGTTGTAGTCTTCTTGTGGCATAATTTTATCATTAAGAACAAGGATGTTTGGCAAACCTCTTTGCCTCAAGATCTCAAATTTAACCATAAATTTAGTTATGGATATGTTCATGTTTTCACACTTTTCTTCTAGCTGCTTCATCAAATTTCTCTTTGGAATTACTTTTCTTATTTCAAGGATTGTCTCTGTTCTATCAGTAATTTCTATCTCCTCTAATTCTTGCTTGTTCTTAATGTTGAGAAACTTGATTATTTCTAGGGCCTGTTTAGGTTTGGCACCTAGTTCATCCTTGGTTTTCTAAATATCCTCTTGAGCTGCCTTTAGTAAATCCTTTTTCTCATAAATTACCTTTATTAATGGCCAAACATCATTGATGGATTCAATGATTTTAGTCCATAGTTGATTCTTCACATAGGACATAGGTTATTTCAAGGTTAAATCCTTCTGTAAGTTCTTCAATTCAACATTTAACCTGTTATCCCTTTGTTCTTGAGTTTTAGCATTAATTTGAGCTAGCTTCTTAGTATCTTCTATATTTTCAATCACTTTCTTCAACCTTTTCATTTCATTGGTTTGAATTGACATTTCCTCCATGGCTTTAATGAGTTTACTGGCTTCATCAAACTATTGAGCTGCTATGGTAGAGGATTTTGTAGTTGAAGTAGTGGATGAGGTCACTTGTATTGCTGTGGCCAGTGGTACTTTACGTGCCAACTCTTCTGCCAGAGTTGAAGGCACATCTGTAGTTGCCATGGGAATTACTGTAGGAATTTCTTGTGTTTTTGTAGTTTCTCTTTCATGGACAACCTTTTCCATTTGGATTTCCATCTCTTTAATCTATGTTGTTGATTGTAAAATCAAGTTCATCATATCATCTTTTTGGCTTGCCTCTTACACAATTTCCTTGGTTTGTGGTATTGGTGGAAGCTTGAGTTGTTTTCTAAGTGCTGCAATATCAACATACTTTTTCTTCACTAATTCTTCTGCAACTTTCACATTGGGAGGGTCATATCCTACTTGAATAACCAATTCTTCTCAAGAATTAATTCTAAGATCTTTAGCATATGAGGAAACCTTTTCAACCTTCATTTGATCTCTCATATTTATTATTGTGTACTGGAGAATTTGGGCACTCATTGCCTTTGTAGTCATAGTCGAATAAAGCATCTCAGAAGTTTGTCTGTGAAACTCAATTTGATCTAATGCATGAATACTTTCTGTAGGCACTTCAAGGTCGACTTTTTTGTACTCTGCCACTGTTTTGGGTGTCTTGAATATTGGTTGAAGTACTGACATAATCAACTTCTTGTTTGAATAATCAAAAGCAGACAAAAGTATATTCTAGATCCCTAGTTTTTGTTTTAAATACTAAGAATAAATATCATTCCTGGTTTCTTCATTCTTGGCCTTTATTTGCTCATATTTATCCCTGATGTCAATATATTTATCCTCTGCTGGCTGTGAGGAGGATGCCTCCATAATTTTCTACTTCTCAATTATTTGTGTGTTTGAAGTAGCGGGATGCTCTTCATTTATAATCTTTGTGGCTGGCTCATTGTTTGTCTCAAGAACATATGTATCTTCCACTTCTATGGTCTCTTTTTCTTTATCAACTAGATTGAGCTTAGGATTTTTACTATATCTAATTTAAAACCTAGTCTATTTTGTTGTTTCAGTAGTGTAGGTACCTTCTTCCCTGATTCTCTTAGTAGCTTTATCTTCTTGATTTACAGTTTTCAAGGTGTGACTAGTATCACCCTGTTTAACTACTTCTATCAAGGTATTTTCTAGCCACTCTGTTTTATTAAAAAATTATTCAATCTCAAGCCTTTTATCATGGATATAAGGGGTTAATTTTCATTTATCCCTCATTTTACTAAGTATTCCCTGAGGATCATAATTCCATAAGAAACTTTCTTCAAATTTGTATTCCAGCAATTGTTTGGCTGCTTCTATTCCTACATCCCGGTGATTGCAAATAAAAGGTTCTTTCGTAGTTCTTCAACTTAAATTGGGTTTTCTTTTTGGTAGCTAAGAATTTGATTGAATCTAAATTTAGAATTTGCCTTATGTACTCCAATGCAAACACTCTCATTGGCACATACTTAGGTATTTTATAAGGTAAAATATTTGACCCAAAAACTCTGATCTCTGTATGGTTCTTATATAAGTACCAATCTCCAGTTCTAATTTTCTTTGATAGTTATGGAACTTTATTAATTTCAAGACTTATCCTTCGTTGTACCTTATTTGTAAGCATACTAACAAATGGGTGAACAAAAGAATCTTTAAAATATGCATAACTGAACTCTGTGGACTCTTTTTTAATCAAAGATGTCCAAAAGATGACTGACAATGGATTTCCCTCTACAACAAGCTTTTGAAATGTTATTGGGAATTTGTCTGCTTGGAAGTATATCTAAATACTCCTTTAGTGGGGAATTTCACAAGATGATAATGGATATTATCAGCTATGTATTCAACATAATTGTAAATGACAGAAGGAGACTATCCAACTACAAAGGTAGATAGAAAACCAAGAATTGACTCATCTCTATGCTCATCAGTAAAATATCCTAGGATAAAGGATAACATAGAAATGACATGCCTTGACCCTTTAGGAAAATTGGAAGTAGAATAAGGAGGGTTTATCTTTGGGATCTCAACATATGCAGGCATGAATGATTGGAAAATATGAAACCTTTTAGGAAAGTCCAGACCAATGTAAAGCTTTGTGAGTGCTTCTATAGATAAGGGAACTGAATTGGATCTAGTTTCAGCTGAAGCATTAGGTTTATAGACTTAGCAGTAATTGTGAACAATGCTTCTTTGTTAGCATCCACAATAGCTCTTTGTTCATGTGAATAATAGGTTTGACATAGCCTAATAAATTATGGACACTAATGAGTATGTGGAACTACATACTTGGGTAGGTTTGACTCCCAAATCTGAACTTCATCTACTTGATTTAATGATTTTTCAAGACTCCAATAGTGGAGGTCTAACAAATTAAATTATATCACTGGATCAACTTTTTTGTAATCCACATCAGCTAAGGGTATGTGTTCAATATCTACAACAGGATTTTGTAGAGGGTTTACAATAATGATGGTTTTGGAAGTCATTTTTGGGTTTTATTTTGACATTTTAGACCTTATGGATGCTTATGACTCTGTATTTGGGCTTTTTGTACTCTTCTATAAGCTTAAACTGTTTACAGAAGGTATTTCTGGTGTGACAAGGGTTTCTCGAATAGTAATAGGTAGAAACTGGGTTTCTTTTGGGTTTAAACCTTTAAATTTAGCTTTAAAACTGATCTTCATACTCTTTTTCGGTTCAAGAAATGGTATACAAAGGTTTCTCTGCTTTTTTCGATAACTGGACTAAAAAATGATTCAAATCAGGCACAAAAAGATTGTGATTATTTGCAAAGTGTTTCTTTAATTAATCACAAGGTCTTTAAAGTCTAAAATTCTAAAATTACTTCAATTTTTCTTTAAAACCAGATATAGTATCGAAAATTGGGGTTTTATCATAGTTTTACAGCAAATTATTTTTTTGTAGGAAATTATAGGTATTTTTGCGAGCGAAATAGGCTTCACTAGCTTTGAATTTCTCAAAAAAACTCATTTTTAAATGACAAGAAGGTTTCTTTTCTTGAAAGAATACCTGTTTTTGCAGGTATTTGATCTTTAAATGATTTCTGAGGCGTCGGAGAGGTTTCTGATGGCTGTGGAAGTCTTTGGAATTAAATTGGATGCTTCCAGGGTCTTGGCAGCAATTTCAATAGCTTTTCCTGGTTCTCTAGTGTGAAAATGGTTTGCAAAGCTTGATTTTTCAGTCGGGAAAGCTTAAACATGGAAAGAGAATACATAAAGGAATTAACTGTGTGTTTATGAAATTTTATAATGTTTTAAGTTCAAAGCTGGTTAAGCATTAAATGGTGGTCAAATTAGAAGACAGGTGGTTTTGGCACCAGAGGGGGAAAACACCAGTGGTTATCGCATGGGATCTAGGCAGTAAGCGGTTTAATTGAATCGAATGCGATCTAATTATAAATCACCCCATGGAGGGAAAAGAGTACAGCGAAACAACCTGTTTCACAAATCTTAAAATGATTAACGATCGCACTTTAAGAAATGCGATATTGCATCTGGTTCATTGGATCTAGAGGGAAGTGTGCGAACGACAGAGATCAGTTGATGGAGTTGCTATGCATGTAGGCGTGGGGCCCGAAATTTTGATTTATGCGGCGGGGTTAGTTATAAACGTTTGAAACATAGTTTTAAACACAAAAACTCAATGTATTAATATGATAGGCGGGGTGATATTTACATAGTAAATAAGATATTTACATATGTTTTGTAACCATATGGCCGGATCACATTATATGTATATGTTTTAACCTATGGGGAATGGCGGGGTAATATATCACGTGGCTATTTTAGACCATAGGTTTAACGTTAAAACAATGGGTTTGGGATATTTATAATAAAGGAATTAATATATATACGGGAAGAGGTAGTTTAAAATGATTTAATACATTATGTTAAAAATTAATATGAAATGAATGTAATGAATGAAAATACATAAAATAAACTAAGCAAAGTGTAAAATAGGCATTTGAGCATAATAATTGTCCCATGTTAATATTTACACATAATACTTAGGATAAATTGTATTTTGTGGGTTTTTGAGTGTTTTTGGATGAAAGGAAATTAATTAAGAGGGGATTTTACTTCTTCTAAGCTAAAAGGTATTTTAACTTAGGAAAAGGGATTATATTTTTGGAAAAGGGTGAATACGTTGAGGAAATGCGCTTTTATAAAGGGAATCCAATACTTTTACCAATCAGTCATCAAGCCTTGGGTCCAGTCCCAACAGAATTTAGAGAAATGCTCTAAGCCTCTTTAACTGAAAGTTTTGAATTCTGGAACATTGTGGGGGAGGTGGAAATTAGTAATTTTCAAGATGATGTTTTATTACCTGCCTTGCACAACTGCTTTCTACCTACCCATCATTATTGTAATATTTTTTTTACTTCATTTGCATGGGTGCATTTGAGCTTGAAACGTTAAATCCATTTTTCTTTTTAAAGAAGGAAACTATCTAATTCCAACCTTATTTCATCTGAGGGCTCAGATTAAACGGTTAAGCTCCTCATTTATTCTCTAACTATCTACTGATTTGTCAAGTTTTAACTATTTGACATATCTTTATTCTCTATCTAAAACATGAAATTTAAAGCATGAAAGTTAAGATTACACTATTTAACTCATCATGGATTATGGTATTTTGAACAAGATGCACATAATCATTTATTTTGCAGTAAAAGTAAATAGTAGTGGCATTTTGACTTGCTCACTTTCATGTCTTATTCTTATCTCTTTTTTTTGTTTTGGGGTCCATTTTTTTTTATTATTTTTGATCTTTTTCTTTTCTAAGTCCTTTGATCTTTATTTTAGGACTTTTACCCTCTTTTCATTTTTTGTTATTTTCAAATATGAGAAAACAACTTGCAGAAAGCAAGGTATGTACATATTTACAAGACTATCAAAGTCAATTCAAAAATTATGAACCCTATTATTATAGGACCCTAACACCATCCAAACCCCTTCATCCAAGTGTGTGTGTCCCCTACCATGCTCTATCTTGGCATTCCTCCAATGGAGAACACCATCCTCTCATATCATATTTCTACCTTTGCATTTCATGAAATGTTGAAAAGCAACCTCTTGGAGATATCCTAGTGAAGACCCCTCACCAATGACCATATTGAATCCATAAGGATCCAAGTATGCTGAGGGAAATATCTCCTCATAAAGCCGAACAATGCTCATCCAGACAGATCCATCACAATGATGAAAGATAAGATGTCTTTCATCAATCATTTTCTCATCCAATGTCACACAAGTGTAATGGTCATCAGGATTCTCTAGGAATAGTTGGGCCCCCAACTCATCAATTCTATTGAATGACAGCGTTTTTTATCTCCATAATTGCGTTTTTGTTGTCTCATGCATAGGTTCAATGTTGAACATATAGTTTTGCGTTGGATTATTTAGGGCAATGCTAATCCTACCCTCCATAAATCTACACCCAAACCCCAAGAGTTGTGTGCATCTCCATAATGAATAGTTAGGAGGATTGTTTATCCTCTCCCTGAACAACTCAAGGTTGCACAATGCAGTGAAATTCTACTGCTCCAAATCAGCAATATGTTTTGACCCTTGGTCATGCAATGGCATTTTTCCACAACCCTCCATAAGATGTGCTGAAATAACAGAAAGTGGAAACTTATGCATACCTTGGTGAAGCTTGGGAACATCTTGTATTAATACAAGGGTTCCTTCCTCCAATGTGATCGCTCCCCCAACTGCTGATGATGATGGCTGCTCTTCCATAGTTGTATCAACGCTGGTACAAGTCTCCTCAAGTGGTGGTGAGGGCTTCTTCTGCTCTGATTTCTTCTTGTCAAATTTCTTGATCAACCTTTGAGTAAAATCTGCAAATGTGGTCACTCTTGCATGAGTCAAATGGCTGAACCATCAATTGTTTACTTTACCCTCCAGGTGTAGTGCTGCAATCTCAATAGCTTCTTTCTCTACCACTGGATGTAGTAGGAAGAATGCATCTAGCTTCATTCCCCAAGCCCTTGCTATACATGTGGATGACCTATGAAAAGTAGACAATAGAAATATATTGCCCTTTATTTTCCTCTTGCTGCAAGGTATACTTTCTTCTTCAAGTTCAATGAACTATGGGAGAGTTAGAGTCTCCTTGAAATCTCTAGGTTGAGACTTATATTCCGCCAGGTATCCACTTAGGATCTCATGTTCCATGTGCCTTCCATCTCCATGCCTCTTGTCTTCTTCCTCAAAAGGAAAGGGCATAGTATATTGCTTTGGAGATCTCTACAACACTGGTTCTTTCTTCTGATAATAAGAAGTACATGGACCTTCCTCTTCTTGAAACCATCTAGAGGTATCATTGTATCTTTCCTCTTTCATTTTCTTAACCTCCTTGGAGAGGCTCTATATAGATCAGAAAATTGATGAGACTAAACTCATTCCTCCCATCATTTTAGATCTCTTCTCCTTCGCTTCTTCTTCTTATAGCATATTGGCTGAAACTCACAGGTTGAGCCAAGATTATTCTTTGATACCACTGTAATATTCCAAAATGGGGAAGCAGCAAGATATGAACACAATAATGGAAATAACAGTGAATAAATCAACACATTATGATATGAGACAAATGTAAAAAAATCTTATTAAACATATCAAGAAATAATGGGCATAATATCTTGAGGATCAAGTCACTCAAGCAATAAAAAACAAGCCTCTCCAAGCAAAATATTCCATCACATGAGAAATAACTACCATACAAATGCCCTTGAGCTAAGACAATGCAGTTTTAGGGCATAAAATGCTGCATAAAGATAGATCAATGTGGAATTGATTATATATAGCTCAAATAATCCTAGGAGTGAATATCTAGACTCCTAGACTCCTTTCCTAGGACCCGAAAAGTGTTTCCAGAAATGCACCTAAATACAAATGGTGATCTACAGCCCTAGGACTGAAGAGTGATTGCAAACTAAAGCTCATGAAGATAGAAGGCTGAAATAATATAGATCTGATGTATATCTCCTCGAGAGTGTCCTCCAATGAAAGGATGAACCCTTCACCTATAGGAAAACACTTTGAAAGAGACAATAAATCCTCCTCTCAAACTGCCCTCCAAAATAATGCAATTCCCAGCTGAAACTGCGCTGTAAATGATGGGGATAAGTTGGCCTAGTGCCAAAGATCTGAAATGTGCTCATAATCCCTCCTTGATGATCTCCTAAGAGAAGGAATCCTTCCTCCTATGAAAAATAGCTCAAAAAGTGGGTTTGACAACCCTCCACTGCAACACAACACAGCATTCTGCAGAAACTATGTTGTAGCTGAAGACTGAAGCTTGGCTAGAATGTTGGATATGTGGAATGATAGATCAGGACTCTCCCAAGAGCTACTCAAAGGGAAGAGGTGGGATGACCGACCGGGAACACCCTATGCTAAACAACACCAAAAATCTTAGCTAAACAACTGAAGAGAGCAAAAGTGTAAACATGCATATCAAAATAATAATCATAAGCTAACCCCATATGGCTGCCATCCTCTTCCTTGTAAACAATGTGAGCCTTCTCACCTTGGGTCCCACTCATTAGGGTTTCCACTATCACACAATCAATCTCCCTCCAAAACTGTGTTGTCCCATCATTAGTGCCACTCCTCCATAACAACATTGTTTGATTTGGTCAAAGTTGACCTCTTCAACCTGCTTCAGCCATTTTTCACACCTAAGGGTCTTCAATCCAGCTTTTATATGACTATCTAAACTAATTCACATTCATACTGGGCTGTCTCTATTGATGATTCACTCCCTCCATTTAAGCTTTATTGACTTGGTCAAACTTGACCTTGTCTTCTTGCATTAGGCCTTGTTCACACATGAGGGTGCTTTATCCAGCTATGAATATGATCCCTTTTCAAATTGAGAGGGATTTTATGCCTACTAAAAATATTTATAGGCCTCCCTACCCATTTATTCATCTAACTACATATTAAGAGAAAAATTAATATTCCAATTAGCTACATGCTAATTTAGGAATATTACACCAAACAAGTGGTGCACCTTCCATTCTCAATGAAGCTAACTGGATTTTGGTATCATCATCTTGAAGGTTCTAGATTCTCAAATAGACCTCCAATTTTCTAATCTAATTATCAAGCTTTTCTGCATTGACTTCACCATTGAACATTGGCAATTCCAACTTAACATAAAGTTTTAAAAAAGGAATTTTACCAGTGTTCTTTGACTTGTGTGGCTGATGCACTGAAGAAGTAGAGGATGATGATGATCAAGGTGAGGATGATGGCTCTCCATTGCCTCCATTTCCTGGATTGCCCTTCTTGGAATTATCTTCATCATTGTGACCCCTTGAAGATCCGTGTCCTTCCTTGTGATGTTTGGATCCTTCTCCTTCTAGTCTCTCATTCCTTTCTTGATAAAGGATTCTAACCATCTCAGTCATGTCAAGGAATCCTTTCTTGAACACTCTTTCTTCCTCTTTGGGATCAACTCCTTCATGGATTTCTCCTCCCTCTTGAGGCATACTTAAAGTAGCTTCTGCTTCCTTAGGAGGTAAACTAGGTGGTGGAGATTGTGACAATCTTGCTCTCCTTTCGTTTCACTCTTCTTACGACCCTTCTTCTCCCATCGATTTACCTTCTCCTCTTTTGAGCTTGAGCCTAGTAAGCATCTAAAAACTTGCAAACATTTAAACAATTCTTTGCACTAAAAAACACCAGAGAATAAACTATAGCTCTGATACCAATCTGATCTGAAAGGAATGTATTAGTTTTGCTACGCTAACTCTCTTTTCAATTTATAGACATGTGCATACTTGTCTTATTATCTTTCTTAAGGAATGAGTATTTTAACTATGAATTGTAGATGATTGTAGTGAATTATAAGCATAAAAAAATCTTAAATAACACTGAAAAGTAGTGTAAAATAGAGAAATAAGTCACCACATAACATTTACACAAAAGGCATGATGAAGCAGTTCACCCCTACTGGGCTACATCTGCTGGTCCAGCTCCCAATGGCATGTCCATCTTTCATTATGATAAAAATTTTACAAATACATGTATTTAAAGTACTCTAATGGATGTTCTCTCTGCACCAATGGCTCCATAATTCTCCAATTAGTCAAAAATGACTCTTCATTCACTCTGAATGGGCGAAAATTGAGTCTCCTACTCTTTTACCCAGTTACACCTAGAAAAACTCCACTAAAAGTGGAGAACTCCACTTATCTAGAGTTAAATTAGTGGTTTATGCCTTTTTGGGCATGCTGCAAAACCTCCACCTAAAAAACTGCACCATTAACTATGTGTTTGGGGTGGCCACATGCCAACCCCAATCTGGCGGTTACCGTGACGGATGGCGAAACTCGTGGCTTAAATTATGGGTTGAAGTGGATTGAACCGGGGTTAACAGAGGCGGTTGTATAAACTGCACGGAGTTAATGTATAACATTATGGCATGTGACAAGGGTTGAAACCGTTGGCAGATACTGTCGGAAATTAAGTTTTATGTCGGAGTTATGTTGCAATGTGACCATATATCGTGGAACCAATGGCGGGTTAGGACCGTCGGCGGTTCCCAAGCCCCACATTCAAATCTATGGAACCATAATAAAATCAACTCGATGCCTATACAGTTTAAGAAACAACATGCTGAGCCAGTGGTTAAGTCATGCACATGGTGGGCAGGAGGTTGCGCAGTCGATTCCTGCGGACTCCCAAAAATTTTAAAATGCAGTTCACAGGCCACATGGCGGCCTCAAACAGAAAACATAAAACACTTCAAACAGAAAAAAAACACTTTTCCTCCATTGATTACCCCGGAGAAAAGGAATATGCTTTAGAATATTCCTTTTTGCTGACTGTACATCCACACTGCTGACTGTGCATCCTAGTCAAACCTATCGCAAAATTTACTTGTTTGGCATTTCAATCAGAATGTGATATCCGCCTCATATGACATCGGTTTTTCGAACCTTTTGCGTAACCGAAATTAGGAAGACGATATCTACGCAACCATCCCAGTTCCAACCCAATCCTATAAATTTTTAATTTTGAGCAAAATTTATGAACTCCTGATCACATTCTGTGATGGCTATGGAAATTTTTCCTTTGTTCTTCCAGAGATTTCGACATAGGTATGGCTACATCTCCTGTGCTTTACACCATATTCTTTTTTTGTTATGTTTAGTCTTGTTTTTAAGCTTGGAATCATCTTGAATGTGGAGTCAAGAAATCTTGTGTTTGTCAGATTCTTGGTACAGTTACTAGTCTTGCATCTGCTTGTTTAGGAGGAGTTCTAGCTTAGACTGTGCTCTATGTTATTATATTTGGTCATGAGAGAGTTCACTCTGGCAACCAAAATAAAGGTAAGCTCACAGCCCCCATTGTACTCTGTAATTTGTTATTTTTTTAAGAAGACAATATTCTTCCGTCAGGGTTTTTAATTACTTTGTGTTTGGACAGGTGTGAAGAGTTACACTCCTCATCTGGATTCTAGGTAAGGTGTTTGTCTTACGGTTCTATTTAATGGTTTATAATTTCGTTAACTTTTGTTTCCCAATACTAATGCATAATCTCATTTCTGGTGAAGATATTATCCCCTCTTACCTCCTGCAACCTTATGTTGACACATTCTTTGCGGCTTGCTCCTCTGACGCATTTCACTCCTCTTCACAAGTGAAAAATATTGTTCCGGAATCATTTTAATTCCCTGCCACTTGTTTAGTTTTTCTTTTAAGGGTTCAACAGTGTTAATTTCCACTTGAGTTGTTGAGGGTTTTTTATGATTTCTCCACCCTTCCAGCGTTCGGGTGAGATATGAATTCTGTATCTAAATTCTATTTTTTTATTTTTGCTCCATTTTAATACAGCAAGGCTTTCCGATATGAATTTTCGTATTATGTACATGTACCCATAAGGGTTTTCAACAGTTATAACTCTGTAATTAGTTTTATAGTGTTCCTTGTCTGGCCTCGTTCACAGTCGTGAAGGGTATCATTCTGATGGTTGATTATCCTACCCATCATTTGCCATGAGGGTTACTATTTTCAAAGTCTTTTTCTACGCTTAATTTTCTTTGAAATCTTTCTGAGTTTATTTATACACAGATATGTTTTACATATGTCATTTTTCTTGTTTGTATGGCTCAATTTGGTATAATTGTTTCTTGATAAAAGTTGTAAGTATAGATTATATCGACCATCACAATTATATTTGGTTTTCGAGCCTCCTTTACCGTTCAAATCCATATGTGGTTTGCATGTCATCCTTACAGAGTTTTCACAGTAGTTTTTACAATTAATTGTCAATCTTTTCTACTATGCTTTTAATTGGAATTTTCTGTTATATTCAAGGAATATAAACTAGCCTGTAATTTCATATTTGTAGTCTTTCTTATAAGACTCTCCTAGATTATTTCCTAGGCTAAAGCTCTCGGTTTTCCCTGGAGTTTAAAATATGAATTCTACATTTACTTATGTTCCTTTTATTTAGATTAGGTACACGCTTCCTGTTTTCATGTAACATTAGAATAGGAAATCTTTATATTTTTGGAATGTTTAAAGATCTATTCTGCATCTGAATAGAAATGTTTGACATACAGATTTGAAAGCTTTGCTATATATTAAAAGTTAGATTCTGCAATCTTTTTTTCTCTTTCTATTCCTTAAAATAGTAAATTTTCCACATGTGTACGGACCATCTCCAGAGCCTACATCCTCTTTTCGTGTATAGTTAATTCCTTCTGCATGTCAAACTGTCTAATTTGGGATTCTTCTCCCAAAGAGACTAACTATCCAAGTTGATAGAGAATTTACCTAATTTCGAGTCAGTTTTATCTATGCACTTTTTATTACTTTTTCTTCAAGAAAAACTCATCCATAGTATTAATTTAAGAAAGATAATAAATAATGTTAGAGGATATATAATTTAGAATTCACTCTACTCTTGCAATTCAATTAATTCATACTCAAAGTTCTATTCTTACCTCTGTGACAGATTTTCCCATTCATTGAAAATTATATTAAAGAAAGTATGACTAAATCGATAAAGGAATTAGTTTTCTTTCAAATCTAATTTACTTATCTTAGTAAGTGGGTCTGATGGCAACCGCCCAACCTTGAGCGAGGAAATGACGTCCTCGGGTCCCCTCGTGCCACTCACCAAAGTAGGAAATTCAAGCATTGCCTTTTCTTTAGGAAGTAGACCTCATGACTCTTATCCAGTCTCGTCTCCTAAAAATAGATATCAGAGTTCCATTGGTTTTCCACCACCTTTGGATACTCACTTCTTTCAGCCCTTAGCTGTTTTTTCATTACCTGCACAGAAACTCTTTCCTCCTCTAGGATTTTCCTTTTATTCCAAGAGGAAAGGTAACTACCAACAATTGCTTAATCAACTACTTAGAGTCTTGGAAAACTCTTTTCCATCAGACTTATTGAAATATTCAATAATTAATTTTTTATTTAAAAGAACAACTATAATTCATAACTCGATTAACCTACATGTTAATCCTAGTAATTTAATCTACATGTTCAAAATAAAATAAACAAATATATAATTAAAAATGCCTTTAAAATTAAATGACAGTGTTACACCTTGAAAGGTAAAATATTATGCAAAAATGTATTATTTTTATAAATCTCTATGTTTTCAAATTTATTACTAATAATAAGCATTCTTCTCGCATCTCTACATTACTAAAAATATTGGTGCCCCTTATATCAATTTGAGCTTTCGCACTAATCAAATTACGTTTTTCCTAGTTTATATGCTCACGAATGTTCTCGTTCATTATAATTCATACATTATAAATAAAATTACATCATTGCATAACATTACATGTTAGCTTATTCATTGCTTGGGTTTGTGTAAATATATCTTGAAATTTCTTATTATAAAGTTTCTCAACTTGCTCATCGGGTTCCATGTGGTACTAAGACTATAGAATATTCCAAGGATGTGGCACAAATAACCACGAACACTGGTCTCAAAGGTTAATATGAACCCTACCATCAACCATTGAGATCAATCCTTAATAGATTTACTGGTTATTCATTGTATAAAATGACTATTCTTACCAGTGACTTGTCCACTTATTCTTTCATTTTCTCTTGAACAAAGCTCTAATGATCTGCAACCTAACCCACTTTAGCTTCTCCACATTACTATTTATGTAATCATCGAAGATTTGTAGCTCGTGCAAGCCTTTCTTCGTCAATTTTCTAAGTTGGAATGTTGTGTTAAGTATTTTCGATATTTTATGGGGTTTCACCAAAGGTAATTTTTCATTTTTGATGAAGGGGTTTCCATTTAGATTCAGTGTCTTTTATAATTTTTGCGACTGTTTTCTTAGTATTAAATTATTCATATTGTCTTTCTATTTCCCAAATGGCTAGGCTTTTTAATGTATTAACACAAAGCTTCTAGAGCTCACATTTTATTTTTAATTCATTCTGACCCAATTTAAAGTCTCAGTCGCTTATATATTAATTTGAGAATAGTCTTTAAATTTCTCTACTTGGCATATATTTATATAAGTCTATGTCCTATTTCAATTAGGATTTTAACCATTCAAGAGTGTACATGTATATAGTTTTTCTATTCGTTTTTTTCTCATTATAATATAAGTTTATTAAAAGTTTACAAACCTTAACCAACTTTTAGTTGAATTTCTTCAATTTTATGTTTTTGTATTTGAGTTTAACTAGAACTATGAATTTCAAATTCTAATCATTAAATTATTTACAATTTGTAAGGTTATGGCAAGACATGATTTACAATTTGTAAAGTTATGGCAAGGCATTTTATATTGAGATATGTCCATGTTAATACTCTTCAAAATACTATAATTACTTTGTGCACTATTTTAAATCACTTATAATTTGAAATATAATGATATTCATGATTTGATATGAATTTGCAAGTAATTACATATTTAAGATTAATTTGAAAATGCTTCCCCTCGATGGTGTATTTTGAAGCCTTCTTAATGGTCATGGAGCTTTTGGCTTCTTTTTTATAGGTCGAATGATCTTGAAACCATTAGATTATTTGTCTACATGTGCATGCCTTTGTTTTCAATTGATAAACTTGTGTTTTTAGTGTTACTTATTTTTAGGAAGCTTATATTCTATGGAATTTTATGCATGTAATATTTTTTTACTATTATTATTATTATGTTCATTTCTCACCATCACTATGATTCTAGATGTGTAATTTGTTTAATATTGAACAAGTTATTGATAATAAAATAACTATATCTATTTCTCACATATTTTTTTCTTTTGTTGTTATGTTTAATATTTAGAAATTCTACTACTTTAATTTAAGAACTAATTTATTGCATTTGATTTTATTTTTCTTCCATCTTTACCATAGTTACTACATAAATATTTTTTCTACTTTACCCTAAGGATTGATTATCTTAGATTCACAATTATATGGATTATTTATCATTATTATTTATTACTACTTAAAAATTAAAGTGTTAATGACCTTCTCTAATATTCTTCCTTAATTATATCTAATTTAATTTGTTTCTAGTAATTGTGATATTTCAGTGCATGAGTTTTTATGTGTAAAGAAAATATTGTTTCTACAAATATGATATGTATACCTTCTCTTTTAGACTATTCCAGTCTTAATTCTAACCACTTAGTCATAACTCCTAGGTATCATACTATTTATCCTTATATACTGTCATAGTATTCCTTCACTTCATTTCACATGAATTAATTAATATTTACAGAGATTAATTTGGACAATGTTTTTCTCCTAATCTCTTCAATTTGATATTATGTCCTCAAATATTGGAGTTATACCTATATAAAATGAAGAACATTTATACTTGGTATATTTTTCCTCAAATTATATGCCTATAAATGTATTCTACCCAATATGAGTTTCTAATCAAATTAAAAAAAAAAATTTATTTTAATTTTAATTCTTCTCTAAATATTTTGAATTTATTTCTAAATATTTTAATATTTAATAAATTATATTTCATTTCTCTTTCTACAGTCTTCGTCAAAAATTTATTATCTAAGCAACGTTCTCTTTATTCTCACCTTTCCTAACAATTATTTTCCTCCATTCTCTATGTATCATGGTCAAGCTTTCTTCCCATCATGAGTCAAGAATCATGTCCCTGGAAATGGGCGAAGTGTTCACCCTAAAGATCGGGCACATCATAAAAGAAATACACTGTTTACCATAAGTTTTGAAGAACATTTTTCAACACATTGATACAAGAAAGTAATAAACAAAAACTAGTCTCTTCTTTTTAAAAATACTTCTCATTTTCACTCTATTTAATATACATGAGTCACATAGAACATGCTCATTTTATGAAATTAAAGTATATTCACATATATCAAACAATAATATAAGAAATTTAAAACCTTTTCTCTTTCATTTATAAATATTTCCAATGTCTTAAATGCAAAAGAAATTCTAAAACAATTCAATATTTCACTATATAAAGCTTTCATATTTACTTTTATTGTCTCTAGTGCTCTATTTCCAGTCTTTTACTTGCATTACTGAATAAAATATTTAATAAAAAGTTTATCTTCTAAAATACAAAGAATTTGAGATACTGACTTGATTAAGAGGAATCTGGATACTAATACTAGAGCTAACGAGCTTTGCCCAACCTTGACACCTTTCTCCAAAAGGGTCCCCGTGAGAACTCAACCTGCAAGTTTCTCCTTTTCTCCCATTATTTTGTCACCTATTTCTTCTCACCGGTTTAGCACTGCATGAATATCAACTGTAAAAACACAAAATAGAATACCCCTTACCAAATGAATTGGTAGTTGGTAACTAGCTCCACCTCACCCAACAGGTGGCAAGTAGTTGCTATCTCATTTATAAGCTCCACTTCCCCACTCTCAAATAAAACATCTCATATTTTAGGGAAGTTAATGATCAATAATTTCCATGATCATTAATAATCTAATCATCCATATTAAATTCCTATGACTTAACGAATAGGGGTAATCAATATTCAACATTAACTAGAAACCTTATAACTTTCATCCAAATGTAGTGTCAACATTAATTCCAAATTCATTTATTTTATTAACAACATAATAATTGAAATTTTATATTTAACATTTATCAGTAACATAAAACTGATAAACTAGTTCCATTTACAATGTAAAATTCAAGTCAGAGGATATCACATTCTTCCCGACTTGAGTTTAACACTATCTAGGTTTCCTCTCTTTAACTCTAGAATTCATACCAACTTTCCAAATAGGGACAGATATGATTCTTTAAAAGCATCCTATAATTCCAAAGTTGCCTCTTTTTGGTTGAATGCTTCCACTGAGCTTTCACTTGAGCTATGCTTCTATTCCAAAGTGTGACTTCCTTCTGGTCTAGAATACGTAGAGATTCTTCCAAGAAATCTCCCTCTGGTTCTACTTTTACAACATTTCAATCAATTATGTGAGATACGTCATGTACATATTCCTTTAACAAAGATAGATGAAATATATTATGAATGTTTATGTTTCTTGGAGGAGTATGTTGATAGGCTACTGGTCCAATCCTTGTTATCACCTCAAAAAATCCACAATATTTGGGTGATAGCATGGTACAATTGCCTAGTCTAATTTTCCTCTTCTTTGTTTTCATTTTCAAGTATACATGGTCACCAACATTGAATTCCTTCTAAATTATTTTCAAAGCATCGTAACTCGTTTGTCAATAATTACTTGTTTTCAAATCTTTCTTTACATGCTTAACTACCTCTTCCATTCCCTTTAACATATCTAAACCCAACACCAATCTATCTTCAAAATGATACCAATCCAATAGTACTTTCCATAATCTTCCATACAACACTTTAAAAGGAATAATTTTTATTGGAGTTTGATATCCATTATTGTATGAAAATTCAACAAAGTGGAAATAGTCTTCCCACTTAGTGTGCCTATCGATAAAATATATTTTCAACATATCTTCTAACATTTATTTGGTCCTTTTTGTTTGAAAATAATTTTGAAGATGATAGGTTGTGATAAAATTTATTTTTGTCCGCATTCCCTCAAATAACACCTTCCAAAATTTAGAAGAAAATATTTGCATCACAATCTGAAATCACAATTTTGGGCATACGATGGAGTCTAAATATTTCCTTCATGAATATCCCTACTTTCTAATAGCCTTGAATGGAGATTTTATAGGAATAAATGTGTTTCTTTACTGATTTTGTCTACCAAAATCACAATAGAACCATGTTTTCTCCTATTTTTTCGTAAACCAATAATGAATACATATATATTATCTCCCATTTCCATTTTGGAATGGGTAAGGGTTGTAACAACCTAGTAGGATGTTGATGGAAAACCTTAACATATTGACATTCCTAGCATTTTGCTATGTATTCTGATATTTTAGTTCATATTAAGCCAATAAATTGTTTTTCTTAAAATAGATATTAGCTTCTAATAACTAGGATGTCTAGTTGTAGGATTTTTATGCAATTCACTTAGGATAAATGTTCTGAAATTTGGACCATTAGGAAAATATAGTAAATTGTTGTACATTAGCAAGTCTTCATAATTTATTGAAAAATCACTCTCTTATTCATCTTCTAAATAATATTTCTATATTTTCTCATTAATTTTTACATATTCCTCCTCAAAATATGCAATTGATTAGATATTTTCTATCATATTTGTTTTCCAACTTCTTGTAGACATAACCCATATATGAATTAATTTCATACGCAAGGAATATGTAATTATGTTCTCATTTCCTTAATATGGATGATTCAAAGTTAGATTCACTAGCTTGCATATCATTCATATTTGGTTTTTCAAACAAGCTACGGTAGAATTCACAAAAACCTTTGTTGTGGAATGTGATGCCTTGGGAAATGGAATTCATGTTGTTTTAATGCAAGAAGTAAGACCCATTGATTTTGAAATTCGTCCAATCAAAGGAAAGTATTTACAGAAAGCTATTTATGAGAAGGAAATGTTGGCAATACTGCATGCACTAAAGAAATAATGACCTTACCTAATGGGAAGACCCTTCAAGTTAAAAATTGATCATGATAGTCTTAAATAATTTTTGGAACAAAAACTATCTTTAGAAGAGTAGAAAAAATTGGTCACAAATATGTCGGGTTATGACATTGAAATCATCTACAAAAAATGGAAGCTAAATGTTGTTGCAAATGCAATCTCAAGAAAGGATGAAGAGGTGGAATCATTGCTTTGTGCCATTTATATTATCCAACCATATTGGATAACCGAAACAAGGTATGAATGGAATAATGATGAAGAAGTGTGCACAGTCATTCACAAGTTGCAGCAAGATCCTGGTACATATCATACATTTAGTTGGAAAAATGATTCCTTATGGTACAAAGATTGCTTATTTCTTTGTAAGAATTCCCCACTAAAACAAAATATTATTTTGGAATTATACACCTCTCCCTTAGGAGAACACTCAAGTTTTTTAAAAACATACCACATGGTGAAGAAAGAAATTTTTGGGATAGCCTTAAATATGATGTTCAAAATTTTGTGGCAGAATGTTTGGTTTGCCATAAAAATAAAGTTGAGACAATTAAGACCCTAGGTATTCTACAACCTTTATGCATTCCAAGTCAATGTTGGGAGGAGGTTTCAATGGATTTTATCACAATTTTACCTAAGTATGAAGGAAAGAGTGTCATCATGGTGGTAGTTGATAGACTTACCAAGTATACACACTTTTGTGCATTATCTCATCCATTTAAAGAAAGTATAGTTGCTACTGCATTTAAGGAAACAATTCAAAAGTTACATGGAAACCCTAAGATTATTGTAAGAAAAAGAGATCCCATTTTTACTGGAAATGTTTGGATGAAATTGTTTTCTTGTTTGGGTACTCAACTAGCTCATAACTCATCTTATCATCCTCAATTCGATGGGAAAAATGAGATAGTGAACAAATTTTTGGAAGGATATCTTCATTGTTTTGTATCTGATAAACAAAAACAATGGGTCAAGTGGTTACCTCTGGCTGAATGGTGGTATAACACTTCTTTCCATACTGTAACAAAAGTTACCCCATTTATGACACAACAATAACAATAGTGGGCTTCTATGGGGAACAGTAATAACAATATGGGGACTACATGGGAAAACCAGTAACAATAAGGGGGCTATACTAACAATAAAAATAAGGGGATACACTAGTATTATAGGTACCTAACATGCCCCTCTCCTTCAAACAAGTGTTGTCCTAAATACTTGATTATTTCTGGATGCTTCTGTATAAAATTCTCATCCTCCCATGTGGAATCTTCAGTGGGTAAGTTCTTCCACTTGCTGAGATACTCTGAAATTAATCTATTTCGTAGTTGTCAAGTTCTTGTTTCCATGACTACTTTAGAACTTCTTTCATTGTGATATTGAACTTCTTGTTGTTTCATTCGATTCTGTACCAAATTTAGGTTATCCTTTAAGAGTTGGAGAACTTGTTGTTAATGCTCGATGTGATACTCCACTTCTTTATCACCCATATTATCTTTCATTTCATCCATCAAACCATCCAACTTAGCCTCCATGTATGCTTTTAAACCATCTATGGCATTTTTGGATTCTCTTTGTGAGATCAAAATTTGTTGCACTTGGTACCATAATTTTGATATATCATATTGCAATTTTTCCTCTTCATGTATCATAGTAGAGCTTTTTGAGGGCTTAATGGGTGTGGAATTTTTTTTGGGAGGCATTATATAACTCAATACTAATATCTATGCTTCAATAGCTGATTTTTCAAACAAAAGTTATGCAAATTTGTTTAACAAATACACTCCTTTTTCTTCCTTTTGAGGAGCTCAATATTGAATCTGATGTATCTCTATGATTTTGGATCCTGAATATTTTATCTTCCGTCCTTTATTAGTCCTCTAAAGCTTCTTTCCAATTCCACAAGTTTGACCTGATTTGGATTCTTCAAGGAAAGTTTATGCCCAATCTCCGACAATGACCTAATTATGGACTGGTTCAGTAGAGTGAACTTGTACGGCATGCCACATGTCATTGTTTCCTCTTTTGGTTCTAAAATTGATACACAGTAAAATATAGTCCATTGAATTTGGGCCAATGTTTACATACTTTCAATCTGATGCTCAAAGAGAGAGTTCTGAAATTTTTTCCAAGGTCACCTCTTTGAGATGAAATTTGGGAGCCTGCAAAAACCCTAAATTCCACAAATCATATCTCCAAAAATATTGCAAAAAAATATCTCAAATCTTTACAAGACATTCATCAATATTTCTTCCAAAATGAGTTTTTGTTTTAGCTTTTGAACCTGCGTAGAAAAATAGTTATAGATAAAATTATAAGATGACCCATTTGAAGCAGGGAAACCCTAGAATCCAAAACTCTGATACCAAATGTTATGAAACCAACTCCAAAAATAGAAGAAAAGAGAGATCAACGCCATATAAATCAGCAAATTCAAGGGGGAAACCTCCTTTAAGTAAAATAAATGAACAATTCTTGGATGATACAAATGAAAAAACCTCCTTTCTATATATAGGAGTCCAATGGATCACAATATAATCTTAGCTGACATAAAAGTAACAATGTAAGGGCACAACAATAACAATAGTGGGCTTCTATGGGGCATAATAACAACAATATGGGGACTACATGGGAAAACCATTAACAATAAGGAGGCTATACTAGCAATAATAATCAGAGGATACACTAGTATTGTAGGGACCTAACATCCTCCTTATAAGATAGTTGCTCCACATTTTTGAAGCATGAATTATAGTTTATTGTTCTAGGTCATATATGGCATAGTTCTTCCCATTATGCTTTAATTTTCTAGATTCATAACTTACTGCATGACCTTATGGCATTAGAATCGCCCCCAAACCTTCCTTATAGGCATTATTATAGAATACACAGCCCTTTTTGGGATCAACAATTTTCATAATTAGAGCAGTAGTTAAAAATTGCCTCGATTTCTCAAAGCTATCTTGAAATTTATGATTACATTTAAATTTAGCTCCATTATTTTGTAAACAAGTGATTAGGTATGCTAGTTTGGAAAATACCTTCTATGAATCTTCTATAATAACTTGTAATTCCCATAAAACCCCTGATATCAAACACATCCTTAGGCACTAGCCATTATGTGGTATCCTTTACCTTTCCAATATCCACAACAATCCATTCCTCAAATACCACATGTCCTAAATAGTGAATCTATTTCTGATAAAATGAGAATTTGATAAATTTAACATAGAACTCATTTTATATATGTGTTTGAATAATCAGTTGTAAATGTTACCATGTTCTTCTTTACTTTTTTATTTGAATATAATTTCATATATGAATATAATGAAAAATTTGTCTTAAAATAGACTCAACACACTATTCATTAGACACATAAAAGTGGTTAGTGCATTAGTGAGTTTGAATGTAAGTACCATGAACTCATACTGTCCATACCTTTTCTTGGATGTTTTTTGTGAATATCCTTGTATTTGTTTCTAATTTGATAGTATATATATCTTAGGTCATTTTTTTAGAACATTTAAAGTCCCTTAACTTGGTTAAACAAGTCATTAATATGGGGCAAATGATACTTGGTTTTGATGGTCTTTTTGTTGAGCTTCCTGTAATCTATACAAAGTATAAGGGTTCCATCTTTATTTTTAAAAAATAAGACTGGTGCACCCGAAGGCGATACACTAGGTCTTACATACTTCTTATCTAGTAGTTTTTGAAACTAAATTTTAACTCCATTAGCTTAGGAATACTCATTCCGTATGGGGATTTTGATATTAGAAGTTTTCAAGGAATAAGATTAATAGTAAATCTATATTCCTTCTTAGAGGAATTCTTGGCATTTCTTCAAGGAAAACATACTCATATTACTCTAATATAGGACAATTCTCTACATATGGTTTTTCATTTCTACTAGAAATTTATTTAATATGGACTGTAAAAATTTGGCATCCCCTTCAAGAACTTTTCTTTAACTATAATGAAGACTTTTACTTCACATAAATGACTCTTGGAACCCATTTTATCATACTAGACTCCCCCTCATCATTGATACATGTGAAATACTTATCTAAAAAATTTAAAATTACCCTATGTTGTTCTAACCAATCCATGCCAACAAGGAAATAATAAGACCCCAAAGCTAGAATATTCAAATTTAATTTAGTATCCACTCCATTCAGATCTAATGAACAATATTGACTTATTTTAGTAATTTTTATTTTAGAATATGTGGGCAATTTTATTAACCATGGTTTACTTTGATTTTACTTTTTAATTCCACATTTTCCAATTGAAGCATGGAAAATATATCTTAATGTAGAAACAAGGTCAATTAGTACAATCACATTCTTTCCAAATATTATACCTTCGATCTCCATCATAGCGGACTGATGATCTGCTTGTATTCCATGCAACACCACACTAATCCTTTGCATATTGCAAGAAATATCATTAAATGTAGAGTATTCTTGCATATCTTTTATTATTTCTTTTATTTTCAAAGGATTTTGTGGAAATTCCATCTAGAAATGGTTTTCATTGTAGCCCCAACATTTGATTCCTGGCATAGTCAATTCACTAAAGTTTATGTTTCCAATTCTTCCTCCTTGCCCAGTTTTTTCTTGTACATTTTCTACTCTTTTACATTTTTTGTTTTTGTTTCCACCCTAAATATTTTTAAAGCTGTTGAAAAAGGAAGGTTTCTTAAATCCCTTTTTCTTAGCATTGAACATTTTATTTTTCTTAGTCGTCCAACTTTTAGAATTTTCACTTTTATGTTTTTTTAGTTGAAACACAATTTTTCCTTATGTATCATTTCATCCATGGTTTTTAGATTGTCAAATTAAATCCTATCCATATATGAAAAGGATAGGAAACTAATAAATCATCTATGGTTTATTGTCCCAGCCTTAGCTCATGGAACTCTTTGGCCTTCTCATCGAAATATATTTCTATTAATTACTTCCTTCTAAATTCCCTTTTAAATAATTTACATGTCTTGTTTTTTCTTATAATTTTCTTTATGGCCTAATTTTCCTCCTATTGGGGCTCCAGAGTCACACTATGTTTTGTTGTAATGCAGAGCCAAGGAACATCTAAATTTGATTTTAATTCATTGTTGTTGGTTTTGTTTTCTGTTGCAAATTTATTTGTAAAAACCCTAGGTTTATTTAATATTTTCTAGCATATCATTTCCCTTTCATTTGAAGTATCCGTGTATTTTAGTTCTTGGTGTAAAGTTTGAAAAATAAAATAAAAGTAGAGAACAAATTTTTAGTGAAATAAATCACATCTTGTTCTTGTTTCATACATTTTGTTTATGGTTGAATGAGTGTGTGAAATTTATTTTTAATTTTCCTAGTTTTTCTGTGTATTTTCAAATATGGGTTTTCATGCACTTTGGTTCCTTCATAAAGTTTTTACAAGAAATACAAAGGGAAATATTCATGCATTCAACTCAGTTTTTCAATTTGTCTTTTAAAATTTTATTTTTTGAGAATTCAGGTGGGGAAAATGTCAATGATTGGTAAATGTTTTTTTGGGTATAATTTCTAGATTTTCTTAGTTGTAGAATCCATGTGCCTTGGGTTTTACAATAATAGAAATTAGGGTTTAAGAGAGAACATATTTTAGTAAACTAAACTGAGAAATTAAGAATTCATTTCAACCTATTGGAATTATATATACAAATGAACAATTAAGAATTCACTCATAAGAAACACAATAATTTGAATTTAAACGTTTCCATATCATCCCATGTAAAATTTTACCAAAATAATAAATATACTCTTCAAAAATCTCCATAAATTCTAAAGAAATTAAGGAAAAAAATCATGCTGATTCAAAAATTTCCTCGGTTAATAATCACAGTTAAATTCCATACAAAGCTAGATTTACAAGATTTTCCATGGAAAATATTTGTAATTGTATTAATACTATGCAAAACTCAAATAACAAGGCGGGTTTTCAGAATGACATGGAGAGAAGCATTGACAACCCAAGTGATACCTCATAATTCCTCCTTACAACAACTTAAAAACTACCAACAAATTCTAGAAAAAAATTGAAAGAGTTTTCCCTAGACCATAAATGTTTTTCCCTTGATTACATGAAAATGAGGCCTATATATAGACTCTCTAGACCCAATACATTAACCCTAAATCACTAGTGGTATTCAATAAACACTAGGCATATTTCACAAAAATTATAGTTTTTATAACTAACTTTTTCTAGAAGTTCCATAAATATGTAAGTTATAGGGTGTGTACCTTTTGATTTGGTTGTAGTGAATTAGACTCGCTCTCTCTCTCTCTCTTACTCATATGCTAGGCGATTTTCTCTCTTTCTTGGGAACTATATGAATAGTGTGAATCACCTTGGTTGGGTCAATGGTGGGGATGAACTTGGATGTGTTGATGCTTATGGCTGAAGTTGTGGCTATTGTTGTTGTGGAGGCCCACAAATTGAGCCTACTTGTGCTGGAGACGCCTGCTGCATTGCTCCTCCAACATATGATTTTGTTACTCCCCTTTCAGTGGCTAATTTATATAGTTCCATTAAACATTTCTACTCTTTTCCAAAGGGGATATCACATGATCATGAATCCAAAGTGAACCCCTCTAGATTAGTGATCACATTTTAATCAAACTTTCCCTACTCTTTGAAAATCTTCTTTAGCATTAAATGTATTTCAAAATGGTCTTCATCAAAATTTACAATCTCCTTTCCATGTAGTGTGTGGTCTTCCTCCATAAATCCTTTATGATCCTCTTTTATTTTGATTAGGCTCTTGTTGAGGGATTCCTTGGAATATAATTCCCCATTGCCATCGAAGAAAGATGGAAATTTACTCTTATATAACACTTCACATTTTTTTTCGAAGCCTTCTATTTCCCTTTCCAGTGCCTCAACATTATTCTTGACCAACAAGACACATATTTGTTTCCTCTTCATTTGATTATCCATTTCTACCCACTTGTGTCTATCAATATTTACTTTCACGACATCCTCCTTAGGCATACAATTAAGAAAATGTATTATTAATCTAGCCTTGGTGGGAGTCACCAATAGATTTATTTATAGCATTCAACTCTTTATGGGCTTTTCTAATATTTTCTATTTTTTTGTGGATCAACTCCATGTAATCCCAGTGCTTGTTCACTATCTTCATTATCCTCACCCGTATGTTCTTCTAGTAGCCTTGAAAGGGGCTTTTTTGGGTTGTTTCCTCTTATCTAAAAATGGGTTGGATAACTTGTTATGATTTTCAAGAACCGCCCACTTAGTTAAACAAATAAAAGATCTAGCTTGTACTTGAATTTTTGCAAAATTATTACTTGAAATAGATGTATTATTTTTAATTGTTTAAGTGTCTTAAGTCCATTTTTTATTGTTGAAATTCATGTGTAACAAAAAGATAATGCAGTGATAAAACATCCACACATAACAACAAAATTAATCTAGGAGTTCACCCGAATATTGTGGGCTACATCTCCTTGAGCTTTTTTCATCTTGACTTGGCTCTTTGGGATTATGGCAAAGTTTCTTTTACAAGTTCCACACTTAACTCCAATGGTCATTGAACTGAACCAAAGGGCTTAGAATACCATCTATAGCTCTGTCATGGTGGCCATCACTCTGTAAATAGATCTATGCTCCCTTAGACTTGATTCCTTCTGTCGGTGCTCTAAGCTACCCTGAGCTTCTCCTTGGCACTAACTCCTTCAGAATTCTTTTTTCGTCCCTGAAACATCATCTACTATCTCGAACATTCTAGACTTAATATTTATTATATAATAACATATTATATGTTAAACCATATAATATATTATATTATATAATATATATTATATATATGTAAAATAAAATCATAAATAAATAATTAAATAATTTTAAAAAAGCACACACATTTTCCAACCTTAGAAACATTAGGAATTTCACCCACATATAAGACAAAACTGGCGAATTTTTACAGTTTACCTTGGCATTCAAAATGCGATAAATTATTCATACGGTGTCCATTTTTTGAACCATTCACGGTACCAGAATAAGGAAGACGAGATCTACGTAACCATCCTAGTTTCAACCCAGTCCTGTAAATTTGAATTTTAAGCTAATCCTTAGGTCCTTGATCCAAATATGATCACACCTCCCCACTGGGAATATTTTGGACCCCAAAAGACTGATATATTGATCTGCACAGTAAATGAGAGCACATCACCCTCTTCTTTTTAGCCTCCATACACTTTCTTTTCATGGCTAGTGCCTTTGAACCACAACTTGAAGGTAGTCGACACTTCCCTTCCTAGATGTGCTTGTCTTCATGTCAAGAATTTTATTCCTTGCACTCACTTAGAAATTTTTGGCAAGAAATTTGCAGAAGGTAGCTGAACATCATTGCCTTGATCATTGATCCAAGGTGTCTTAAACAAACGTGAGACTACAACCTATATACATGCATACATAACCGAAATTTGCATAAGTACAAATGAGTATGTCTTACTGTGTTAGGAAGTCCAACCACTTCTTACCAAGCCATTTGCACTGCAACTTTTGCTGCTGCAAATCTTCTTCATGTGAAACATCCATTATCACATCAATGATGAAATCCTTGGTTCCACTTTCGCCAGGCTTTCTGTCCTCTTGCCTCATGTCCTTTGAACGATTAATTGGATTCCATGTCCAACAGTGAGAGACAACATGTCCCCTCTTCTAGCAATATGTGAAAGTCTTATGCACTTTCTTTTAAATTTGCCTTTGCCTCAACTAATTCTTGTATTCCTTATTCCTCATCCAGCATCTCGAAACATCATGGTTAAACCGACCACAATATACATAGAAACTCTTTCTTCCTTTTAAGCATGCAAAATTGTCATGCCTTGCATAAACATAATCAACTTGAATATGGGAAGAATTATACTTCATGTGCTACTTTGCATGTTCATCCTTTTTTCCTTCTTGAGGAGATGAAATAGTAGAGGTTTCATCTTTCTCTTGAAGACTAACATCATCATTCTTGTCTTGAAAACTATTTGAAATTGCATGCTCGCCATAAGTTGCATGTCTAAAATATTATTGCTGCAACAAGTCTTTTAGCAATGGAAATCATCTTCGAAACAAATTTACATGTTTCTGTATTAGAACTTGGAACAAAATTTCACTTTGAAATTGCCTGACATGCCTTCATGGCTTTGGAGTCTTCGCCATTAAATTGCACATAACCAAGACCAAATTTCTTAGGTCGTTCCTCAACCAAAATAGGTTCAACCATGCCTTGTGCATGCTTGCCTAAACCCTTGCCTTAATATCCCATTTTAAACATTAACTTGGACCCTATACCTCTAGTGTGCTTTTCAAAAGAACTAACACATCTTTTTGATGAGGAA
This sequence comes from Pinus albicaulis, assembly GCA_034641835.2. Taxonomy (NCBI): domain Eukaryota; kingdom Viridiplantae; phylum Streptophyta; class Pinopsida; order Pinales; family Pinaceae; genus Pinus; species Pinus albicaulis. Next base: position 1,501,390,254 of record CM076582.1, read on the forward strand.
ACTGAAGACAAATTATAGTGAATTACCTCTGCTTCACGCATGTTCTTGGTTAAAGCCTCTTGGGCTTGATGGAGCTACATCTCCATATCATGAAATATTTCAAGAATTTCTTCCTCATCTTTCTTCATAGCAATCAATTTCTCATGAAGTTTAGTGCTTTCTCTTCTATCTTCAATCAAAATTTGCACCATGTCCTTCAAGATGTATAAGTCATGCTTCATGTCTTCATCGAAGAATATTTTGAAGGAGGAAGATTTTTAAACCTCACTTGAAGAAGTTGTCATAATGAAAATGAAAAAAATAACTTCAACAAAGTTCACAAAGCTTTCAAAACAAATGACAAAGATTTTGAAAAGACAAGCTCTTATTCAAGCAGCCAAACAACAAACTCCAAAAGATTCTTAACAAACAATCATCAAGAGGGTTTGTGATTCAAGGATTGCCTTGAGGTCCTTTGGGAAAGGAAAATGCCTTCCGCCCTTCTTCCTTCTTGTCCTCTTTTGGACTTAGATATCATTAGCTATCCCTTCACCTCTAGCAAACTCAAACAACAATCAGTTTGGAAACAATAAAACAGTCAATCTTTTGCACTGTTTAAAAACCTTTCAATTCAAACAAGAAAGCTATTGCTATGTCAATCAAGAAACCAAGTGCTATAATACCAACCTGGTCTGAAAATGGGTTGGATAACTTGTTATAATTTTCAAGAACCTCCCACTCAGTTAAACAAATAAAAGATCTAGCTTGTACTTGACTTTTTGCGGAATTATTACCTAGAATAGGTGTATAATTTTTAACTGTTTAAGTGTCTTAAGTCCATTTTTTATTGTTGAAATTAAACATGTGTAACAATAGGACAATGAAACAATAAAAAATCCACACATAATAGAAAAATTAATATAGGAGTTCACTCGAATATCGTGGGCTACGTTTCCTTGAGCTTGGCTCTTTTGGATTATGGAAAAGTTTCTTTTACAAGTTCCACACTTAGCTCCAATGGTTACTGAACTAAAAAAAAGGTCTTATAATACCATCTATATCCCTCTCATGGTTTTCATAACTCTGTAAACAGATCTATTCTCCCTTAGCCTTGATTCCTTCTATCGGTGCTCTAAGCTACCCTGAGCTTCTCCTTGGAACTAACTCCTTCATAATTATTTTTTCATCTCTAAAACATCACCTACCATCTCCATCACAAATTACACATAAAAAATTCACTGATCATTTTCTCAAAACGAGCACTGCATCCCCAAACTAGGCCTTCCTCCACGGTTTGCCCTAGGTTGCCCAAAAATTCCCCGAAGCTTCTTGAGCTCTATAAGTCATTCAATGGATTTGAAAACCCATTAATTGGATTCATAATGCAAAAATTAGTTAGGATAAACTATTTTTTCATCAAAAATGGCCTCTGGTTGATCTAGCTTTGCCTCCAACACCTGTTGGCACCTCGTTGCACTTGGGTCACTGAAAAATTATTTGTTGAGTTCTAGACCTCTGGAAGTCTTCAAAAGATTCTAAAAACTCCATCAATGGATTCATAATTCTGTTTACAGTAAAAAATGACCATTGGTTTGCTGCATATGGTCTCTAGATGCTCTGGCTAGACCCTGAACTGTTGCTGGAAAAAGTTAGCACTGATGGCCCGAGTGCTTGTTCACTATTTTCATTATCCTCACCCGTACATTCTTCTAGTAGCCTTGAAAGGGGATTTTTCAGGGTATTTCCTCCTTAAAATATCTGTCTCTGATTCAATCTTCTAACCATGATCTTGTGTCTAGTACAACTCCATCATTGTACTCTCTAAATCTCCCTTGTTTGTCTTCAGTTCTTTCTCTCTATTCGAGAGTATAACTTGAAAATTTTTAGCATCCCCTGATATTGTGAATGATTCTACCTACCCATCTAGAACATCAAGGATTTGGTGGGACAAATATGTCTCACCTATATTTTCCTTCATTCCTTGGACATCTGCCTCTAGTAGCACAAAATGGTCCTTTTAATATTTATTCTTCGTAAGTGCCTCATGGAGCCTATGATTTAGCTCAATTTTCAATTTTTACGCCTTTGGTAACTCATTTGTTGGCATGGGATGTGCATATATTATTTTGAGATGCTTTTTTCATGGAGGATACATACCTTTATTTATCCTATGTCATGGTCTTAAATTAATTAAAATAATTAGGAAATGTAGCCAAGTGGGTGACCTTGTCCTCCAAGGTTTTGATCTTCTTCTTCCTAGATATGCACACCATTCTTTCATATTTCAACTAGTTTCTATCCTTGGTGTAAAAATTTTCCCATTTATTAGCTATAGCATTAGTTTTGTTCATTTTTATATGCCCCATATGGATCACCTACATTAGAGAATTTTTGAGGTGTAAAATGGGTCATTTCTACCTTTGATTTTAATACTATCAACCTGAAAATCCCCTTTTCATAGTCGAATGCACTCTTAACCTACATAGGGGGACTGCTTGATTTTCTGTGATTATTTTGTCCTTTTTTTTTTGTACCAGCCATGGAAACCTGAAAGCTTCTAGAGGCAGAATGTTGAGACTGGTCTACCATTTGTGTCTGCTAAGATGGAAAGGGCTCTTTCAAAAAATTTAGTGTTCCCGATGTGTCATTAAGAAGAAGACTAACCTCAACACGACGAGGACAATCCTTGGTGTAATGATCATGACCGCATATTAAAAAAGGATATTTGGGCTTATGTTTAGATGCATTTTTGAGACACGACTTAGAGGAATCTTGTTGGGGGAATCATATTTGGCTTTTCCATTCCCCTTTTCCTTATATTTGGATGATTTATCGGTCGCGGTAGACTGAATGACATTAACCTTAAAGTTTTTACTAGGATTTTTAGAATCATTTGTAGGAGCGTAAGGTGCAGTGGTTGAGGTAGACTTAGTATTCGAAGAAGTTTTCGGAGTATTATTAGCAGGTTGAGCCATTGACCTAATAACACCATCAATTGGTGGTGTATCAGTAGATTTCTAAGATGACCGGTCCATTGAAGTTCGTGAGGCATTCAATAAAAGATCGTATAATGTCCCTGACTAGGAATAAACTAGATCTAGATACTAAGCACGAGTGATGGCATGTTCCTCAATTACCCAACTACCCATAGAAATATCTTTGGAAATTTTAGGAATGAATTATTTAGTAAACCATTGAGTGAACAGTTGATCAAGAATTTCAAACTTGATCAAACGTCACCTATGCCTCCATTACTGAATGTGATCGGAGATGTGGGTAGCAGTCGATTGTCCAAAAATTTTAAGAGGTGAGTGTTGGTCTCATACCAAATAGGTAACCCAAAATGCATAAGGGAGGACATATCCAGTCAATTGAAATCTTGGAAAATGTCGTCGGGTAGTTCAATGAACCACTTAGCACCGATGCCCATTAATGTGCACTGGAAAAGGTGTAATCGAACCGAATCATCAACTTAAGAGTTAGAAGAGCACCATAAATGGTATGACATAATGTGAGCCTGGGGGTTTTCTCTAGATTTACCTTCAACTTTAGGACAATCTCCAGAAACCTTAGTCGAAACTGGAGGCCAATGCAACATGTGTTATATTAGGTCATTTGTAATCTTTAACACATCTGGAAGTTCCAACATAGCCAAGAATGGTAACTAAGGATTGTAAGGAGTGAAATATCATTGGTAATTACCCATTTGAGGGTTCCAACCTTTATGATATGGGTTCTTCCCCCATTGGGGTTGATTTTGACCATAATAACCATATTGTCCCCATTTTTTATGGTAAGGACCTTATTTAGGCAAGGATTGATGATAGGCCCCTTGTTGCAGTTGTTTTTGAACATAAGGACCCTAATGGGGCTATTGATAAGGCCCCTACTGAGGCCACTGATGACGCCCCTAATGCAACATCTATTGAGGGATAAATCCTTGTTGAACATAAGGCCTCTTCTGTGGTTGTTGGTACTAATCGTATGGAATTTGTTGGTATTCAATACCAGGTCTAATGGGGTAGGTTCTAGCCTAACCCAGAGAATGTTTTGTACTAGATAGAATTTGAGGACCTAATTAAGGATTAGTCTCAACACCCACCAATGGATTTGGGGTTGTTGGACATACTACTGTGAAATTTTTGGTTGATTAACATATTGATACTGTACGTTCGGTTGTTGAACATAAGGATTTTGGATATGCGGTTGTTGAATATGGGGTTGTTAAACATGAGGTTCCCATTAGGGGAATTTTTGAGTCTAAAATTGGTCTCATAAGTAAATTATAAAATAATAGTGGAGATAATAAAATAAAATTAGATTACATCATCAAATTTTAGAGGGAAAAAATAAAAAATATACCTTTTCAACTAGTATTTTCAACTCATCTCCCTATGGGTTTACTCAAATTTAAAGCGGGAACACTCATTGGACGAAAAATTTTATTCCTCATCTAAGGAGTACCCATCTTACATACTTTTGATGGAGATCGCTACAAAAAAAATGAATACATGAAAAATGTGATTTCAATCAATTGTTTTCATGTATTTCTCGTTTTTCGTATAGCATGGTTCATCAAAAGTATGCAAGATGGTACGCATTCGACAAGGAATTAAATTTTGCATCCAATGATTACTCCAACTTGGAATTTGAGCAAAACCTTAAGGAGATAAGTTGAAAATACAAGTTGAAAAAGTAGTTTTATTATTTTATTATTTTTTAATCTTTTTACTTTTTTACCCAAAAAATGGTGAATCATCCCCCATGGTTGACATCATCATCTTGAATGTTATTGGTTCTTATAATGTGTATATTGGTTGTACATTTTTCTTAGGAGGCCCATTTTAGACCTCAAAAGTTCTCTAATGTGAATGTGGGGATGTTGATGAACAAGATGAGGTGAAGTAGGGTGAACGCCCAGCAGAGAGATACCTATGATAGAACTTGTTATGGATGAAACCAGAGTTCCACCAAGACTGGATATGGATTTTCCCGCCCCCAATACAGTTCCATATTTCATATTTCCCCTACCCGAAAGGGGAGGTACATATAATGGATGTGGTTTCCTCCCAGGCATGGATGAAACCATATATTTTCCACTCAAAGTTGGAGCTGAAGTGATCATAGATAGTGACAAAGGAGTAGATGATCCCACTGAAACAATAATTTTATCTACATAAACTGTAGCAGGTTGTGAAACGACCGCCACATTTGAAACAAATGAGCCTGAAGAGGGAGAAACACCTGTTGACCAAATGGGATTATGAAAAAGGGATGTAACCCAAGAAGCTCCAAAAACAAGGTTTTCAAGAGTAGTGTAACCTAGAGGAAGTGAAGATGCAACTTCACTAGAGGCTACTTTTGTTGCACTTCCTAAAGCATGAGTGGAAACATAAGGAATACCTTCCAGAGGAAACATGGACTTGATGTCAACTTTTGGGGTGTGGGTCGTGGAATGTTTTACAGGAATACCATAAGGGGTGCTCACAAATGGAGTATATTCTATGTTAGATGTCATGTGTGGTGGAAATAATTGTCAAGAAGTAATTCAAGATGAGACAGGAGAAGCACGAAAAGGAATGTTGGGATCATCGAAAGGACTATATGGATACTCCTGTGATATCATGAATGGATCATAGATCGAATAAGGAGGACATACCACAAACTGTGCATCCGGTTCAAGACTTTGTGGCTCAAGATCCTTAGATGGCGAAAGCTAATCGTCATGTGTTGGTTGTGAAGAGAGCAATTGGATGCTTGGGAAAATTCAAAGTTAAAACCCTTGAGCTTTAAGAGGCCCTAGTAGAAAATGTGGAATCTCAGGCTAAGGCCATTGAGTTCCTTCAAGGGATGGGCAAGGTGAATTCATAGATTCAACCATGATGACCTTTTGACGAGATCAAAAAAAGGACAAGTGAATTCTTTTGGAGAAATTTAAAATTTTTAATTAACAAGCCATAATGAGGGAAAGGAGTACTGCATGGGTAGGTTGTTTTCGTGGGTAGTAAATTTTAGAATTAAATAAAATAAATAAAAAAGGGTAATCTATGCAAAGCGATTATCAGGTATCCATGAACTACGATATACACCTTGGTGAACCGAGGACTTGACGTATTGCAGCGAATCTCCCCGAATGTTTTTTTTAGCATATCATGTCTACAAGGTGGTCAAAAAAATTACCTATGGTAGGTTTGTAGCCTACTGGGGTCTCCCAAAATATACGTGACGATACGTGGGAGCTCAATCTATAGTAGCATTGTCTAATTCATAATTTCTCGATGACAGAGTCCCTTTATACTTACCATACATGGAGCATAGCCATATATACTTCCATACGTGGGACGAGATATCACCCCCGAAATGCAACACAGGCTATTAGTGATAGTTGCTACACTCAATAATGTCAGAACACGTCTCTAGCCTAGACCTCTATATATTTGTGTTAATCCCAAATTCTCCTTAGGTTAATTGAGGCTTCTTTTAATGTTGATCAAGAATTAAGTTTCTATTTTGTGCTCAAAATGATGTCACCTGAATTCCTAAGATGTAGCTAAATGAGAAAAAGAATCATTTTGATTTCAATTAAAGCTAAACTAATAAGGGAAAAGATCGCAAAGAGTGATGCATCAAACAATAATGAAAAAAAATGATATTTTTTTTCTCTTTAAATGATAAAAATGCAACTGATGCAATTAATGTACTTAAAAATATTTCACTTATTGAAAATTTGTAATCTATTCTCAATAAGAAATTTAAAAAACTAGCCTTCCAATGCACAATATCTTATGCATTTAACGAAATTTAATTCTTGAAATGAAAACTAAATAGATGCGAAACCCGATTTCTTTGAACAAGCACAAATCTCACTACTACCTTAAAGAATAGAATTAGTATTTTTTGATTGAAAAAAATAGTAAACAAAGATTTTAATTGACTTGCAACAACAAGCCCAACCAAAACAAAAATTTTATCACTTAAATCACAATACCAATTGTTTCTTCTCAAAGAGATTGCAAACACTCAAACCAAGAAATAAATATAATGAAAGAAAAGAAAACATTTAAATGATGAAGACACACCTAGGGTTTTCCAGAAGAGACCCAAAAAAATCTCTATTTTCTAATATCAACGTGGTCCACTAGTTAAAACCAATGGTCTGCAACGTGACTGTTTCAGCAAAAAATAGCATTAGGAGCGTGATTGTGTCTATAAGAAAATCTGCTGGGCAAGGAAAAGAAGTATAAAACAAGAAATATCAGAAGGAAAACTCTACCCTTGATACTTTATAACATTAAGAAGCTAGACTACAGGCTAACATACAAGCCAAACAAGCGGTCGTTCAGCGGTTGGCCAAATTAAGCATGAATACAAAAAACAAGAAGAGGGTGAAAAGGGGTGTAAGATTCCCTAGTGTAGTTGCCATTTTTTTATGCAAACAATCCCTTCTTCAGGAAGAAGCAATCCCTCTAGCCCAATGAGTGGGTCTACTAACAACCGTGGCAAAATATACACGCGTTCCTAGTTTAACATTGAAAATAAAATGAGAGATGGAGATGGCCTACCTTGTTCCTTATGTAGTTGTTTCCTCGATGTATTTTTCGATCATTTCACTTCCAGGCTCATTCCTCGTTATGCCTTCTACATCTGAATACATGTAAATAATATCACATGATAAAAGGTGAAAGATACATAGTATATGTGTTTCAAAGAAAACAACATTATAGATCAAGGAGTATCATGCTAAATTTATTAATATTAACATATTTACGAGAGGAAAATTATACTTTTTATTATCAAATGAACAAAGGAAATCTTAGAACCAGTGCCTTGATGTTGAAGGCCTTCTTCAGAGTGTGTTGGAGTGGGGTCCCTCGAGGAAAATTTTGAGTAACGTTTTGTATGTAGCTTTGGATATGCGTGCTGCATAGAAAGGTGAAGGGGCTTTGGGGCAAGTCAAAATCCCTCCTTTATGTAAATGGGTTATAAAGATAGAATATGGGCCTCAAACCATGGTTTGAGACCATAGTATCTCTGCACTAGATGAATATAAATATATAGATTGAGTCTAGTAAGTGGAGTCATCATGTTTTAGATCTAAGTACGTTTATGCTTCTGTGATACATTTTCATAAGTCTGGGTTGGGTAGAAAGGCTCATGTTGGTTGTGTGCACGGAGACCTAGTCTTGGCTGTGTGCTGAATATGCTCATTGTGTGCGCGGAAGGGTAATTGTAAGGGGAAAGTCTGATCGTACTAGATTTTTGAATCTAATACGAGGACTATTTTTGGCAAAGCACTTGTATTATGTGTCTGAACTATCTGTTTACTGTTATTGCTTGGAGATCATTTTACTTTTGGCATATCTTCGCGAGTAGATATATTCTTTATGCATGAATATATGTTGATGGTTAAGCACATGAATAGAAATTCTTGAGTTATTGTATTGTATCTGATTCTGTCATTTATCTCTGACGAACTTGATATGAAATCCATTTTTTCTATGCATTATGTGTATTTGTGACAAGTTGATCTTAAGTATTATTTTTTACATGCGCACATCTATTTCCGATCTACAATAAGTTCTGAAATAAACTTGTTTTAGGCCACCACATTAATTTCTTCCTTAGGGTGCAGAAACTTGGTCCCAACACCCCCTCAGACTGCTTCGAGTGAGACTTCGATCTGCGCAAGCAAGTCATTGCCGAAAGGGCCATTATTTGGAGGGTTTTTTGGTTGCGCAATAAATTCTAAATTTGGGTGAGGACTCCTCAAGCCCAAAAATGGTTCCATTGCTGGGACCGGGATCATTTTGATGGAGATTTAATGTTGTGGTGCCCTACATAGAACAAATTGCAATATTGGCTAGATAGAAGTATCCTTGAATTCGTGATCCAAGAGAATCGAATTTCTAAGCTATCTACTAAAAAGTGGGTTCAGAAGTACATCTATATAGAATTTCACAAGATATTATTCTGTTCCTTTGAAACTAAGTTGCATGAGTGGTTGTCGCTATTGACTTAATTTAATACATGTGTGAAGGATGACGCAATCACTAAGTGGACTCCTAAATTAATCAAGTAATTACAAAAGACAAGAAATAATATCACCCGCGCGATAGATCATTGGACCGATCGTGTCTTGGGAGGATTTGTGACTGAATTTTCTATTGATCAGTTTGTGTCATACTCTGAAGCAGAAAGAAGAATTTTCAAGCGTCCTAGAGGTAATTTCCTACACTCCTTGAAGTTATTGTTGAACATGATATTATGTGAACAAGGCTCTCGATGTGAATATATTGCATGGATGTACCGAAGAGGCCCGACTACGTGCAGTGGAAGAATTCACCACACAAACCTAGAAGAAGGTTTTTTGTACAGTCCTCTCAAGGGTAGATTTGATAGTGAGGATGAGCCAGAAACTAGTAGCTCTAGTGAATCTGTGCACTTTGAAGAAGAGAAGTTTCTTGAGAAGAAGTCTCACAAACTAAGAACAATCAGGGAGCCTTTACCATCTTTTAGATCCCATCCACTACACTTCCACACTCATCTTACAAAGCATACAATCTGCCTCCACCTCCGCCTCCCCTAGGAGCATATATGGTCACATCTATGAAGCTAGATATTTTCATAGGTATTGCAAATGAAGATAATGAGCATTTTCGGCTTGTGACTGATGTTGTATGTAGAAAGTAGTAGGTTAATAATGATGATGTTGTAATATCCCAAAATGGGGATAAAACAATATGTGAACACAATAATGGAAGAGCAGTGATACATCAACACATAAAATTTAGGAAGATCCAAATAGCCATTATATTAATATTATAACATCAAAAAGTATACAAGTCCTTGAGGAAATGATCACTCAAGATAGGCAACAGCCTCAAGAGCACATGTACATAAAATATGAAGACCACTGCTACACCAATAATACCCAAGGCTATGATAGCGCAGTTTTATTAGAGATAACTGTTGCTGAGAAGTGTAAATAGAAAAATATAAAAATATAGAGCTCATAAAATGTTGGGAGCAATGAGATAAACCCCCAAACTGACTTTCAAGACAATCCGGAAAGAATTTCCTGAAATATGCAAAAATGGAAAAATGCCGGAGTTTCAGTCCTAGGACTGAATAGCAGTTGCAACTCAAGAACTGGGTGTAGATGGCTGAATATGATAAATAATATCAAAAAACCTCCTCCAATGGATCTTCCAAGTGAAAGGCTAATCCTAACACTAAAGATATCACCCTCCAAACAATCTGCAAACCCTCACTGCAAATGCTCTCTGAAAATAACGCAATCACTGAGGGATACTGCGCTATAGGTGAAAGAAAATGGTTTGGCCAAGTCCCAAGATATGAAATCTACTCCAGGATCTTCCTTACTGATCTCCAAAATGAAAGAAAGCTTCCTCCTCTGAAAAATAATCTCTGGAAGTGGTGTTGTGAAACCTCCATTGCAACACCCTAGAACACAACCCAGCTCTAAACAGAAACTGCGTTGTAGTTGAAAGAGGTAGCTTGGCCTCAAGCCTGGATGTGGAGAAATTCAGTACAAGCTCCTTCAAGAGGCTTCTCAAGAAGGGAGAAGGAATTCCTAAATAGGAATGCCTTGTGCTAAGCAGCACAGCAATTTCAACCAAACGGTTGTAGAAAGCACAAAGTCATACATACCATAAATCAATAATCAATGTCAAATCTTGCTATGTCTACCTTTTCCTCCTTAAATAAAAATTGAAGCCTTCTCATCTTGGGTCCCACTCATTATGGTTTCCTTCACCAAGGAATATTCCTCCCACTATCTCTACGTTGTCTCCAAAGATGATCTCCACCTCCTATCCTAGCACTATTGACTTTGTCAACTTGACCTTGTCCACATGAAAATGCCCCTTTTCACACATGAGGGTGTGAAATCAAGCTCCTATGATGATCCATTTTCACACTGATGAATTTTATAATTATTTCTGAAATTTATGGGCCTCCTTACCCATTTATTCATCTCCTAGGTGAAATCAGCAAAAATCAATATTCCAATTAGCTGCATGCTAATTTTGGAATATTACAGTCCTCCCCTCCTATATGTTGCTTGTCCTCAAGAAAATGAAAGGATATAACTAAAGAACCTCCTCTTCTCCCCCTGTAGCATCCTCATATGATAAAATCCTCCAAGGATCAAGATGTTGTCTCATCAATACATCTCCAATTTTCCCCTCCCAAGTATGCAAGCTAGCTTTTGGTATGCATCCAAAATAGCTATCATCATGTAAAAAATATATGGAGGAAAAAATGGGCTGTCTAAAGGCCTTCTTGAGGCATGAGGTCTGATGTAGATTAGGATCTACCATCCCCATATGAATCTCCCATCCCCAAGCTATGATCCATACAAAATGAGCTACCTCCCAACATGGCATCTCCTGAAGTTCTCCTCCACCTTGAGCTCCTGCAAAGTAGGTGGGCTAAATAATTGAACATGGTAGAAAAATTAGCCTACCCCATGTTTTCCTCCTCTCCACTCATGATAAGTGTAGATTGTTTGTTGATCTTGGGCTATAATGATGTTTCCTCCAAGTGGCAAGAAGAAGACTAGATCTCCAAAGATCTCCTCTCCAACGTTGTGAATCAAGCTGGCCCAAACCATCCCATATGTGATGAATAGGACATGATCACCACATGGCATCCAAATGAGAAGAAAACTGAAGTTTTAAATATTTTTTTAAAGTACCAACAATTTCCCAAGTGGTCACAACGCAGTTTTCCAAACTACTGCTTCATAAAATAACATGGCAAGTTGTTTCTTGATAAATTGCTAGTTATGTATGTCATCACATCTACTAGTGAATAGTAAATCACTTGGTACATCAATTGAAAATACATGAAATAATATAACACTTGCCTAAGGCCACACAAAATATGGTTGTCTCAATCATATAATTTGGCCCAAAATTGACCATGGAGCCCAAAGAAAAGCTTGCCCTCTTGTGGAGCAATGCACTGAATAAAAATGGTAAGAGTGTGCAAATATTGTATTAGAGAATCAATAGTTACAAAAACAAAATTCTTACCATGTACGGAAAGTAAGATGATTATAGGATCCATCAATAAGCCCTCCATAGTAGTATAACATATTCTCATGAAGAGAAATGAATCATATGCTGCATGAGGATCCTCCTTCTTATGCTTGGAAATCCAAGTCAAGAAGAACATATCATAGTAATAGATGTTTCCATCCACTACTCCATCACTCCCACCTCCTCCTTGTCCACCAAGTGCATCAAATGTGAAGTGATCATGGGGACACTCCTTCAATAAGTCCAAGCTCCAATGTGACAGCGTTGTTGGCCTATGTAAATAAGGTCATGCCATCTCATAGCTCCAGTCTTTGACATGCTCATTGTCAAAGACATCTCCCATAATGCTGCTACACATAGGAAATTCCTTCCAAAGTGGAAGTACCTCCTATTCATCCAAGGCTAAGGAGTAGCCCCTTCGCACCATGATAGTGCCATCTCATACTCCTGCAAAATTATGCAAAGGGTGAGATAAAATCTGCCCCTGCTCTCCCAAGAACAACCAAAGCAACAAAAGTTTTTGCTGCCTCCTCATACCCCCATCATACAAATCATGTGGTGAAAACATAATGATTGATATGAGTAATGTCCTATCAACACAATGTGTCCATAATCCTTGCTTCCCTATGATGCAAGTATCTTGCCAAACATTCTCCACCCACATACCCTTAGAAAGAGGATATGTCACATGATGGCCAAACTCTTTCAAGAGTAGCCAACGGAACCAAGCCTCCCGCTGCCCCGTGTCATATTTTTGCAAGTATATTTCCAGCTTCTTGCTCACCATTCACACCCATTCATCGAAATGTGGGTGCCTCCCCTCATGCTCCATCTTGGTATTCTTCTAGTGAATACTACCATCCTCCCAAAATAGATTTATCCTTTTGCATTTCATGGGATGTTGAAATGCAACTCCTTGGAGATCTCCTAGAGAATATCTCATATCAATGACCATCTTGAATCCATGAGGATCCAAGTGTGCTGAAGGAAAAAACTCCTCACAGGCCTACACAATGCTCATCCCAATAGATCCATCACAATGATGAAAGACAAAGTGTCTCTCATTGATCAACTGCTCATTCAACCTCATACAAGTGTAATGGTCCTTAGAATTCTCTAATGATAGCTGGGCCCCCAACTCGTCATGGCTGCTTATTGACAGAATTGTTAATCTCCTCAACAGTGTGTTTGCTATCTCATACCCCAACTCAAGGATGAACATATGGTTTTGTATAGAATTTTTTTGGACAAGGTTCATCTTATGCTCCAAAAGTTCACACCCCAACCTCAAGTGTTGTGTGCAACTCAAAAAAGGTAGATGAGGATGATGTCTCATCCCTTCCTTGAATAGTTCAAGGTTGCACAATGTAGTGCAATTCTCTTTTTCTACATAAGCAGTGTGCAATGGTATATATCCCTCCATAAGATTCGTTGAAATGATAAGAGATGGAAACTTAGGCATACCTTGGTGAAATTTGGGAGTATCTTGTATGGATGTAAGAGTTGCTTCCTCTAATGCGTTGGCTCCCACAACTCCTGATGTTGAAGCTTGCTACTCCAAAGTTGTGATAGCGCTGGTACAAGTCTCCTTCAATGATGGTGAGGGCTTCTCCTCCTCTATTTTTCTTCTGCCAAATTTTCTGATCAACCTTTGACTAAACTCAGCAAAAGTAATCATTCTTGCATGGCTCAAATGGTTTAACCACCAAATGTGTGCTTCACCCTCAAGGTGCAATGCTACAATCTCTACATCCTCTCTTTCTACCACTAGATGTATTAGGAATAATGCATCTAGTCTCCTTGCCCAAGCCCTTGTTGTATATGATCCATCAAAAGTAGACAATATAAATCTATTGCCTTTGATTCTCCCTTTTCTATAAGGTCTCCTTTCTTCCTCCAGCTGAATGAATTTTGGGAAAGCTAGAGTCTCCTTGAAGGCTCTAGGTTGATATTTGTACTCAACAAGGTATTCACTTAGAATCTTTTAATCCAAGTGTCCTCCATCTTTCTGCAATTTATCCTCTTTTTTAAAAGGAATGGACATAATCCCACTACTTATTTCTTCTCTTCTTTTATTACCTCCTTCTTGAGGTCCTTCCTTCTTCTGAAAAGAGATGAGATAAATCTCATTGTCTCCATCATTCTAATCTTTATCTTCTTGATATTATAATGGCTGAAATAGCTGAGCCAAGATTATGCTTTGATACCACTGTAATATCCCAAAATGGGGATGCAGCAATATGTGAACACAATAATGGAAGAGAAATGATACATCAACACATAAAATGTAAGAAGATCCAAATAGCCATCATACTAAGATTATAACAGCAAAAAGTATACAATTCCTTGAGGAAATGATCACGCAAGATAGGCAACAGCCTCAAGAGAACATGTACATAAAATATTAAGACCACTGCTACACCAATAATACCCAAGGCTATGACATCACAGTTTTATTAGAGATAACTCCTGTTGAGATGTTTCAATACAAAAATATAGAGCTCATACAATGTTGGGAGAAAATATCTAAACCCCAAAACTGAATTTCAAGTCAATTCGGAAAGGATTTCCTGAAATATGCAAAAATGGAAAAATGTCGGAGTTGCAGTCCTAGGACTGTGTAGCAGCTGAAACTCAAGAACTGGGTGGAGATGGATGAAGATGATATGTAAGTTGAACAAACCTCTTCCAATGGATCTTCCAAGTGAAAGGCTGATCCTAACACTGAAGATCTCACTCTCCAAACAATCTGCAAATCCTCACTGCAAATTCTCTCTAAAAATAACCCAGTCCCTGAGGAATACTGCATTGTAGGTGAAAAAAATGGGTTGGCCAAGTTCCAAGATATCAAATATGCTCTACGATCTTCTTCACTGATCTCCCAAAGGAAACAAATATTCCTCCTCTGAAAAATAAGCTCTGGAAGTGGTGTTGTGAAACCTCCACTGCAACACCCTACAACACAACCCAGCTCTAAACAGAAACTACATTGTAGCTGAAGGAGGTAACTTGGCCTCAAGCCTGGATTTGGATAAATTCACTACAAGCTCCCTCAAGAGGCCTCTCAAGAAAGGAGAAGGAATCCCTAAACACGAATGCCTTGTGCTAAGTAGCACAACAATCTCAACTAAACAGTTGAAGAAAGGACAAATTCATGTAGACCATAAATCAATAATCAATATCATATGTTGCTATGGCTGCCTTGCCCTCCTTAAATAAAAATGGAAGCCTTGTCATATTGGGTCCTACTCATTATGGTTTCCTCCACCAAGGAATCTTCCTCCCACTATCTCTGCGTTGTCTCCGAAGATGAACTCCACCTCCTATCCCAGCACTATTGACTTAGTCAAACTTGACCTTGTCCACATGCAAATGCCTCTTTTCACACATCAGGGTGTTATATCCAGCTCCTATGATGATCCCTTTTCACACTATGAGGGATTTTATTCTTATTTCTGAAATTTATGGGCCTCCTTACCCATTTATTCATCTCCTAAGTGAAATTAGCAAAAATCAATATTCCAATTAGCTGCATGCTAATTTTGGAATATTACAGATCTTAAGAAAGAGTAGTTAGCCACTACTTTCTGATATCGCGCATTAGATTGGTATATCATATATGTGAAAGAAAACACTAATTCCACTCTGGATGATTTGAAATATGTCCTAAAAGAACAATTCAAGAATCCTAAGTCATATGCGTAGTGTGTTACATAATTGAAAGAGATTCACTAGGAGATAAATGAATCTATGTGGGAGGCAGATCAATGATTGAAGTGCACTATCAAATATGGTGGATTCACTATCAATGATACCCAAGACAGGGAGTGGTTTATTTCTATGTTTCTCTCGCATCTGCGCCAACCCTTGGGTCAAAACAACATTGCTAAGGAGGCTGAGGCTGTGTAAATTTGCGATGAAAATAGAAGCTAGGCCAACACTTGTTGTGCTTGGAACTCAACATATTTAGAGTCAGTTAGAAGCGATGCATTTGGAGATTCAGAATCTATACTAAGATAAGGGAAAGGAGGTGTGCACAAAGTTCTGGTGCATATGATGTAAAGTTGTCGGGTATCATAAGGATCAGTGTCCTTTATTTAATGATTATCTAAATGTTGGAGGACCAAGCCCGCTGAAGAGCACGACAGGGCTAGGTGGGATACCTCCAGTATGGTGCACGATTTGTCAGGTTATGGTTTTGCATGAAACATATTTGTTTCAAAGGGTTGGATAATATAAACCTGAACTAAAGCAATTATTTTTTATATTTTCATCGTCGCTGGGGCATGATGAACAACACTGTCGAACTTTTGACATGATGTTGGAAAAGGCTGAAATATATAGAATGCAGGTTGAACATACCTAGCTAGCATCCCCATTGCGGCATGGTGGATTTCATAATAGAGGAAGAGGAAGAGGAGGTAGATCAGCTGGTCAAGGAAGGGGAAGGTTATTTGCTATTACTATGGATATGTTGGTCACTATGCACGCAACTGTCCAAATGAAATGCGATAATCATGCAAGTATTGTAGACAATTTGACCATGTAATATAATATTTACTTGTTTTAATTGCTAATATGCAACAAAAAAATACACAGACTCCGATATAGAATCTTCAGATGGGCAAAGTAGAAACCCGCGAGGAACATCCTAGCATGAATGTGGTCACTAGGAGTGGTGCAGCGACTAATGAGGATAAAGGGAGAAAATTTGGATACTAACCTTTGGATTCGTAAGGCACCTGAGAACAAAGATGAATTTGATTTACAATGTGCAAAGAAGACTTTTTTAAAGCGTGAAAGTGGTTTACAGAGGGAAGCACATCGACATCAGGTAGAAACATGAAGGAGTCAGTGGTAGATGAAGAAATAAAGCCATTTTTACAAGCTTGCATTAATTTACTACGCAAAAAAAATGCGGTAGAGAACCTCCAGACCTTGATAGATAACTACACATAAAGGGAAAAATCACTAATATAACAGAAATTTGTCAACAAAATCTATAATAATAAGAAGAGGATGGGGTGAGAGATGCATATGACCGCTCTAATCGGTGCTTATGATATGGATCAGGTTATTCTAATTTGGGGTCCGATGCAAATATTTTACCTAATAAAACTTGGTAGTGCATGGGAGAACCCAATATGGAATGGTTCACCATTCAACTGCGCATGGTGAATCAACAGAAAATCATTCAAGTAGGAAGGTTGTCGAAAGTTGTAGTCAATATTAAAGGTGTTAAGGTACCTACAGATTTTGAAGTTATACAAATTGTGGATGATAATCATCCTTATCCTGCACTTTTGGGATTGGATTGGGCTATTGATATGGATGGTATCATAAACCTAAAGAAGAAAATAATTTCGTTTGAAAAAAATGGAACCAGAGTCATAATTCCCTAGATGCAGAAGGAGAGAGATACACAAAACCTGTGAGTGCTGATGATGATATTGACCATATCTATAATTTGACTTTGCACGATGAAGATTGGATCAACGCCACGGCTGATGGAAGTCTTAATTGGTAAAAGGACATCTCTTGCTTCTCAGATTCTGATGAAGAATTGGATAATTGGTAGAACAGTTTGCATGAAGTATTTGTTTTTCACTACAATCGATTGACCAGATCTCTTCAATACATAACCTCAGAGGTACATGAATTACTGCATTATGATGGTTTAACTAATGTAAATATTTTTTTAGGAGAACTTGAAATAATTGTCCTAGAAGGATAGAGATTCCATGCCCTGGATCTCAAACTGCGCGCTACTCTCGCATGATGGTGGGAGACTCATAAAGAAAACATGGAAAATTGGGATGAATGCACACAGATGATGAGATTACATTTTCAATGTCCAACTATCAGAATGGAATAATTCTACTCTGGAAAGGATGATCCGTGCAGACATTTTGCTAAATGGAGTGAGTTATGGGGCATAGAACCAAGACTTGAATGGGTCGACATGTTCATTCATACATTTGGGAAGGTACCTACTGATTGGTATCTGGAGATAGATTTGTGTCGAGGTACTAGTGAACGGTATGCACTGATGGATAGTTTCATTCTAGAATTCAGATTTGAGAGTGGGTTTGTCAATATTGGTAAGGCATTGCATGATATTAAAGAAGTTATCTTTGACACAACAAAGCCAACATTAGAGCATGCTTCTCCGGCATGGGATGCACAAATGAAGGATATTGTTAATTTAATAAATATGACGGTTGAAGAAATGAATAATATCCAAGGAATATTATCATTCCAGAATCTGAGGGACAATGTGGTTGCTGGGCCCTCGATCGCTTCGCTAGATATCAAAAAACCTCTAAAGATTCGATAGGTAAATATCATATTTGAATAACAACCGAAGCTAGCAAATATTGGAGACTATTGGGATGATGACACAGTAGGAAAGGTTGTTGAGCTACTAATGGAGTATGAGGACTTATTCCCTACGAAGTTCTCAGAATTGAAAGGAATCATTTGGAGAGCTTGGAGTCGTGAATATCACTTTGAAACCTAATGCGCACTCGGTGAAGCATCGCCCATACATATTTAATCCAAATTAATATAAGCATAAGGTAAAGGAAGGTTTGGATAAGATGGTTGTTGCAGGAATCATAGAGCTGGTAGAGGAGTCTAATTGGTTAAGTCCCATGGTAGTGAAAAACAAGAAGACAAAAGGAGAAATAAAGAATTGTGTAGACATGCGCAAGTTGAATGATGCACGTGTGCATGATCCATTCCCCACTCTGTTATCTGATGAGATCCTAAACAATGTCAAAGGACAAGGAGCTTATTCATTCATAGATGGTTTTTTAGGGTATGATCAGATCAATATTGCGGCAGAATATCGCAGTAAGACTACCTTTGCAATGGAATGGGGATCTTTCTAGTTTTAAGTCATTCCCTTTGGCTTGAAGAATGTGCTTGCAATATTCTCACGCGTAGTTATAGCTACCTTCAAGGAGTTTATCCATAAGTTCTTAGAAGTATACTTTGATGATTGGACTATTTTTGGGCTATTGAAAAATCATGTCTCCAATCTTCGCTTAATTTTGGATACCTGTAGAAAGTATCAGATTTCATTGAACTTGAAGAAATGCATAATTTTTGTGCCATTAGGGATATTGTTGGGACATATTGTTTTCCAACAATGGTTGATGGTAGATTCTGCGAGGAATGCAGTAATTTTTAATACTGAGATACATGCGAATGTCAAACAACTACGCTCAATATTGGGGCACACTAGGTATTATCGAAAGTTCATTCAGGGATATGCGGTAATAACTGCACCCATGGAGAAGCTACTCAAGAAGGATGCAACATTCTGATGGGATTATGAATGTTAGAAAAGTTTTGAATTGTTGAAAGAAAAAATGGTCACAACGCCCATATTGATCTTCCCCAATTGGTCTAAGGTGTTTGATGTGCATGTTGATGCCTCCTGTATTGCGCTTAGAGCTATTTTAGCATAGCCAGGAGCTCGAGATATCGATTGCCCTATTGCCAATACTAGTTGGAAGCTCTCAATTTCAAAACAAGATTATTCAACCATAGAAAGAGAAGGATTAGCAATGGTCTATGCACTACAGAAATTCCCACCACTACCTGTTAAGAGGACATTTAAATATGTTTACTCATCACGCTGCTGTAAAGTACCTGGTCAATAAGCCTGTGTTGGGGGGGAAGATCTGGAGGTGGTTGTTACTATTCTAGGAGTATGAATTTAAGATCATTGTGAAACTAGGAAGACTAAATACTAGGCCATACAATATATCGTGCATTCATACTGGTGAGGAACCTATAGGCTTGGAGGATGGTTTACTAGATGCATAGTTATTTTAAATAAAGATAGTTGATGATAATTTCCTTGATATTATTTAGTTCTTGACTACTCGACGTGCACCTGAGGAATATACAGTACAAAAGAAGAAAGATCTTGTGGCACATGCGGCGTACTTCACTATTATTTTTGGTCATTTGTACAAGATGGGCATAGACAAAGTTCTGCGAATATATGTTTTGGAGTATGAAAGGCATGCAATCTTAGATGAAGCTCATGGATGGGTTGTCGGTGGTCACTATGCAGGGAAGGAAACCACGCAAAATATTTTGTGAGATGGGTTACGTTGGCCCACATTGCATAATGATGACTATGTACATTGTCGCGTATGCAATGTATGACAAAGGACCATAAATCCATCCCATAGAGATGAAATTCCCTTGCATCCACAGGTGGCACTACAAGAATTTGAGAAATGGGCCATAGACTTTTTCTGACCCATTAACCCTCCATGAAATAAGAGTGGTGTGTGTTACATAATCACTGCGACTCACTATGTAACCAGATGGGCTGAAGCTAAGCCCATGAAGGATTGTACTGCAGATAAAGTTGTGTACTTCATCTTCAAGAATATTGTGACCCGCTTTCGATGCCCTAAGATCCTAATAATTGATCAAGGTACACATTTTGTGAATGAGACCATTGAAGCATTTACATACGAACTCCATATTCATCATCATAAGCACACTTCCTATCACTCATAAGCGATTGGTGTGGTGGAAGCTTTCAACAAGATATTGGAGACTACGCTTACTAGAGTCTGCAATGCTAACCGGAATTATTGGGATGAGTATGTACTCGCAGTTCTCTGGGAATATCGAACCACATGTAAAAATTTGACTGGTAGGACACTGTTCAGGATGGTATATGGGAAGGAAGTTTTGTTGCCAATGGAATACATTGTTACGAATCTATGCATCACAACATTCACAAATATGGCAGAAGCAGATATTATGGAGGAACAGTTGTATCATTTCAAGCATATTTCTTTATTTCCAATTTCCTCTCGCAAGTTCAGAAGGCGTGTGAAAAAGCCTAGCATGATAGGCACATCAGGGAAAAGCCGTTTAAGGAAGATGATTTGGTCCTGTTGTATGGCATCAAGTTTGCGCGCCACCCAGGGAAGTTCAAAATGCATTAGCTAGGGCCATATATTGATAAGGAGTTCACTAATGGAGGTGTAGTGTGTCTGGCCACACTGAGTGGATAATATCTTCCCAGGTATGTCAATGGAAGCCGATTGAAGCCATATAGGGATGACCCTCTTCCTACACACACCAAATGACTATATGGTTAGAGTATTGTATATGCATAGAAGGGATAGTGGATACACAAAAAGGTGCAATGTGCACGTGGTAGCTGCGCGAGGAGGTTTACTGGGTCACGAAGGTGTCAAAATCTAGTCGTTGGAACAGTAAATCTAGAAAGACAGTTTTATTACCGTTTAAGGGAGCATCTAGGTTGCATTTAATGAGGGTATTTTTCCAGATTTGGAACCATTTTTTCATTTATGGAGACACATTAATGCATAATGGATCATTGAAGATGTGCCAAAACTATAAATATGACATAAGGGGTCGCAACAATTCCCTTTTCTTTATGTTTGAATTGTCTACCTTGGGCTCTCTGATTTCTACATCCTATTCATTGTCTATGTCTGGTATCCATCCGAGATTTGAGAAGGAGTTGCCCTGTAGGGGTCTTGGTTATGTTATCCTGCCAAGCACGATAGCTACGTGCCCTGAAGAGGATCTTGTTGTGCTGGTTGTTGATACACCTATGCCTGTGAAGAATAAGAAGGGCTAGACGTTGGGGACCCATAAATCCCCTAGAGAGAAGACTCTAGAGCCACGCTCCACTGCCACTGAGCACCAGAAGAGACCCATGGCAGAGCTTCCTCAGACCATTATGGAGGAGGAGCATGTGGTTGAATTGGCCCCATTCTCACGGTTTTTGACCTATGTCGCACCACGCAAGGCGCATGTCTAGGTCCTGAAGGATCTTGACAAGGTAAGGTCCTATATTAACATGCCCTTAATTCCTGAGAATTTTCCACTTGAAGGCGATATATTTGCTAAAGTGCCACAACTGAATATGGAGGGTTGGGACCCTGTTGATGTTGATATGTTTCCTGAGCTTGCACCTAAGCGCTATCTAGATCTCATGCCCTATGAGGGGGGCCTTGTGTGCATGGAGCCACAAACATGGGTGTTGGGCCTACACAAGGCAGGGCTTCTGAACTTATTGCAGGTCCCACAGTTCGGGTGAAACTCGATAAATGATATTTTTGTGCACCAATTTCTCACGCTAGTACATGATGAAGCCTTATGGTTGGGAGAGCGCATTGATGAACCCTTAGCTAAGATGAGCGGGGGGAGGTGAATTAGTTTAGTACATTCATGGAAATTAAACCTATTTTCTTTAAAATATTCAACAAATTCATTTTATGATCAGCTTAATACATAATGAATCAGCAAACTTAATGTGTGGGCAACAAGTAATAAGCATAATAAAAAAAACATCAACAAATAATCATCATGCACATAGACAACACTTATAAGTGGACACCCATAAGGGTGAAAACCACATCTTATTATTGTTCATTAGGGGAATTTTGAGGTCTATAAGGGTCCTCCTAAGTAAATTATAAAATAATAGTGGAAATAATAAAATAATATTTTATTACATCATCAAATATTAGAGGGGAAAAAGAAAAAACTACTCTTTCAACTCGTATTTTAAACTTATCTCCCAAATTTTTTACTCAAATTTCGAGCGGGAGTACTCATTTGATGCAAAATTTAATTCCTCATTCAATGAGTACCCATGTTGCATACTTTCGATGAACCCTTCTATATGAAAAATGAGAAATACATGAAAAAACATTATTGCAATCATGTGTTTTCATGTATTTCTCATTTTTCGTGAAGTAGGGTATGTTGTGGTGGATTCAACACATAGGTGTACGAAATCGCACGAGTTTAGAGAGTGTGGTCTACCCTCTAAACTATAGGTAATAGGCAGTATCTAAGGGGAGCTCGAAAGCATAAAACTTAAATGAAGTAATACACTAAAGTATGCTCTGTTAAAAAACTAAAACTAAAAACGCAAAAGAAGCTACATAGAGAGTTCCAAACAGTAACAAGGTAAACAAAGGCTCAATGGCCTCTTCTTATTGAATGCTTGGAATAAAAACAAATCTTACCCACTTGCCAAAGGGCCCATAGGCATTGGCTCTAGGTCCCGATGCAAGGATGTTTGTCCTTCAAGTTCTGCCTTCTAACGTAGTCTAACTCTCTCTCTCTCTGCTGCAATGGACTAAGATTGTTGGGTGGCCAACAATCGATTCCCCTCCTACTCCAACTCCTTGGATCACACACAATGCTAGTGTTGCTTGGGAAACTTTGGCCAGCATAACCTTGTGATCACCATTTGTTCATCTCTTGGTGGGTTTATATAGGTGAGCTTTCAAACCTCCTTCCCACCCTTGGTACATGATGGATGGTGACCCAAGGGAGGTGCATAATTCCATTATGTGCTGAAATATGATTTTGTGTGCTCACACAATGCCTAAGGAGGCGTTGGTGCTATCCTTAGGCAACTTTCACATAAGGAGAAATTGTCCTTTTCTTGCTTGTGGTCCCAAAAAGAAAATTTTTTCTACTTCCAGGAATCCGTGCTTATCGGGCTCCAATGTGTGCAAAAGGCACTCTTTTCGAAGGAAAACGCATGCATTTGAGCATTTATGACTAGTTCAAATTTTATTTTCTCAAAACCTTAGAGATTTTAAATACTTCTTGGTTCCATAATGTATCCTTGTCCTGTAAATCCTTAGGCTCGACATTACTTGATGTCGTTTTCTACTGTATGACCTTCCAGTGTTAACAGATGCCCCCTAATGTGTGAGGTCTAGGAAGAATTGTATAGCCGAAATACATTATAGTTTCTTTTATGTATTTTATGCAGAGAGAGAGAGAGAGAGAGAGAGAGAGGCCTGCGTGTAGAATAGACAACATCTTGCACCGGTTCCGAGATAACCATGGCCTAAGGGACCCCCTGCAAGCAGAAAAAATATATAACATATTTGCAAAATTTCAATGAGGTGGGCATGTCCCATGCTCGTGATGCTATGGCTAGTTAAACAAAACTGATAGAAACATGTGTTGTCTGTACCACTACTATGGTAGTGATATTGGTGGTTGTTGACGACGATTGTTGATGCCCTCAAGGGTGTTTTTTCTTTGACGATAGGTGGAATGTGGTACCCATATGCGTAATCTTGGTATGGCATATCACTGTGCAATGTATGCATATGTACTGGCTGGGACCTTCCCATGTAAGCATTGTTGTCATAGATGCTTATAAAGGCACGGGTCTTCGATAGATCTTGATAAAAGTGCAATGGTTGTAAGGTACGATACCATTGTGACATGAAAGCTTTTGCTGTGGTCGAATATCAAGAGGATCGATGTCATTTATGGACAATGATGTCTCCCATAGTGCCACCCGAGGAGACCCCTTTGCATGGGGAGGGGTCATCCAAGGTACCGCTTCCTTTTCGGAAAAGAGGTGTTGATGTCGACAAAAAGGAAGCCTTAACCGAACCATAATGGGTTTAACATAGGCATGTTGGTGACCGGTAGCTAGAAACGGATGATGGGGATTCAGTGGCCCGAGGTTGAAGTATATTTGAGCAGCTTGGAAAAATTCATAGGTATTTATGAAGGGAAAAGTCCCTGGAATCGGTAGGAGTTCCACGGCGGGTATGAATCGGCTATGATTGTCATAATGGTGCGTGCATGGGGGGTATGAAATACTTCGACCAAGGGAGATGAGGGACTACTACCATGGGAGGAAAAGTGCAATATGAGGGTGAAGAGGCGAATGGATTATTTGTGATCTTTGTACACTTAACCAAAGAATAAAATAATGGGGTTTGGTTTGTACAAAACACAGAAACGGGTACCCCAAAACATGAAAAGGGTCGCTCACTTGATGGTGTGAGGACGGTGTTTTGCTGGGGGTATGGGTCCCATTGGTTGGTCTCATGTGCAGTGTTGATGAAGCGGAAGATGTCACAGATGGGTTA
This sequence comes from Pinus albicaulis, assembly GCA_034641835.2. Taxonomy (NCBI): domain Eukaryota; kingdom Viridiplantae; phylum Streptophyta; class Pinopsida; order Pinales; family Pinaceae; genus Pinus; species Pinus albicaulis. Next base: position 1,501,415,230 of record CM076582.1, read on the forward strand.
ATGTTGATGGAGGTATGGTGGGCCAAATGCGGTGCACGGAGGTGCGCATTCATTCTGCTTGTACAACCCGATCGTCTGGGAATGGAGTTGGTTTAAATGGTGAAATTAACCTTATGCATGGTATATGGATGGGCATGAGGTGCTTCCCAAAATAAAAAATGGTATGGTCATGGCATCACTTGTGGGGTGATGTATGGTCTACTTGGGATGACGATCTCCATGGAGGGGAGGCTCTACCAACCATCGCGAACGTTTATCATATGCAGGGTGAGGTGATGATAAACGTGGTCGGGTATGAGGACCCTATGGTTTATTTCTGATGGAGAAATGATGTCAGTATATGCAAAGTTTTCTGGGACTCTATCATGTTGAGGGTAGAATGATAACTACTCTGGAATTTTTGGTGGTGGGTGTTATGAATGGTTTGCGGGTTCTTCCTGCAAAAAAAAAACTACCTCAAGTGAAAGCATCTTCTTTTCATTCAATATTATTGAAAAACATGAATCTTGGAAAGGAAGATGGGAGGGTGTGTTAGCACTCAAATCTACCTCAGGCTGAAATGAAGTAAAACTCAAGGCTACATCAAACCACGCTCAGCCTCGTAGCTAGCCTTACGAGGACAGGAGAGGGCTCTCTCCGTCAATCTCGAGAAAATAAGCAATAGGATGTGAGATGACTTACAATAAGAACTGATTTTAGGCTAGTAAAGAGATAGGTATGTTTGTTTTTTGGTTTTTGGGTTTTCGCTGGAGAAATGGGAAAACAGATTTTGGGACCGGGGATAAGGTCAGACCTTTGCAGATTTTGAGTTGGGGCGAGGTAGGTGAATGTCTTGATGCTTTTGATTGGATATATGGACAGATTAGACCGACGAGGAGCTGAAGAGGGCAAAGAAGAACTTGGATCCTCTCCAAACAGCTGAAAACATATAGAACTAACTGAATTCAAAGGCCAAGCACCGTAAACAATGGATTCAACCTTATTCACTCATTCAATTTAGTTCAGAAGCATATGAAAGGATGGCATACATTAAACATGAAGAAACTTACAGTAAACAAAGAAGAAACACCATCAAGAACAGAACACCACAAGGATCCCAACAAGTGCCGCAAAACCCCTGATCTTTCCTTAGCCAAAATATGAAAGTATGTACAATGATATCAAAAGTCTCCCAAGAGTCCAACCTGTAGAATGCCTCAGAAATTACAATATATAGATCACTCTAACACCTTTCCCCACCTCTAGGGGTCGAATTCCCTCTTCAGGGATCAGTTTCAACCAATTCTAATCATGGAACTACAATCTAGGCAGCTAACAACTTGCCTCTAAAAGAGTGGAAACCGATCCATTACATGATTTTTTACTCATTTGAGAGTGAATCTTCTAGAAGAGATAAAAATAAGCCAAAGTTACATGCCAAACATGAATTTACATCATAAAACCCAAAAATTCTATCCACAAGCAAAACTGGTCCATACTAGGCGAAAAACTGAGCTGGCAGCTAAAAATTCAGGAAAAATTTCAAGTGGGTCGCTCCTGAGCCGTGTGGGTCGCTCATGTTCCAGGCTGAATTTGAGGTACTTCCCGGCATCCAAATTGAGCTCATGATAGCTCGTTGGAAAGCCCTGGATGTCTACTTTCCAACCCAAGTGGAATTTCGGAATTTGGAGTTGATTTGACCCTTCAAAACCTCATTCTCCCAGAGGTACTCCCTGCTAGTGCAAAAGGTGGCAGCAAGGTGGTTTTCATGGTGTTTTTGAGCTTTTTGACCATCCAGATTTCGATGAAATGCTAAGTTGACTTCAGAGGATGCATAATTAACCATGAAAAATCCAAAAATGTAAAAATTTCCTCGAGCAAGTGTCCCAAAAAAAAGTGAGCGCATGAGCGCGCGACCCACGTAACTGCAAAACCTGTTTTTTTTTACCCAAAAATTTGAAAATGACAAAATTTTCTCCGAATTTGCTCAAATTCGGAGCGAAGACCCTCCATCATGTATCTTGCTCAGTAAATGAAGCCTCGGCCAAAATCCGGAGTGGATCAGGCCTTTTCCGCCATTTTAGTGCTTTCCTGGTGCATGCAACCCCTGTGGTGAAAACACTGTCTCGGTTGTATGATGTGTTGTTGTCAGTCATGATGTAGCAATGTGTATGTTCAACCTGTTGAAAATGAGAAATGGGATCTTGGTGTCTTTGTCTCCATCATGATCCTGTGAATGTACCTACGCTGAAGAAGAAGGCGAGACCCCTTCCACGCCATGTGGAGATAGTACTCGCGCTGCTGATGAAGTCAACGAGACCCCTTCCACCCCATGTGGAGATAGTACTCTTCGTGATGCTGCAAACAAAGCTCTGTGGCCTCTCTGATATGCTACCACTACTGGCGCACTGCTATGCTCCATCTTAGTACATCAACCTCAACGATTGAGTCACTGTCCGACTCCTGCTCATATTCTGACTCTATCTCTGACATGGCTGCGAACAAGATATGTGCAATATGTATACTGATAGAGATGCAGTGAAGGCAAAGTTATAATGTATGTTTCAAACACCCAACAAATATCCCCACCATCAAAACACCATAAGGAAACAAACCATGATAATATCTCTGTTTTAAATGGATTGGAAAAGAGGCACAATCTCTGTGTTTAAATGCAAGTGAAATTTTGATCAAAGGGAGCGAGCAACTTTCAAAATATTGAACAAATCTTATCAAAGGAGAGCATGGCATCAATAGAATGTGTTTGTCTATGAGTAATAACAACAAAGGTGTCAATGGGCAGTTTGGAACAAAGTCATGAGAATGTTTTTACATTGGGCAGTGAGACATAATACAACCACAGTCACCATGGAACAAAGGTTTTAAACATGGTATAATAATAGCAATGGTCACAATGGCATAATGGGCATGAGAACAATATGGTTTTGATATTATATGCAAGGCTGGATGTGTCACTGATATAAGATAGAAAGCAAACTCATGCAACCATTCATTTTCATTTTAAAACCCTGAAAACGATCATGCTATGACTGTGGGGTTTAAATCCTCCGTTTGAAACGTTTGAAACCACCAATGATGCCACCAATGCATTCAAAAACATCAAGCAATTGATAGAAACTTGTTTGAAGGCCAGTTGAAGCAATCCCAAACAAGACTGGGCGCTCAAAATGATTTTTTGGACCTCTGTTGATGAGTGGGTCGCTCTGCCCAGGTGGGTCGCTCCTGTGCAAATTTACACTATGAAAAATGCCCAGGTGGGTCGCTCCTGTTCCCTCTTGCCACATAGTGCATTTTGCAGAAAGATTTTGGAGGCCTTCCCGGTGTCCAAATCGGGCGTGTGATAGCTCGTTGGAAATCTATTGGATTATAATTTCCAAAACAAGTGGAATTATGCAATTTGGATTCCATTTACCCTGTCAAAAATCAAATTTCCCAACACTAGTCAAAATGAGCAGAATGAGGCTGCCTCAAGGCAGAGCGCTGTTGCAATCAACTTTGGAAGGTCTTTCTCAACTCCAAATTGAGATCATGATAGCTCATGGGAAATTTCTTTCTCTCTAGTTATCATTTGACTCATCAAGAAAGTCATTTGGCCAAACATGCTAGGAGAAAACTTGATTTTCCCAAGGTCACTTCAGAGGTGCATTCAATTCTCCTGAGGCAACGGAAGTTTTGACATTTCTCTAAAACCATGATACCTGTGTAAAAATTGAAGGAGGTTTTTCTTCCTTGGGATGTTTTGGACAAAAACCTCTCTCAGTTTTCCAAAATTCATCTTTGATTGCTATGAAACATCTTTTGAGTGAAACTTACCCCGATGTGTGAAACAAGGAATTTTGTCGAAATGAAGCGAAACGAAGGGGGTAAGGGGCTTCTAAATTCTTGGGGAAATTTTGGGAAGTAGGGAGGGATGTTAGGAAGCAGGGGGAAGTGGAATCACAGAGATTGAGTGAGGGTAAGGGGTCCAAAAGGGCAAAACACAGGCCTAGCCTAGGAAATTGCCAAGTTTTGGCTAGAAACTAGGGTTTGTGCAAAAATGAGGAATTTGGGGGATCTCAGTGATGGGAAGTGTTTAATTAGGTGAATTAATGATAGGGGAAGGTGTATGAACATCAGGATACAAGCTTTTCGATGATTTGACCATCCAAGAGAAATTACCTCCAAAACCCTAGGAGAGGGAAATGGACCTTACCTAGGCACAACTGAAGCATGAACAAGGTGTAAAATGACTCGATGGAGCTTGAAAAGATGATGACAACCCTTTGAATGATGGTACACTCAGCTGAATGGTGACATGGACTGACATTTGGAAAAATTTGAAAAGAGTGAAAACCAACCCTAGACCTAATGCCTAGTGATCAAATTTTGCTTGAAGACTCTTTGAAATGACAAAATTTGACTTTGACACTTTAAAATCACTTTGAAAGAGCATGTTTGATCACTGGAGGAAGGCTGCAAAAGCTGACTCTAACAGGGTGCATACTTGCTAGCGCTTGAAATTTTTTTCTTTAGAAAGCGAATGTAGGGCATCACTGTCATTCATCATGGTATACTCATTATGGTGCAACTTACGGTTTGCATAATGGACCTTCTGATCTCCTGTTATGGACATCCGAAGTTCTGGAAAAGGGTGATAAATAAGGGATTATGGCCCTAATCCTATTCATTTGTACTTCCTGAGTTTTGGGAGATCAGAGGTGATAGCAGAGCCTTTCTTGCCGTTGCGGTCAGCCTGTGTACCAGGGATTAGCAATATTATGCCGAGGTAACTCTCATGACGTCTTGCATTTTAATTTTTCCAGTTTGGTGATGTCGGGGGCTGTACAAATTAGGTTTGCACAGCCTCAAAGTGGATTTATTCCCTATATTGCACGAGCGATCTAGGAAAATAGGTGCCCCCCTTGCGCTTATTTCTCAGGTACAACCACATGAGGGCACGCTGTTCCTACCTCTTTTCGCTCAAGAGCGCACCTGTGAATGAAACAGGCGCACAAAGGCAATGTTTTTGAAAAAAACTTGGGTTTTTTGCTATACCTTATGATTTTTCTCCTTTGTACTGATGGGTGTCTGTTGCTTGGTGGGTTGGTGTGGAGAGAACGAGATTGGCCTGAAATCCGGACCGCTCTGGCTGCTGATGTTAGGTCCCTATATTACCAGTATATTCCCTTATTATTATTAGTGTAACCCCTTTATTGTTATTATTGTACCCTTGTAACCCCCATTTTATTATTATTGTGCCCTTAAATTATTATTGTTAGGTCAACTAGGATTACATTGTGGCCCACTAGGATTACATTATGGACCCATGGACTCCTATATATAGAAAGGAGGTTTTGTAAATTGTATCATCCAAGAATTGTTCATTTATGTAATGTATTGGAGGTTTCCCCCTCAAAGTGGTTCATTTCTAAGGCGTTGATATATCTTTTCTTCTATTTTTGGAGTTGGTTACACAACATTTGGTATCAGAGCTTTGGATTCTAGGGTTTCGCTGTTCCAAACAGGTCATCGTGGAATTTTCTCTATAACTTTGTTTCTACGAAGTTTCAAAAGCTGAAATTTTTAGGGTGCGAAGCTGAAATCCTAAGAAAGATCATCTGAAAATTACAGAGCTTGGTTCGCAATATTTTCGGAGATATGATCTGTGGAAGTTAGGTCATTTTTCAGGCTCCTAAACAGGTCATCATGGCATTTTCGCTATAACGTTTTTTCTACGAAGGTTCAGAATCTGAAATTTCTAGGGTGCAAAGCTGAAATCCTGAGGCAACTCGTTAAAAAAATTCAGAGCTTTATTCGCAAATTTTTTGGAGATATGATCTGTGGAAGGTGGTGCTTTTTCAGGCTCCCGAATTTCATCTGAAAGAGGTGATCGTGGGAAAAGTTCAATAACTCTCTCTCTGAGCATAGGATTGGAGTGCCATAAAAATTGGTCACAATTACACGGACTTTAGTTTCTTGGATATCAATTTCAGAGGCGAAGGACGAAAGAGTGACACGTGGCAAGTCATACAATTTCGCTCTACTGAACCAGTCCATAATTAGGTCATTGTGGGAGATTGGACATAACTTTGTCTTGCAGAATCCAAATCAGGTCAGACCTGTGGAATTAAAAAGAGACTTCATAGGGCTACTTCAGTGCTGAATTTTAGGTATTGAAGAGCTACAATCACAGAGATAATCAAATTTCAATATTGAGCTCCTCAAAAGCAAGAAAAAGGTGTGTATTTTTTTCCGAATTGCATAAGTCTTGTTGAAAAATCAATTTGAATTGATTCCAAGGGCATATTGTAGAATAGATATCAGTATTGGGTTCTAAAAAATTCCTCGTAAAAATAATTCAACACCCATTAATCCTTCAGAAGGCTCTACTATGACTCATGAAGATGAAGAGTTTCAACATGATCTATCAAAATTACAAGAGCAAGTGCACCAAATTTCACTCTCGCAAAGAGAAGCAAAAAATGAAATGGAAGTTTTGAAGAAAGGCATGGAAGCAAAGATGGATGGTGTGAAGAATAATGTGGATGGTTTGAAGAAATATGTGGAATCTAAGATAGATGACATGGAAGCTGGCATGGAATCTAAAATGGAAAACATGAAGAATGATCTAAAAGCAGACATAGAAGGTTTGACAAAGTTGATACAAGAAATGTTTCCTAATGGTGAAAAGATAGTAGAGGAAACTCATGATGAGAACAAAATAAATTTTAATCGTGATTTCATAAACTCTAATTTTGGCGGGAAGAACCACCATATTCCAAAAATGGATATGAGGAAGTTTGATGGAAAGGATCCTGTAACATGGATACTACAGATGGAGCAATATTTTGATCTCCATAATGTGAAAAACACACAAAAGGTACGCATTGCAACTGTACATTTAGAACAAAATTCATTTGTATGGTATCGATGGATTTGCTCCCGTAAAAAAATTGTCACTTGGTAAATTTTTACGGAGGAAATGATAGCACATTATGAGGATACAAAGAGCAACACCTTTAGCCAATTGATAAATCTCAAACAAAAGGGTTTAGTGGGGGAGCACATTGAGGACTTCCAAAAATTGAATATAAGGGTAACTGATATTCCAGAGGAACACAGGATTGATCTCTTTATAGGCACTTTAAAGGATAACATCCAACATGACGTTCGCGTTTTGGAACCTGATTCATTGGAGAAGGCATTCAAGTTGGCAAGAAAAATTGAATGTAAAATTATGGCGACAAGGAAGCCTACCACTCACTTCTATAAAGAAGGAAGTGTTTCTACGCCTAGATTTCCACAACCTACAAGGTTGACACCACAAAAATTGGAATAAAAAAGAGAAAAAGGGCTTTGCTACAGTTGTGATAGCAAATACACTAAAGGTCATAAGTGTGCTGAGAAGAAATTATTTTACATAGATTGTGAAGAGGAAGAAGAAAATGAACAAGAAGAGGATATACACCAGGAACCAGCCCCAGAAGAGGAAGAAATGAATCCAACCATATCGTGTAATGCACTCGCAGGAATTACCACTCCTCAAACTCTCAAGATAAAAGGACAAATCAAGAAGAGAAAGGTAATAGTGTTGATTGATTCAGGTAGCACCCATAATTTTATTCATTGTAAGGTAGCCAAGGAATTAAATTGTTTCCTATACCCAGCACCAGAATGTCAAGTGATGGTGGCAAATGGAGGAACTATAAATTTCTCTGGAAAATGCCATAATATCAAGCTAACCATGGGGGAATATGTATTTACTAGTCCAATGCTTTCCATTCCTATGAGAGGTGTTGATGTTGTACTAGGAGTACAATGGTTACAATCTTTGGGGACGGTAGCTTTTAATTTTCAAGAACTTTTCTTGAAATTTTTTTCAGAAGGAAAGGAAGTCGAATTACGGGGTATTGCGGGGAAGCCGAGAAAGATAATAAGCTCTAATGTCATGACAAAGCTTCTAAAGAAATAACAACGAGGTGTAATTGCACAATTATGCTCACTAGAAGTTCCAACATCAAAATCATCTATTTCTGCAGATCTCCAACAAGTCTTGGACAATCATTCCAAGGTGTTTGCAACTCCCAAAGGACTCCCACCTATTCGTGATCATGATCATGCTATTCATTTGATTCCAGGAAGTGTTCCTCCAAACATCAGGCCTTATAGATATCCTTACTTCCAAAAGAGTTAAATTGAACGTATGATTGCAGAAATGTTAGAGGCGGGTATAATTCAACCTAGTCAAAGTTCTTTCTCTGCTCCTGTAGTTTTGGTACACAAGAAGGATGGATCATGGCGAATGTGTCCGGATTATAGGGAGCTCACTAAGCTCACCATTAAAGACAAATTTCCCATTCCTGTGATTGATGAATTATTGGATGAATTACATGGAGCAATTTATTTTACCAAGTTGGATCTTCGTTCAGGATATCATCAAATTAGAATGAAGATCGAAGATATTCCAAAAAAAACATTTCGAACTCATGAGGGTCATTATGAATTTTTGGTCATGCCTTTTGGCCTTACCAATGCACCTTCTACATTTCAAGGGTTGATGAATTCCATTTTCAAACCCTTCCTTAGAAAATTTGTGCTGGTATTTTTCGATGATATACTAATCTATAGCAGGTCTTGGAAGGATCATGTTGAACATGTTGACAGGGTGCTCAAACTATTGCAGGAGAAACAATTATATGAAAAAATATCCAAATGTTTCTTTGGAGTACAAGAGGTGGAATATCTGGGTCATATTGTATCTCATGAGGGTGTTAAAGTAGACCCTAACAAAATTAAAGCCATTAAGGAATAGAAAGTCCCCACAACCATAAAGCAGTTGCGAGGATTTCTCGGGTTAACAGGGTATTATCGCAAGTTTGTTAAGAATTATGGGAGAATAGCAGCACCTCTAACAACATTATTGAAGAAAGATGCATTTTCATGGACTCCTTAAGCAACTAAGGCCTTTGAACGTCTTAAAGAGGCAATGTGCCTAGCACCGGTCTTAGCTACGCCAGACTTCACGAAAACCTTTATTGTGGAATGTGATGCCTCAGGAAATGGAATTGGTGCGGTTTTAATCCAAGAAGGAAGACCCATTGCTTTTGAAAGTCGTCCAATCAAAGGAAATTATTTACAGAAACCTATTTATGAGAAGGAAATGTTAGCAATACCGCATGCACTAAAGAAATGGCGAACTTACCTAATGGGAAGACACTTCAAGGTAAAAACCGATCATGATAGTCTTAAACACTTTTTGGAACAAAGACTATCATCAGAAGAGCAGCAAAAATGGGTCACAAAGATGTTGGGTTATGACTTTGAAATAATCTACAAAAAAGGAAAGCTTAATGTTGTTGCAGATGCACTCTCAAGAAAGAATGAAGAGGTGGAAGCATTGCTTTGTGCCATTTCTATTATCCAACCAAATTGGATAACCGAAGCAAGAGAGGAATGGAAGAAGGACAAAGATGTATGGACACTCATTCAAAAGTTGCAGCAAGATCCTAGTACATCTAATACATTTAGTTGGAAAAATGATTCCTTATGGTACAAAGATCGCTTATATCTTTGTAAGAATTCCCAACTAAAACAAAATATTCTTCTAGAATTGAACACTTCTCCTTTAGGAGGACACAGGATTTTTAATAACTTACCATAGGGTGAAGAATTTTTTTTTTTGGGATGGCCTTAAATCTAATATTCAAAATTTTGTGGCGGAATGTTTGGTTTTCCAACAGAATAAAGTTGAGACAATTAAGACCCCGGGACTTCTACAACCTTTATCCATTCCAAGTCAACATTGGGAGGAGATTTCAGTGGATTTTATCACAGGTTTACCTAAGTCCGAAGGAAAGAGTGCCATCATGGTGGTAGTTGATAGACTTACCAAGTATGCACACTTTTGTGCATTATCCCATTGATTTAAAGCAAGTACAGTTGCTACTACATTTATGGACAGAATTCAAAAGCTACATGGAAGCCCAAGGGTTATTGTAAGTGACAGATATCCCATTTTTACTGGAAATTTTTGAACAGAGTTATTTTCTTGTTTGGGTACTCAATTAGCTCATAGCTCATCTTATCATCCTCAATCTGATGGTCAAACTGAGATATTAAATAAATTTTTGGAAGGATATCTTCGTTGTTTTGTATCTGATAAACAAGTACAATGGTTCAAGTTGTTACCTCTAGCTGAATGGTGGTATAACACTTCCTTCCATACTACAGCAAAGATGACCCCATTTATGGCACTTTATAGATATCATCCACCATCTATCACATCATCTTTAAGGGAAAATTCGAAGGTTCAAGCAGTGGAAGATCACATCAGGCATCAGCAAGAATTTCTCCAACTCTTAAAGGATAACCTAAATTTGGCAAAAAATTGAATGAAACAACAGGCAGATCAACATCGCAGCGAGAGAAGTTTTGATGTAGGAGATTGGGTATTTTTACGGCTACAACCATACAAACAAATGTCCCTCAAGAAAGCTAAGAAGGATAATAAATTATCGCCAAATTAATATGGTCCTTACAAGGCATTGAAAAAGATTGGTACTATGGCATACAAATTAGAGCTTCCTGCTTCTTCACGAGTGCATCCATTTTTCCATGTTTCATGCTTAAAAGAGGTTATAGGTGAAAATCTTCCAGTTCAAACAATATTGCCAGAACTTGATGAGGAAGGAAAAGTCATATTGGAAACTTAAGTGGTCATGGAAACAAGAACTCGATAGCTATGGAATCGATCAATTTCAGAGTATCTCGTCAAGTGGAAGAACTTACCCACTGAAGATTCTACATGGGAGGATGAGAAGTTTATACAGAAGCACCCAGAGCTACTCAAGCGTTGAGGAGAACACTTTTTTGAAGGAGAGGGGCATGTTAGGTCCCTATATTACCAGTATATTCCCTTATTGTTATTAGTGTAACCCTTTTATTTTTATTATTGTACCCTTGTAACCCCCATTTTTTTATTATTGTGCCCTTAAATTATTATTTTTAGGTCAGCTAGGATTACATTGTGGCCCACTAGGATTACATTATGGCCCCATGGACTCCTATATATAGAAAGGAGGTTTTGTAAATTGTATCATCCAAGAATTTTTTATTTATGTAATGTATTGGAGGTTGCCCCCTCGAAGTGGCTCATTGCTAAGGCGTTGATATCTCTTTTATTCTATTTTTGGAGCTAGTTACACAACAGCTAATGCTGGGGCGCACCGTCAGTTGGCCACATGGGGCCTCCTGAAGTTTGCTGAAAATGATTTCCTTCGATCAGAGGACCGTTTTTTACGTTATATCGTACAGCATTGGCGCAGGAGGCGCAAAATGTTTGTCCTGAGGGGGACGGACCTGATTATCTGTTCGAAGACGAATATTTACTTTGTGACCAGATTAATGCCTCAGGGAGAGGCGCTGAGGTATCCACTTCCTGCTGGACGAGTGAACATGGACAGGTTCCAGAGGAGTCATTGCAGTGGTACGCCTCTTACTAAGGGGTGAATCAATATCGCCTCAGTGACAGATGTGGCCGAGCGGTGTGCTATGTCCATTATTGTGTGACTGGTGGGGTCGTTTGCGCCTCATCAGGCATCGGGCCCACAGGTGGGGGTTTTACGCCATTTGAGGAATGGGCATTTCTTTGATTTTTCCTGCTTCTACTTTGATGTTATGGTGTTGCAACCGAACCGGGTCCAGTGTGGATCCAAATCATTTGTGTACGCCAACATTTTTTTCAGCATCATGTACGAGAGGGTCATTTTGCTGAGGCTCGTGGTGGCTGTGCCTATTGGGGGGCCGAGGGAGCCACCCATGAGGTGGTGGGGTGGTGGGTCGTTATTGGAACAACATGACGGAGGCCTGGTTTGAGGCCAATCCGCAGATGTTTTTTCCATAGCCTTACGCGGGGATGGATTTTCAGGGTGATCCAGATATTGGTCTCCCTTTTTTTTATGTTTAGGGTCCTCCAAGTATGTGTTATATTTTTTCATTTACTCAAGTTTTTGTGTAATTGAGTGTTTTTCATTGAAACTGACATTATTTTGGTTACTCGTGAAGATGTTGGTGAGGTGGGACGCCCAGTGGCCCAACTGGTGGGTCACAATCCTCTACCACGATCGCCTGGTGGTCGAGGGGGGGGGGTGCCATAGGTGGACCGGGCGGGGGTGCCGATAGACCTGGAGGGGATGGTGTTGGTCCTTCCAGTGAGGGTAGCAGCACAGGTGCAACTTAGGTAGTGGCTGAGAGAGCTAGTGTAGATGCGTCTTAGGCGTACATCGCAACACTTATAGCTCAGGTAGAGGCTCTAGAGGACTTCCAGAATTCGAGTGGACCATTTGATCCATGGGATGCCTGCTCGAGGTCTTATGGATTACTTCGAGGAGATATGGCTAGAGACAGTGATGGCCCGTGAGAGGGCCTACTGGTCTACTCTACGACAGGTAGCTATCGCATTGGTGACAGCAGCTCCAGTGGTGGTACCAAGAGTAGTGGTGTGCCCAGGTGCTCCTCTTGAGGGGGCACCCCCCTAGAGTAGATTTGTACATAGGGAAAGCACCCATTATGAGGATGCTTCCTTCATTTTTGATGACCTCTGTATTTTTGGGCTGGCCAATGGGCCAATGATACTATTTTTGTACTCTGATACACATTTTTTTTGATATATATATATGAGAGATATTTTTTGCGGCTCTACATGGTGTGGTGTCTATTTCGGTTTATGCATTTTGTGTTATGCTGATGGATATAAATGTTTTGGCTTTTATGTGTGGTGGTTTGCTCGCAATGCATTCCAATCTAGGCTATTGTTAACTATTCGATCAGCTGTTTGGTTTTGATTCCTTGATACATGTGAGAATGTAATATAATCAAATTGTCTGCTTAATCTTCTGGCACACAAATATTTTATAAATAGGTTTGCATCTCTGGTTTCAAATGTTTGGTTTAACTGCAAGACTACTAAATGGGAATCTAGGTACACATGCATATTGTGGATGCCCTGGTGGAGGGCCTCGCACATAAGTCCGATAACGGCATCATATTCTTCCTGATTATTGGTTGCTGAACTAATGCACACGCTGTTTGAACACAGTGGCGATCGGTCAGGGTAGTAGATGACCCAGGTGGCTGCAGCTAAGTTTTGAGACCATCGCGATGCTCCATCAGCAAATCCAAAATAAGGTTCAAGTTGGTGATCCATGGTGATATTTTGAGCGTGCTTAGGATTTTTTGGGTAAAAAATATGTTGCTTTTGGGGTTTTTTGTGTACTCTAACGCTAGGGGATAAGGGCTACAGGGGCCCTTATGGGTAGAATTTCTTGAGGTAAAGGCTGTTGACGGGGTTAGTGAGCTAGGTCTCATCCAGTTCCATCAAGATCTATGCCCCCTGCCGGAGGCAACATTTGATGATATAGGGCCCTTTCCACAGGGTTTCGAACTTTCCTGGCCCTAAGGCTTATTTTGTGACATCATAGTGAAGGACTAGCTCTCCTTCAGTAAATGAGCGAGGGGTGATGTGGCGGTCGAATGATGCTTTTACCCTTTTCTTATGGGCCTCATTGTGTTGCAGTGATTGTCGCCTGTTTTCATCGACTAGCTCTAGTTGTACTAGGAATTTCTCTAGAGGTTGGGTGTCATCAAGGATTTCGATGGCTGTATGTAAGTTTGGGATCTCGCGGAAATCAATGTAAGGGTGTAAGGTGTCATGGTTTTTTGTGATAGGAATAAAGCCGAATTCATGTGATGGTGGAGTTGTTGAAATCCTATTTTGGGCATGTGATGACACAAGTCGTATGTGATGAGTTGTGTTGTTGGCATGCGGCGGGGGAAGTATCTCCGCAATGGGGTCCTAAGTGAGCCAATAGTTGGCCTTCCTGCTAGGCTAGAAAACTCCCAGTAAATGTAAGTTGACATTATCATAGAGATGTCTAAACATTTGTAGCAACGGACATCCCTGTGGTGGGTGATTATGAATGGTGCAAATGGTGCAAGGTATCACAGCGCTGACAGAGTAGATAGTGTGAGAATCTACACTACTCGATGTTCCAGATGTGGACACTTGGAAAGGGTCTGTTGCGGACCAGGTTGTCTTCTGTTTCCATTTTTGCGTCGTGGGTTGAAACTTGCCTCCCTTTTTGGTAGGTGGCTGACTTAATGCTGCTCTAGCTGCTCTCAGCTTGGGGAGATGTGTGCACTTAAATGTATGATGAAAGTGTGAGCAAATTTGACAGTAAGTGCATGTGATCTTCTCTTGATTAGAGAGAATCTTTTGGGTGAGAGGCGAGATTATACGGAGACTATTTGCAAGGGGTTTGAGTTCTCTGCATTGGTTGATTCGGTGATCGTTTAGATCACATATGCCACATGTTATTCTAGGTTGGGCCTGGGGTTTCCGTGATTGGTGTGTGGTCTTATCCGACTTATAACACCATCGTGGTGGTGGGGACATTGAGCCAGCAACATATATTTTATGCCATTCCTGGAGGTCACTCGTCCTTTTTTTCTACGACATTAATCATGTCGATAGTGGGACAGATCCGTGAGACGTAAGTACAATGTCGATCATAATTATTACCCTGACATATTAGGAAAAATTTCTGTGATATGGGTCTCCCATCATGCGTGGTCTGAGGTCGGGCGGGGTACCATCTTCGGTATGCTGCTAAGTAAGGGCAATGGACTATTATATGGTCCGTCTTCTTGCATAACGTGCATGCGGGTGGGTTTTTTGAAGTGCCTGTTGGGGTAACTATGGGTTTCCCATTAGGTCATTCTTCGGCTGTCAAGAACATGATAGACCCGCTCATATCCTTTGCTTGGGTCATGGAGCTACCGATAGATTCAACATCCATATCGTCTTCTTGGGAGAGACGAACTATGGTTGAGCGAAGGCTAGCAAGGGCTAGTCGAAATCGAGGTATGTAGTGACAATCCTCTAATAAGCGATTCTCGGTGCATAATGGGCATGTGAATTGTGTTGCCCGTAGTCCGATGTAGTAGACCCTTTCAATTGGATACCATCTATGAATGAGTTCCAATGCGGCACACTCTTCGAGGTAGTGGCCACGTTCATCATATAGCATGCAACGTATAATGGGCATTACTGGGGGGTGCTGAACGTATCGATGCTCCTCTCGTAAGTACAATATGGTGCACGGCTCATCATTAATAGACTGGATGGAGGGATCCTCTTGATAGGATTGCTCGATCGCATGTAAGGCGTCCCTATACCGTGGTATTTTCTTGAAAATGGTGGGTATAATTCCCATAGGTGTTACAGAGAGTGCATGCATGATTGGTATGCAATGGTTTGCCTGTGCTTTTGGTGGCAAGTTCCTTTTTATGGGAATGCCATTTTGAGGAGCCTGCGTCGTAGCCGACGAGTGGTTTTAACTCGTCCAACTCCGGGCATACATGAGTAGGGTGTCCTGTGAAATCACATATAGCGCAGGCTGATGACTCCCGCTGTATGGTGGGGGTCACCACTTTCTTTCCTTTCTTGGTGATTTTCTTTATTGTGGTTGTCGGTTTCGCAGTGGGGATTTCCCTTGTGGGGGCAGTTTGGGCTACTACTTGTGTAGGTTGGGGCTCCTTAGGACCGGTGGGCTGTAACCCAAATGCAGTAACGTTGGTAGATGGTGTTTCTGGAGGGGGAATGAGATACCACACTAGGAATGCCAATGATATGTTGGGTAGTACCAGTGTTACCAAGACCTGCTGGGAGGTAAAGCCAGGAGGTGGGTATAGGAAAGGAGTTTGGGAGGCGGCATAGACTAGGGAGGCTGCAGTAGCTGGGTCCTCAGTGTCGTTACTGCTTGAGTCCATGTCTTGAATAACCTTAGTGCTTGATGTCGATATCATGGATACCGGGGTTGCTGTGGCATTAGGCGATACCTCAGGGATAATAGGAGGATCTCCCAGGAATGATCCTAGGATGGACGGCGGTTTGAATTGGCTAGGGCCATATTCTTGATACCATAAAATAGCATCAGTGGCTATGTCTACATAGGGTAGAACCATATCTATTTTGGTCAAAGGATGCTTTTCAGTGTGCGTCAACTGGTCTACTGTAATGATTCGATCCTCGTGGGGGAACATCATGATGCGGAAAACAGAGGATGCTATGGCAGACATGGCATACATATAACTCTGCCCAAGGAGTATATTGTAATCCAAGTGAGCATCCAAGACTTCAATGTCTATGTGAACCGTTTTTCCGGCTAAGTAGACCAGTACATTTTGGAAGAGGCCGACGGGGGTCGAGGGACGACTATCATATGCTCTAAGAGTGATGACAAAAGGCTTGAGTTCTGGGGCTCATAACTTCTGCCATACATTCTTTAACATGATGTATGTGGATGCACCCTCGTCAATGACACATCGGGGCGAAAATGTGAAGTTGGGTTACACTTTTTGCCCTTTTTTGAGAAAAAACTTTCATTTTTTTCGGTTCTTCAACTTTCTGCAAACTATAACAATTTTTCTGTTTAGAATTTCATTTTGCGATAAAAATAAAAGTTGTCAAAAATTTTGTTAGCATTCTATTACATATTTTTTGAAAATTTTTTATGCAGATTTGATATGTCAACTTAGCGTTTCTTTGAGTGTGTGTTTCTTAACAATCAAAGGATTCATGAGAAGTCATGTTAATACGTAATGTTGTATTCTTTGAAAATTTGTGTTTTTGAGAAAACAAAATGTGTTACAACAATCTAGACAGAGTCTACTTCGGTTTCGTCATATTTACAAAGCCAATGGATGCATATCATAATTACTAGAATTTTTTGAACTAGTCCAATATGAAAAAACTGCATATTTTGGATATGTTTCACAACACAACAAATTTATTAACATATAAGTTATAAACTAAAAATCTAAAAGCTACCCATTAGAGATGACGAACCAATGTAATGCCCCATAATTTTTTCAATTGTTTTTACAATGTATTTTGGGAGATACAGAATTTTGATTTCACTGAATCACAATGACCCTCAGAAATTGGTTGCACATATTTTATTAGAAAATTAATTAAAATTAGTAAATGTTTATGAAATTCCATAAAAGTTATATTTCCTGAAAGTAGATTCAATTCTGAAAATTTTTGTCTTGGTTCCGACAGTTAATTCAGAATGTTTCATAGAGTTAAATCAGTCCAAAGTTGCCGAAACGTCAAGCTTCGTAACTGGTGACACGTTAGTTCGGCCGAACTTTGATTAAAAGTTCGACCGAACTATTTTTTGCGCCGACGGCCTATTAATTCTAACGACTTAATAGTTCGGCTGAACTTTAATCTAATTTTTCGTCGGCCGGAAAATTTCACGGCGCCCCTCCTAAAACACATTTCGCGACATAAATTGCTGCGAAATCATTCATAATTTTCGCACATTTCGCACATTTGATCTGATTTTATAAACGTCTTGGTTTGGGTTTAAAAACTTTTCTTGGAGGTTTGAGTTTAAGGGCATTTCTTGGAGGTGGACCAATTTTGCAAAGAATTGTTTTCGATTTAAGGGCTTTTCTTGGAGGACATTTCTTTGAGACGATTTGATTTTTGAAAAAATTGTTTTGGGTTTAAAGAATTTTCTTGGACGTACATTCAAAAGACATTTCTTGGAGGTATGTGATACATTTTTTTGGATGTTTTTTGTTCATTTTTTTTTAAAGTATGGATTTGTGCTTAATTTCGAATTCTTGGAGACGGTCTGATTTTGCAAAGAATTGTTTTGGGTTTAAAGACTTTTCTTGGAGGCAGCCTGATTTTGCAAAGAATTGTTTTGGGTTTAAGGAATTTTCTTGGACGTACATTCAAAGGACATTTCTTGGAGGTATGTAATACATTTTTTTGGATGTTTTTTGTGCTTCATTTTTTTTGAAAGTATGGAGTTGGGCTTAATTTCGAAAAGACATTTTCTGGAAGTATTTTTTGAAGTATTTTTTAAAGTGACATTTTTTTTTTTTTAAGTTGGAGGCATTTTTTGAAGTGACATTTTTTAGAGTACGTGTTTTGAGTTGAAGTAAATATTTTGAGCTTCGTTTCATTTTTATAAGACATTTTTTTCTCGAATTTTTTAAAGTAAGTGTTTTGGATTGGAGTATGTATTTTTTGCAAAAAATTTAAAATGATTTTTTTTTAAAATTAAATCTTTTGTGATGCTTTTTCTAATTGAGTTATTGTCTAATTTTTTGAACTTCATACTCTATTATCATGGGAAATCGAAGGACTTGTGCGAGAAAATATGATCGAAAAAGAGACCCTGAGGAACGTAGAGAAGAGACGAGACAATCTCGCAAAAGAAAGATAGAAGCCCTTTCAAATATTGAAGGGGAAAATCAACCTCAAGCAAAAATTGAAGCAGGTATGTAAATGTAAATATTATGATCTATTGATATATTTAAAATTTTCCTAGTGTAAAATGTGAAGCTTAATTTTTATTTGATGAACTAATTTGAATTTAAATATTTTGTTTAATGTAAATAGACAAAGATATTCCTCAAAACATTGATGATGAGATACAAAATTTTGAAAGAGAAAGTGAATGAGATATTGAACCAATGATTGAAAATGGTGAAAATATTGAAAGAAATTCAAATGAAGAAATTGAATCACACGGTATATATATATATATATATATATATATATATATATATATATTGAACACATGCATGTATTATTGAATTTATATATATATATATATATATATATTGAACACATGCACATATTATTGAAATTATACATATATTTATTAATTTAGTTATTTATTGTTCATATGTAAACTTATTATGTACTATTTTTTCGAATATGTACAGATGAAATTAGTGTCGATGATGAGATGTTAGAAAATGTTGACACTCACACATATGGAGATAAAAAACCTGACCATGTTATACGATATCGTGTTAACTGCATTTTTGATAAGTATTTCTTAAATGAGCGGGTGATAGTTCGAGCTCAAATGTTGAAAGGTCTCCTATCATTAAGGAAATTAAAAGAAGCTACGACAATACTGGGTATTCGAAAATCAACCAAAGATAAAAAAATGGAGGATGTGATACAAAATATAAGTAGTGCTATAAATTCAATTAGGAGAGCTAGAGAGAAAACTGTTTCAATTGTACGTAGAGGAATACATATGGCAATGGTTTCATCAAGTACTAAAAAGAATCGTTTGGTAACATCTATGGCACGAGCATTAGGAACCTCGCGAAAAAATTTGCACAAACATCGGAAATTTTGGCCGCAATTAGATGCAAATGATGAACTCACTTGTTGGAGAGCTATTTGTAGGCAACCATACATAGATATACTTGGAGAAAATGTTAAAGAAATAATATATGAATATTGGAAGAACAATTTGCATGCTTCGCCAACTGCAAGGCATGTGATACGAAGAAGAATAGCACAAAATCAGTACAAATAACATGAAAAATATTTCTTGGAAACCAGTCAGATAGAGTTATTCAACAAGATCAAAGAAGAGAATTATCAAATTCATGTTTCAATCAGTGCTTTTGTTCAACAAAAACCATTTTATGTAAAACCTATCACCGTACGCAACACTTGTTGTTGTCATTATCATGTGGAATTTGAGTTATATTATGACACATTTCTTGATTTTGGTAGAACATTATGGAAGGATTCACCTCCTCCTTCCACTATCCGTGATTTCATATCTCAAATTCTATGTGAAAGAGAAAGCGATGAAATATTTTACAAAAAGAAATGTGTCGGTGGTAAAAAATGCAATGATTGTGGAAATTTGACTAAATTTCAAAACAAATATCATCCTGATATAAATTATCAATCATTTTCCAACATAAAAGTGAAATGGAAGAAATATGAATATATCGATAAATCGATTCAAGGTGCAAATAGTGTTAAAATAATTGAATTACTAGAAGACAAAAATTTTGTGATAGACTTTTTAAGAAAGTTTGAGGCAAAATTTACAAATACACCAAGCATTCCCATAGAGCTCGATGGCAAGACTTGCAATTCAAAAAATCTAGTGAATTTTTTCCACCAGGGACCATTTTGTTAGTGATTGATTTCGTAGAAAACTACACATTTGTTCCACAAAAAGAAATTCAGAGTGAATACTATCATTCTGACCAAGTCTCCATGCTTGTCCATATTCTATATAGACATGCTGAACAAAACGTCGATCATATATAAATCACGAGTGAAAATCAACATATCATTAAAGAATATCACTTTTATATCAGTGACGATCATACACATGATACATATTTTGTACAACATTGTTTTGGAAAAATTTATGATTCCTTGAAAAATCGTGGAATAACATTCAATGAACATTGGATATGGTCAGACAGATGCGCAGGTCAATTCAAATATGCACGATCATTCTTTTGGTCGTGTTGTATTCATAAGAAAACCTACATTAAACATTGTTGGAATTTCTTTGAGACTGGCCATGGAAAAGGAGAACATGACGGTGCAGGAGCATGCATAAAACGAGCACTTTGAAGATATCAAATGAACCCCTCTGCAAGCCAAATTTTGAATACTAAAGAAGTTGTTCAATGGTGCATCGTTGCTCTAAGCCATGAGACTAACCCATCAAGGGAAGTGCGAAGGTACATTCAATTTAATTTTTATTGGAAATCTAATTTTAAACATTGTACATTTATCGTGCAAAGATTATCTTTGATTGTATTTTGATATCATATTTACAAATTCTTCTTTTAATTTTCCATATAAAGGTTTTCCTGGCATATTGGGATCGAAGACGTAGATAGATCAATTGGAAATGACGTTGAAACAATAAAAGGGACTCGAAAATTGCATTCAACTAAAACAAAGTCGTCCAAAAATGTGTTTGTATTAGATAAAAGAAAATATTCTTGTTTTTGTGATGTTTTCATAGACAACACAAAATCCAATGACGTTTGTGAAAACAAAATATATGTAAAAGATTGGAAACATACAGAGCTAAATACAAAAGGAAAAATGTCTGTTGCAATGTTTGAAGAAATGCAATCAGAGGAAACTACAATATCATCTGATGGTGATCGAGTTTCTGATCTTGTTAGAGAAGGTAACATTTGAATTTCTTTCTAATGATTTAAAGATCTAGAAATAAATTTAAATATGTATAATTTTGTTAAGTTTTTTTTATTGTGCAAAGATGTTTTTGCTGTAATTGCACCTATTGACAACGATGAAAATGTTAAGTATTATTTTATGCATTGCACTGAACGAAAAATGAAAGTATTACAAAACTATAATGATCACGGATTTCAATATGACATAGGATCTATTATACTGAAAGGTTATTTTTTCAGACAAATAATCAAAGTGGGGACTTTGTTTACTTTGATGACTATGAACCTGATTCCATAAGTTGTCAATATAGTCACTTGGTGTGTGCAGCATGCATAAAGTTGATAGAGGTTCAATCAAAGAAAAAAATGAAAGTTAAGAAATGGAAAATGTCAAAATCCGATCATGAATGGATTATTGAAGATGTCATTCCATTGGAATTTTTTTGATTTAATTACCCAACAATTTATTCTCTTTGGATTAAATATGTTTTATAACTTCCAGTACTCAACTAAAAATTGAGTTGCTTATGTTATTTGTGCAAGTTTTTCACATGTAAAAATTGTTTTGGTACATTCACATGCTCTAGTATCAACTAAAAGTAGCTTTTCTATACATGTGCATTGATGAAAAATGTTACATGTATTGGATCTATCTATCTATATATATGTGTGTGTGTGTGTGTGTGTGTGTATTCTAGAATGAAATTAATTGCTCAAGTAGTTTTACTATGTGCATTGATGAAAAATGATTCACGTACTCAATATATATGTTCTAGAATGCAATTAACTGGAACTAGTTTTTCTATGTGCATTGATGAAAAAATAGTTGGATTTTCTGGTAAAAAGTATCCACAATGTAAATAAATCATCTGCAGTATAGTTTTGTATGAAGATTCCTTTCAGACAAGAGACTCAGAGCACTTCTCCGACTTTTCGTGGGATTTGACCCACATCTCTATTCCTGATTGAAAATCTAGTACAAAATTTGTTTGTCCAATGGTCGGATATGTTAAATGTGCATTGATGAAAAACGTTACTTATATATTGGATATATATGTTCTAGAATGAAATTAATTGTTCAAGTAGTTTTACTATGTGCATTGATGAAAAATTATTTAAATGTACTCAATATATATGTTCTAGAATGCAATTTTAAATGAAAGTAGTTTTTCTATGTGCATTGATGAAAAATGTTGCACGTATTGATAAATACACGAATTGAATGTGCCCAATTTTTCTTGTGAGCTTTTCTAGTAAAAAGTATCCGTGCAACGTGACCTCTTATCACTGTTTCATCAAATAGTGCATACTTACTAGATCATAAAGTGCCTCTTGGCCAAATCCATGCAGATTTTTCCCCCTCATCAAGAGAACATTGACCCTCGAGTAATGAACTTGCTACATGATATTCAAAATCAGTTGAATCATATCAAAATCACCCAGTATTAGGCTACTGATCATATCATTACAATAGATGATCGAGTTGGCAGAATTGAGAAGCAACTTCAACAGTTGCAGCAAGTGGATATGCTTGGATCCACAGCTAAAGCTCCAGTACCAATTGACTCCTCTGAAGGCTAATAGACTTCTTGTTTCCTCATGTTTCTTACATGCTTTTTTGTTTTTTCAAAGGACATAATAGACTGGTAGATAATCGAGTTAATACTCAGCTAGTTACTGAAGCACATGGACGTATGAAAATGTTTCAATTTTAGTTGGCATTTAACACTTTAAGGTGGCCAACAGACCTGGTTTCCTACGGGCAGGTTGAGGCGATAGACTATTTTTTATATTCTGTAACCTGCCTACAAATTATAAATAGAAAATAGTGAGGCACTACCATATTTACAAAAAAAAAAAAACACACAATTACTAATGTATATATAAGTAAAAGTTATGCATCTATTCATATGCTCATGCATGACTATAAATTACACAAAGAGATAACAATAAATAGAAACTAGAACCAGTCCCTCCCAGCACATTTTCTATAATATTTCCATAGGTACTGTCATTGGTGTTTTTAAACCTGTACATCAAAATGTAAAAACAATGCAGAGCTTAACTCTTTGCAAAGAAAGAAAACACATAGTTACTTATATGAATTTTACAGTTTATAGTTGTGGTCCTCCCAACCTTCAAGAGGGGCGATCACGTCCTCCTCTTACCCCCGTGCTCCAATCCTGAAAGGTATGGGTTAACACTGGATATTTTTGCTATCACCTCAGGTTACCGAGTCCAGTCAATACTAGAAATAATTCGGGATTTTTTTGAGTGTTTTCATTGGTCATTACTAGCTGTGGAAAATTGTCACTCTCCCTTGCGATGAGTCTCTTATTGCGAGAGGAGCCCTTGGGATGAGTCTCTTATTGCGAGAGGAGCAGGTAACTGTTTTCAACTGTTCCTCAACCAACTTCCAATTCTTGGAAAACATTTACCAACAACTTTTAATTTTTTTATGAAGTTATTTCCATAATTGATTTTATTATTTATAATTAATAACTTTTCAGCAAACATTAATAATTCCAATCTTTTCTTAAAACAATAATTAAAAATGTCTTTGAACTAGTTAACCAACTAGCTATTAGTTATTAGTTATTTAATAATATTGGGCCTAAGAACATTAATTTAATTGTTTCATTGATATTGGTGCACTAGTTTGTAGGCTATGTAATTAGTAGAATGAATAAATTCATAAAATGTGTAAAAATAAATTTGAAATAACTTTAATCATGTGATAATTTAATATCTAAACCATATTGTCTTGTATACCAAAATTATTTAGATATTTATATTTCCATAATGTCCCAATAAAAATAATCTTTGGGTAGCAAGCTAAGTGGGCTTTCTTGGGTGGAAAACTCCATAGTTAAGCTAGCTGGGTGACCTCAAGTGAAGTCCTAGTTATAAGGTGTCACTGAAGTGATGATCGAGACTATGTGATTCTATGTGATTCATTTCACTAGTTTCAATCTCACTTCTTCACTCTTGTGAGCATCTCACAATGAAATAAATATTAAATAAACTATTCAAAAATCATTAAAAATTATTCACTCAAAATTTAAATAAATTATTTTATTCACTCAATTTTTAATTATTTACCTATTTAAAAAAATTTCAACAAAAATCACATACGAAAAAAGAAATTTACTTATTAAAAATAACTTTACCCCAATTCTCTAAACTCTATTAACATTTTCCCATACAATAAAACATTGAAAAATCATATGCTTTCCTCCAGTCCTTTTTCGTTTCGTCCTTTGAGCACTTCACACTGCGTCATGGTTGAATAGGTCAAATTGAAGGATGTTTTTTTATTATTTTCCATTGTAGTGTGTTAAGTTTCTCTTTTCCACGTTGTTAGTGGGTGGCGTTGATATGATGTAAAATTATTCCTGTCACACTCTTTTTAATTATTATTTTTATATTATTTCGTTTGGATTATAGTAAAACATTAAGTTTTGAGTTTATCGTGAAATGTTTTTATAATCATAATTTAAGTAAACTTGGCAAACTAAAAATTTAAGTAAATTTGGAAAAGTAAAAATTTAGTTTTTATCTTGGTAAATGAAAATTTTTATTATATTATAATTTATTTAATCTTTAAGATTTATTAATTTATCAATCATATGATTTACAAGGGTTACATATTAGATGTTTGCTACTTAGTTTAAACATAGTATATTAAATTTAAGTTAATGTTAACTGTTAGAATTAGGTCAATTTAAATTGGTAAATTGAGGTATTTGGTTATTTGGGTAGAGAATCTAATTGCAAGTTGTTTTTACTCTTAAAATTTATCAAAAAAATGAAGTGAAGAACAATATGAAATGCCAAAAATAATTGTGTAACTGTCTTGAAAGTTGAAATTTGTCTTTTTTCTAGCTAAAATAAAAAATTTAAAAAATATATATAATTAATAAATAAATAACTATACAAAGCATTTAAATAATGTCTACTCATAAAAAATTTTGCACATGAAGAAATTGGATCTCTCTCTACTCATGTTAGATCCTTATTTAAGATGGATCTATGCTGATATAATCATATACTAAAGACAATAGAAAAAATCATTCAAATGGAAAAGAAATACTTGAAATAAGTAACATTAACCTTTTTATAAAGTGAGTTAAGAGATTGAAAATTGATTTTTTTTTGAATTTTTAAATAAGATATAATTTTGCCATTCATTTAGAATTTTTCCAAATTCCAACAATATTGGTTTTAGTTTTTCAACAAGATATAGTTGTTATCTTAATTTATATTTTTTTTCAAATTTCCAATAATACTAATTATTTTAAAAATAGTTCAAAACACAATTTTATAATAAAAATTATAATAAATAAATAAAATTGTCCAATACATATGCAGAAAGATCCAGCCTTTAAAGAAGCAACAACTCAAGAAGAATAATGAGAAGAATCCTCCCGCCAAAGCAAATCAAAGAAAAAAATATGATTTTTATTATGAAAAAAATTATATTAAAAAAATCCAAAATCAATTTCTTTTTTTAAACTAAATATATTACTATAAACTTTCACAATATTGAGACTGTAAGACGGCCCAACCGACTGAACCAGCTACCATTTCCGGCGGATCCTGGTGGTGTACGATAGCAGAAATTTAAGAGAAAAATCAAATCTTAAAATCTCTTAAGAAAATTAAGAAACTGAGATGATTAAATTATTTTTCAATTCTGTCTCAAACCTTGA